>CAIGQV010000001.1:14677976-14689253 GCA_903798115.1 Danio jaintianensis
TATTATATTATATTATATTATATTATATTATATTATATTATATTATATTATATTATATTATATTATATTATATTATGAATGTTTAAACTGGTGTTGCTGATTAATATTTGTATAAAAACTGTGTTTTTTGTACTTGGTAAATAAAAAGTAAAGCTTTTATATTAAATGGAAGCATTCAATAACAGTAATAAACATCTTTAACTTTGAAACAATCTAATGCATCTATGCTTAGGAAAAGGATTCATTTCTTTCTGTCAAAAACAAATTACTGAGCCACAAGTGGATGATGTAATGTTATAAATGTTTTTTGTTAAGAAGCTTGGTTATAGTTTTGCTAGTTGCACTGTAGTTTTTATTTATGAAATGCCATTTTTATAATTAAAGAATCACAAATATAGGACTTACATTTCTGAATATGACACTACAAAATATTTGCCTTTTTTTTTTGGCTAAAACACAGTGGCTACGACCAAAGGAATAACTAAGCAAAAGCGAGCACTTCTAAATAAGCATAACAAAGTTGACTCATCCAGAGTATACTTTATAATGTTGTCTAATCTTCACTGAAATGGGTTTAGCCCAAGTGCTGAGTCAAGATCTGGGCCTGATTTCCTGCTGCTGATGCCAGGAGTGAAGCGTAATAGAGATGTTTAAAGCATATCTGCTTTGCTTGCATTCCACCATGCACTGCTGCTAAAATAATAAGTGCACGGGTTACTTCAGGACACCTCCCTCTGAGCAACCATCACATTGTTGTCATTGGCTCTTTCTTGAGGTTCCCTCGTAACAACTCCGAAAGCCACACTGACCGTGTTTGCAATCTTTGTGACAGATGCTTCTGCAATCGGTACGCATCAAAGTAAACCACTCTGACAGGCAGAGACTTATGTTCACTCTTTTCTATCCTCAAGACAAGTCACCTATCTGTTTGTTTGTGTGCAAACTCGTCCCTTCCAATGGGTCAGAGCCAAATAAACATGAGGAAACATGAATATTGCATTTCCCAAGATGCTCATGTGTCTATTACTGTGCCTTTATGGTGTTAAACATGGTAAATTGAGTAGACGGGGGAGAGAAACCGTCTCAGTGGGAGTTCTGGAGCGTCTCATCTCCCCATCATGCACTGCTCTAAGAGCTATATTAACTTGTACTCAGATTCCACCAGTTCATTAAAGCTGTCTACTTGTGCATCCCTTGGATGTTAAGGGAGGTGGCCACTTTTTCATGTCTGTGAGAGTCTGGCAGAGCAATGCCCGCTGTAGCAAGGCTGTAGTCTTTGTTCCGAGACTCAGGCGCCTGAGGGGAGTTTGCACAAAAGACGTGGATTCTGTTAGAAAGTCTTGTCGTTTGTGTGGATATACAAGAAGAGAAATGTCAAGAGACTCCGTTAGCAGTGACAGCCTTGATTGTGTGCATGCATTTAGATAGATAGTGTGTATGGGTGTGTGTGTGTTCAACAAGTGAGCGCACATGTTTTCTTGCACAGCTTTAGCCTACAGACATGCATCAGGTCGACTAGGTGATGCCGAGGACATTAATGTGTTTTTGTTGAACGAATCACTGAAACCACATTTGAAGGTGGTGTGTGATGGATTTTGACTTTATGTACTGCTGCAGGAATGAACCCGGAAGATTTGGTTTTTTTTTTGGTTTCCACCAGATTTTCAGTTGGGGTTTTATGATTTTTATTTATGAGATTTATTAAAAAAAAAAAAAAAAATTCATGTTGTCTAAATGTTTGTAGTCCTTTGGGGATTATTTTTCCCCCTAAATTGATATTTCAGAAACACATAAAATTTTTTCATGAAACACGTATTTCAGATTTGTTTTTAAATATATAAATTTGCACTTACTAATTATCACTCACAATTGTGAGGAATAAATGAATTAATAGGCAAAAAAGTGAAAACTCACAATTGCAAGTGAAAAAAGTGTGAGACAAAATCTTTCATTTACCTTTCTAATTTTTATACAGTGGCAGAAACAAGCATCTGCAGGGGTATTTTGTTTAACAAAAAGCCAATTAAGAGAAAAATCTGCTTTTCCTCTCTAATTTTCTTTTTAATTGGTGTTTATTCACACACACGCACACGCACACACGCACACGCACACGCACACGCACACGCACACGCACACACACACACACACACACACACACACACACACACACAACTTGATACTGAAACTTATCCTCAGACAAGATTCTATGTTATGTGTAGCTCATTCTTTACAGCACTTTAGTTTTAAAATATCAGTCAAAAAACATCCCAGATGCCTTTGTTTATGCTCTGTTGTAAACCTGAACAGTTTGCTAACTGCACACCATCATGACATCATTGCCTGTTGCATTGTTGTAGCCTACAGTATTGTTCAGAGCATTCTTTTGCTAACTCAGATTCAATCACAGGGAAAAAGGTGAGAGGAGTCACACGCAGCAGCTTTCTCATGCCTTTCTCTTTTTCTCTCTTTCTCGCCTCACAGACGCCATCAATAACAGGATGTTAATGCTAGACGGAATGCCTGCAGTCCGAGTCAAAGCAGAACCTCTGGAATCTGAGAGAGGGGTACGAGAACAGTTGTTTTTCATACAAACTTCTCATCCGCACTGTACCACCCTCTGCTTCTTTCACCCCTCACACACCCACCTCCTTGCTGTGATGCCCCTAATTAGACCCAGACCTGTGGATGTGGAGCGGCCCTGATGTGGAGAGTCACAGCTAGAGCAGGAATGCTCTCAGGATCTGCAGTCGGGGCCACTGCAGCCAGGGCAGCCATTTTGGCAGGACCTATACACAGATGCTGTAGAGAGAGTCATTAGAGAGTCATTATTTCTTCATATGCTACTTCCTTAAGTGCACATGTAGTGTTCATGATCATCCCAGGCAGAGTACTGGCCAAATATAAGTTATATTAGGGGTTTTCAAACTGAGATCCAGGATCCCCCAGGAGCTCACAAGAGAGTTCTAGTTCTAGTCTTTGTCTTGTTTAACGAACTTAATAATGTTTTAATAAAAAAAGTATGTGTTGAGTTGATTGAAAGTGAAGACTTCATCTGTCATTGAGTCAACAACTCTCTGTCCAGTTAATGATTCACTGATTCAAACTATCTTTTCAGAGCAAGTCTCCAGTTAGCGATTCACAGATGTTAATGAACCAGTGAGAACAAGTATCCAGTTAATGATTTATTGATTCAAATGTTCCATTAAGATGAGTTTTCACTTATGGATTCGGTCAGAGAGAGTCTCCAGTTGATAACTCACAGATTCAAATTTTTGAGTCCAAGCAAGTCTCCAGTTAGCGATTCACAGAGTCTAATGAACCAGTCAGAACAAGTATCCGGTTAATGATTTATTGATTCAAGTGTTCCATTAAGAGAGCGTCTGCACTGATTGATTTGGCCAGAGTGAGTCTCCAGTTGATAACTCACAGATTCAAATGTTCTAGTCTGAGCAAGTCTCCAGGAAACAATTCACAAGTCTAACTCAGTATAAGCCAAAAATGAGAGAACGCTTTCTTCTTAAAAAGGCAACATTTTATGATTACATGACGTCTGTTTTTATGTTGCATTTTTATCAGCACACATTTATCAGTCAGTTTTGTTAGTAATACTTCCAAAAAGTACAACGTTTTTCGCTTACTTCAGCCATCAATTTCTAAAGGCACTATTCACTGAGCTGCTCCACATCAAATGCACAGTTAATGAAAAGCACAAACGCAGAAATGGATAGATGCACTGTTTTCTTGGAGAGAGAACTTGTGAATAGTTGTGTCTGACAGCCAACAACATAGCCTCGTTGTGTTCTACTTCACAAGCCAGCATAGCAACACCTTGTTTCCTTCCTGCGAAAGGCTGGTAGACGTGTTCATCCATATGTGCAGAAACGCTGCCAAGCACCAGGAAGTGTGCAACCTACACAATGACTCTTTGAAGTGCATCTCATCACTCAAACATGGTCGTCGTTCCGGTGGCTACTTGCCAAGACCTTGCTGAGAGTGCTTTGCCCCAGTTAATGCCCTCACCTGCTTAACTGAGATCTCATGTAGGACCACCGAATAAAAGTGAAAGTCATCAGTAAAGAGCCAAGGTGGAAAGTACGGAGGAGCAAGCGGTTGAGGTTGAAAACCTTTCAACAGAAACTCGTACTTAAAACAGGAACCGGAATCTACATACAGAACAACCTTTTCCCTACATCAAAACCTTAGATTTTTTTTATTCCGTATGAAAGAAGGTCATGTGTGCTACAGTACTTTCACCATAATTTACAGTTTTGGATTTTATTTCCTAATTAGATTTCACATGATGCCCTGTTTACCCCTTGATAATAATTCCATCCCAAGTAGATGCTAAATACGCATGTGAACAGGTTGTAGAATGTTTTGCGTTTGTTCGTTTTCTGCCAATTTCAAGGATAGACAGAAATGCATTAAATCGGATTGCTTTCGTTGTGCAACCGCTCATGTGGTCAAATGCATTCAAACAGCCACAAAAGACCACCTACTCTCCACCTACTGACCTAACTCTTGACTTGCATGTGTTTAGAAAAAGCGGACCAAAGCAAGGTATTCTTACTTGATTTATGTTATGAATAAGCATGAGCTCCTCACAGGTATAGTTCTTGATTATTTACTGGTTTTATTTTCACCTTTCGAACAGAATAAAAACAGTTAAACAATTCAGAGCTCTTTGACTAGTGTAAAGAGAGGAGATGAGGTCTATTTGAGAAGGAGGTTGTCTCAATGGGGCCGCAAAGGCCTGAGGCTACAGCAGCCGCAGGCACAGATCCACACAATGTCCTATATACAGACAAACAAAAATATAAAGCCTCTTAAGCATATCCTGAAGGGAACATCACAGAATTCAATAGAACTAGAGCGAGAGTTCACTACAGACAAACACTGTACCGTATGGTCTTTTTAAGCAGGGAAAAAATAGAGGTTGCATCACTGTTCAAAAGGATTTTCTCAAGGAAATGACCGGTTTGTCTTTTTGTATAGGAGCACAAAGCATCCCTTAGGTATCACCGAGGCAGGTTTTTCAATTAGATAGTGAGTCTGTTAAGCATGATGCTGATTGGTCATTAGATGCACCACCCTTCCCTTTCATACAACCCTCATTAGCAGGTTGCTGATTGCATGCTATGCTAATAGAAATTCACTCACTGGGTTTGATTACTATCCTGTTTGTGCAGCTGTGCAGTGGTTTTTGAGACTGAAATACAAAAAATTGCTCAAATTTTACCATGTCTTGCGTTTATTAAAGAAAAATTTAGATTGCGTGCCAGTAATAAAATATTTTTATGAAATAAAGTATAGAAGAAAAAAGTATTTCATTCAAGGGTTTTAGGGTTATTTCCGGGTCATGGATAATTATAAAAAGAAGCATGGCTAAGCAAGTGCTTAACCCATGAAATTTGACCAAAGAGGATATCTTTGATGTGTGTCTTTATTTGTAACCAGTTTTATGTATTTGTTTAGAAATGTGACATTTTGATTTTTTTATTTTAACTGTGCATATCATGTGTGCATATATTTGAGATGTTTTTATTTATATTTAGAAATATAATACATCTGTATAATACTTTGTTTTTATGTATTTTATGTAAAACAAACTTGCATTAAATAAATAAATTCATAAATGTAGTCTTTTATTTATTAAAAAATGTTAAAGCAGCAGGCTTTCAAATGCAAAAAGTAATCTTTTCAGCTGTCCCGCAACTGACTTTTCAGTTTATTTGCCAACCTTTTAATCCCATGACAGCCCCACCGGTCAATGGAGTAGAGCTTTTTCACAGTTTCATTGTGCTTCTCTTTTAGCCCAACAACTCCTGAAAGAGACTAATCACTATTGTTGTCAGTACTGTCACACTTTGCAAAAATGGCTCTTTTTGTTCTGAAAATACAGTTCTTTTCTCTGCCCAGTCGAATCTGTATTGTAACCATGACCTTGAGGTCATGTGTCCTGACCTGTGACAATGCCCTCTGAACCCTGCATGACCCAACCTGTTTTTTTTACGGCTCATGTCAGCAAATTTAATAGCCTGACATTTGTTTGTTTTGGATTCAAATGCAGTTTTATTGTACCACATACTGCTGATTCATGGGCCAGTAACGCTCAGACTGACTCCACGTGTCCAGAGTAAAAATAGTATGAGCTCAAGGGGGAGAAACTGTAATTTGCTACAGGCCCACTCAGGCTGCATAAAGAAAAGTGAGTCTATAAACAAAGTCGAGCCGTGATTCTGCAGCAGACCGTTTATCACATCTGCCGTCGCAATTCGAGAACTTTTCCCCTTGGTTTAATGAGCTGCTCTGTCATGATTAGCCGCCCGCTCAAGAGCGATCATTTCACTGCACATGCTTACGGCAGAGAGGAACGCTTTGTTTGCTAGTGCTTTATTTACATGTTTTTTTTGGGAGCTGACAGATCCTCTCTAAACAATAATGTTGTTTTTGTTAGTATATTTCGTCCATGTTCTGGACTTTACAAAAGAAGGTCCAGAAGACAGTGCGACAATTGATTTATGAACACACAACTTGTTTGAACTGGATCTAAAGCTAAAATGATTCATGTCTACTAATTCAGTTCAATCTAATTACCACTTCCATTTGTGCGTTTGTTCCTTACAGTCACCCAAAGTGCACGGCTATCCAGATATGGAGGCAGTGCCGCTTCTGCTCAGCAAAGTGAAGGCAGAACCTCCAGAAGACCTGCTCTCATCCGATCAATTCCAGACTCAAACGGAACCTGTGGACCTGTCCATCAACAAGACACGGACATCATCTCCTTCATCCAACACCTCACCTGTTACCTCAGCCTTCTCTCCATCCTCCTCTTCATCATCGTCATCCTCACCTTCCGTCATCACATCCATATCCTCTGGAATGCCCTCTGTGTTGACACCCGGGTCCTTGTTGGGCTCTTCTCATGGAGTTAGGAGCCAGCAGTTTTTGCACATCATCCACCCAGTCCCCCCTTCAAGCCCCAGTAAACTGCCCAGCCAGGTGCACCGTATCCCTGTGGTGGTGCAGTCGCTGCCCCTCATGTACACCACAGCCGTACGTTCCCCGTCCACCCTCAGCTCCACCATCATGTTACCTCTCCTGGGTGAGGCCAGGTGCCAGGATAAAGGTGAGAAGCTCTTTCGATTCATTCTTCATTTTCCTTTAGTTCCACTGTTCAGTTGATGCTTTAATGAAACAGGTTGGGAGTTTGTATTTGAGAATTACTTACTTGATCACTCTTGTGCCCCTGGGTGAAGCACTGCCTCGAGGGGAATGCTGAAATCTGATGAAATTGGGATCGCGGGGGGAAATACATAGCTGGAATGAGGGGAAAAAACAAATGCTGATTAAAAGCATCTGTTTCGTTCATGTTTGTTTTAGCAAAAGACTAGCTACAGACAACTGCATCTCTCTGCCCTTTCTTCAGGGAAGAAGCACCGCAAAATTCATAATGACATGCAGATATGGGGTTGATTGTCCTCAGCTGCCTGTGCACTTCCTGCTGTTGGGGAGTATGTGCTGTGTGTCTTCTTTCTGAAGTGCAGGTCACATAAAGTAAAAGCCTAATTCCAACTCAAATAAGCAGCGAGGGGAATGAACATCCTCCACCAGCCAAATGCTAGGATTGTTTTGAGCAATGGAAGGCAGATTTGATTTGTGTATTGTTTAATGTGGTGCTTGACCTGTAAGACATCTCAAATTGTCATTTCACAAACAAATTGCCATGGTGTGAATGCTCTGTTAGATGGCAACCAAGCAAACCAAAATTCAAGTGACTGTAAACGCAACCTCAAGAAAATGATTAGAAAAATGACAACTATCTTAGGGGATGCGTTAGACATTGCTAATAGGCTAATTCCATTTACTAGCGAGATTGTAAAAAGTTTTCTATTTTCAAAATGTCCGCATAGCTAAAGGCCCCCAGACTTGAAGAAACTACCACATATACCACATATAAAAATATGTTTATACTGGAAAAACAGATGTTATCATAGAATCCCTAAGTAGTTGAAAAGACACATTGTCTGGTGGGTGAGAAATTCTGTTTCTCACCCTATAACTATAGCTTACTGCTATTTCTAACAAACAGAATAGTGAAATTGGTTTGTTCGAACACAGAATTGGAGTTGTTGTCTAAAATCCAGGGTCATGCATGCTCTAATCAGAAGCACACATCTTGCACGGTGCCTTCCCAAACTCTGGAGACGACCTCACCGACGGCACTCTGGGACTGCTGTTTTGGGCTGGTTTCCTGTAGGGTGAGTTTTAATGCTGTGGCTCCAAGCCACGATGCTCTGGGTGTAGCTGTCAAATGGTGTTCGGCTGGAGCGGAGGGCACAAGAGAGCTGTTTGTTGCTCAACCTCTTGTTTATCTGGGAAAGGGTGTCTGTCCCAAATGATTGGGCAGGGCTGGGCATCCTGCGAGCTGGAAGAGGGATTTAAATACTGGGTGTCTCGGTCAGCTTCAGGGAAGGAAGGAGAGGAAAAACAAGGTTTGCATAATGGGGTGGGGCGGATATTGAAGATGGGTGGCACCGCGAGCAGTCAGGCACATAGAAACATGGACTCCACCCAAAAACCTCTGGAGCAACACAGAGGAAATGGGGTCAGATTTGGGCGGGGCGATGATGATGATAGCGAGACTGATATTTAGATTCTACCACTATTTTGAGGAACATTTACGCACCTTATGTCCTGAAGTGCACAGTCTTGCAGTGTTCTAGTAAATGTGCATGAATGGATGTTTTCGTCATTGCCGGTGGCAGCTGGAAACACAATGGACAGCACACTTTCACTTGCATACCCGCGTACAGGTTGGCAGGGGGAGGTGGGAAGGGGTGTGCCCTTCTCCACAGCTCTGTCTCCGGCTGAGTTTCCATGGAAACAAGCTACGACTGGAAACAACAGGAGAAAGAAATCATGGGGTTTGCTTCTCCACCTCTTATGAACTCCGCTTTTGTCATTGCCTTTATATGGACATTTTTAAGGAATATCCAGGCATGCTGTGTGCAGGAGGTAGATTGAATGGATTATGGTGGAAAGAGTCGGCAGAGGCAGACTGTTTTATTTGTTGTCTTTATAGGGTGTCTTTTCATGCTACATACTATATTCAGTTAGAATAGTTTTTTTTGTTTGTTTTCCTAATTTTGTCTCACATCTTTTATTTCAAGTAAATAAGAAATTAAAAAATGCTGAATAATTTGGAAAACCTAGATTTGCAGATCCATTCAAAAGTGAAATAAAAATGAAATCAATAAACATAATGCCAACAAGAATAAAGCCTTTTACAAAAACTGTAAATTAATTTAATTAAAAAATATATTTAAATAATAAATATTATACAATGTAAAAATATTATATAATTAGGGCTGGGCACTGTCGATTAATCACCCAGCCCTAAATAATACAAATAAATTTAAAACGTAAGTACATTAAAATAATCACATAAGGTACACAAATATGACTCAAAATCGGTTTGAACATTGACCTTGTGTGTCTCACAATAATACAGGAAATGATAGAAGATATAGTTGTGAGTGGTTTTGCATTACTCTCTATACAGAGGTCATAACTGATTTGTTTCTGTCTGAGTGGACAGAATGGAGGAGGAGGAGAGAAGAGCTCCAGGCTCTTGTAACAGGTCCAATTAATCTTTTATTGAAATCCTCCATCGGTTTTACTAGCCTTGAAAAAGCTTTCAATCACTTGTTGTGTTGAATTTACTTATGGCTAATAGTACAAAACAATTAAAGATAAAGTAAAAAGACAGTTATGTTTGACTGTTGACAGGCGAGTTGTACCTCAAAAATGGAGTGGGGGTCTGTTGTCATAGGATTGAATGTACTGCATTTATTTGGTTATTATAAAAAAAACAGTAATAATTGATGACTAAATCAATTTTGGTGCACAAATGAAATTTCTTCTTATTAAAATCTTTATTGAAAAACATAGATGCCTAATATCTAGTGGAATCTGTGACATTGTTATGTATTTTTTTTGTAAAATCAATATTTTAACATCAGCATATGTGTAATGTGGTTTGTTGGATGCGTTGGAATGTACAAAAGCCTGTACTTATTGTAAGAACATTGATTTATTGTTCTTTTTTTTTAACAATCAGTCATACTAAATAACCACTGACAATCCACAGCCCTAATTTTAAGTTCTACTCTACCTAAGACCAAATAGCTGGCATCTTAAGTGTTTCCATCATTCGTCCAGAAATTCATAAACTGGCAGCATAACAATGTCCAGAGACAAAGGGCGAGTGGCAGCACAGTGTGTCCGCTTTTAGAGGCTCCCGGGGCGTCTGATCGCCTGTGCTGGTGACAGGCCCGCAGGACACTCTGCCCTGGGCTGATTGGGAGACAGCCTGGACACCTCTGATCCGGGATCAGCTCTGACAGACTGCTGAGAGAGCAGCGAATTAAAGCGCAGCCCTGCAGCCTGGGCAAACCCAGATTAACAGAGTCTGCTCTCGCTCTCTGTGGCCAATGACATACAGTACAGTAATCAGAGACTGAAAACAGGACATACAGCAAGACATGCTCAGAAAAAGAACCAGTGTTTGATGACAAACTCTCAAACAAGCACACGCCTGAAAAGTGTCACATTAATTGTTCCAAAAATCTTGTCGCAAAATAAAGTGACAAGATTTTTACTATGAAATGTATGTAATCGGCAGTTTAGTTAGTTAGTTAGTTAGTTAGTTTAAAGATGACCCTCCACAAAATGTCAATTAAATGCAAAATATGTTATTTTTCGGTTTTGTTCTACCATTTCACACCAGTGTTTCTCAGCAGTAATTGATAACTATCAATATAAAACTATTACAAATCGTTTGCAAGTTTCAACATACTTCATTTAGTAATACAAATACTAACACTTAAATACAAGTGTTCAAAAAAGTCAGAAAATTATATAAAAAATTCCAGAACATAATTATTAAAATAAGACAAAATATTAAATAAAATGAGTAAATGATAGTAAATACTATTAATAATATCAAAATAGTAATGTCAATAATAAATTAGTAATGCTAATAATATAAAAAACTTTACTATTAATCTTAATACCATTATCACTAATAATAATACAAATAACAAATAAATTAAACTGCTAACGTCAGTTCATGCAGCAGCAGCAGTGGAATTATGCCTGGTTAAAACCAACATGTTTTTAATAAACTTGTTTTTAACTGTGGACTTTCAGTAAATATACTACAGTATAATTCCCACCACCTCATACCGTAAGTGCCATCTACAGATTTCTTCT
>CAIGQV010000001.1:14689653-14745815 GCA_903798115.1 Danio jaintianensis
AACATATGCTGGATAAGTTGGCGGTTCATCCCGCTGTGGCGACCCCAGATTAATAAAGGGACTAAGCCGAAAAGAAAATGAATGAATGAATGATATATATATATATATGTATTTGGGCATTTGAAATGGTAAAATATTAATACGAAATGCATGATAATGCTTTTAAGATGATGTGACCTAAATTTGATGGACAGAAAAATGAAATCTGTTAATAATAAATTGACCCCAGGCACATGGAGGTGCCAGAAGTTGAAGAAACACCCTGAAATGTTTTGGTAATTTCTGCTTATGGTCGTGTGGCATATTGTGAGCTTCTGAATGGGTCTGAGCAGCCTTAGGCGGTTTGCATATTACAGTCATATAACTAACCTCCTCCTTTGTTGTTTTCCCCCTGCGGCAGCACAAACAGACCCCAATGGCCTGTCGCCAAGACAAATCAAAAGTGACAGTGATGATGACGACCTGCCAAACGTGACCTTGGACAGTGTTAATGAAACAGGATCCACGGCGCTGTCTATAGCACGAGCAGTGCAGGAGTGAGTACTCTATAAACATACACTGACTGCACACTATAACATATGCACACTGACAATCTGCTAAGACATAATATTGCACTGAGCTAGAGTTGACATCAGCGCGTTACTTTTGTATTTTTGGTGTGTGTTTTGAAGTTGTGTTTCTCATTTTATTTGATTTCAGCCTCTGTTTGTCAGGAATGATATTTAAAGGGCTTGCCATTTATACAAATATGTATTTTTTTATAAGATTAAAATGGTTTACTTATTTTCTGTTTTTAAAGTTAATGTTTTGGTAATTTGGTTGGGATTTTTTACAATAAGTCTACAGTATTGATTGATTTTTGTGTTTTAATTAATTTAGCTATTTTAGTTTTTATAAAAATGTTATTAATAAAAAAATTACACTTTTAAATATTTTCTTGGCAGAGGCTAGCTGAAATAAAAAGTGATATTATAGAAATATATAAAATAATATCTAAATAATATAATACTATTATCACTGTTACTTAGATTATTGTAATTCTTATTATTATTATTATTTAAAATAAGTTAAAAAAAAAGACTATTGTTTTAAGTATTGTTTGAGTTTTAGATTCAACTAAATACAAATCTAAAAGAGAAATATTTTCACTACAATGAAATTTATTTTATTTAAAAATATGTCTATAATTTTAATTAACTATTATTTTATCTTTTAATTTAGATCATTTAATTACATTTTAAATTGAACTAAATTAGGAAATATAAATATAATTTACTCTCAAAATAATAATTCTGTCATCATTTGCACAGCTTCATGTTGGTCCCAATCCTGCTTCACTTTTTCTTGTGAAATATAATAGGGTATATGCAGAAGTATGTGAAAGGACTTTTAATTTTTCAGTAACTTGGGTCAAGCGCTTCCTGTGAACTGTATGCCGTTACAAAATCGTTGCGTTTATCGCTTCACTGCCTGATTGATATACGATATAAAGTGGGTCTCAGAATGTACAAGAAGCACTGCATTAAATAAAAAAACTTTCTGCACCATGTCTTTAAAATATGAACATTTATTTTACCCCAGTATATTCAATGGAGTTTCTGCGCTAGCCTGCTGATCCTGACGGGCATGTGCACATAAACGGCTTTTCATCTCGTTTTACGCTTGAGCAACTAAATGAACACTGAAGTCTATTTAAGTGATTGTATTTTAGTTACATTACAACATCGATGCTGTAAAAGGAAGTGTATAAAATTGAAAAAAGTCACATTAAACGTTCACCAGAAGTTTATCAGTATGGGAAGAAACGCTAGCTGTGCATATACCCTATTGAATATAAAAAAGTGATTTGTTTTGTTCGTATAGTGAATTCAATTCAATTCATCTTCATTTCTATAGCGATTTTACAATGTAGATTGTGTCAAAGCAGCTTAACATAGAACAAGTTCCAGCAAATTGAAACTGGTTCAGTCCAGTTTTCAGAGTTGAAGTTCAGTTTAGTTCAGTTCAGTGTAATGTAAATGTCAATGTAATCTGAAAGCCAACACAACTTACATTGTATGGAGAGAAAGTTGAAATACTCTTTTCTTTTTATTACACATTATAATGTCATTCATTATTCACCACAGGAGCGTGAGTAAACAATGACTGAACAATCATCATTTGCATGGACTCTGACATTAATACATTGAACTGAGTTGAAAACAAACACCTGAAGACACTTTATTAACTGTAAAGCCTTTTCGTGTACATCATTCTTTTAAAATAACATCTCTAGTTGTGGTCTCCCATTCTTGGCGCCACAGCTCCACGTGTGTTCGCTCAGATGAGGTAGTCGTCCCTTTAAAGACAGTGACATGATCAAAACCAGAAGACTCTCTAGCCTGCAGGCCATAAAAAAAAAAATTCAGTTTTCCATGAGCCAGTCCCCCTACCAGCACCCTGTCGTCCGCCTGTTATTTAGGCAAATGGTTTGGAAAGTATTCCAGGATTCCTACATATGTCAAAGCTCCTGCGCTCACAACACATAAACGTTTCCCTTTGCTCCGAATGTGTTGCAGACGAGGACTTTGGCCCCCGGTGTATTTGAATGCCCCCTAAAAAACTGCTAAACCAGGTTTACAGGAATGGTGTTATTGGGAGATCCGCTGCTTCTGGCTGTTTGGAGAGACAGAGGAAGAGCCCATGTGTGCAGCTGTGTTCATTCTAGCATGTGAAATAAGATAACATTGTGGGCAGCGTCGCCACAAGAATAACAGCGATAGCACAGCGGAGTCAATGGACGAGAACAAATAAGCATTTATCACATCAAAGACGTGTTTGATGAAGAATATTGTTGTTTAATTGGGTTAGTGTTTTTTGCGCAGCAATCGGACTGGAAAATTTACAAAGGCCAGGCAATAAAATGCAGTCTACAGAAATAATACTGGTTGAAAAGACTAAAAACTGAATGTATTAATAACCCTAAATGAACTCTCAGGGTCAAATTTAAAGGGATAGTTCACCCAAAAAATTAAAATTCTGCACTTATTTACTCACCCTTTACTTGTTCCAAACCTGTTTGAGTTTTTTTTTCTTCTGTTGAACTCAAAAGAAGATTTTTTGAAAAATGCTGGTTTTTGGGACCTGTTGAGTATGAGAAAAACAGTATGCGAATGGAGTAGTATGTATTTCATGGTATTTGAAAAACAGTAGGAAAGAAGTACCTGGATGACCTACTACTTCTGGCAAGATTCTGAAGTGGCATCCAATATACGCTACGCTATCCCATGATGTCACATGAGAGAATTCATGAATGCGAGTGAAGTGGTGGATTCATACTACTTACATTCATACTTTATAGAACATACCTTTCTTACAGTTATGTATTAAATTCAAATATAGTACCTACTTAAAGTAGTAGGCGATTTTGGACGTAGCCTATGGAAGTTAATGGGTCTCAGCTACCAGCATTTTTCAAAATGTCTTCTTTTGTGTTCAACAGAAGAAAAAAAAAAATTAAACAGGTTTAGTACAAGTGAAGAGTGAGGAAATAAGGGCAGAATTGTATTTTTTGGGTGAATTATCCCTTTAATATACAGCTGTGATAATCAAAAACATGAAAACCCATTAGGGTTTTTGGCAAGCACGACAAGGTCTCATGGGACTAAAATAACCCCCTCGGCTCACAGGCCTGTCAGAGGCCAGTCATGGTCGAACCCAAAATGACTCCACTATAAGACCGTTCTCTCCACCGAACGACCAAATTTAGGAGAGAGCAACTGCCAGCTCTGCACTTCATTTAAATATCCATGTGTGTGCTGTATCACAACACAGCTCTCTGAGTGAGAGGACAGATGCTGTTGTGTGCTTTTTTTGTGAGATTTTTATTTGAAATTTTTATCAATTCATTTTGGGCACTTTCCATATTTTCCAGACTATACATCACACAAGTTCAAAATGTAATTGTTGAGAGATTGTTTTTTTCTTTTTTAAGTAAATTTGGCAACTGGTAGCACTAAATGAATCAAAATGTTTACAAACATAGACATTCTTAATGCTCCTCATTCAACAACAAAATTTTACTATTTGGCAGTTTTCAAAAATGCATAAAATATGTGGCATTGATAATAAACAGTATCTATCATAAATGTCAAGTTTAAATGGTTTTATTTAAAGCGAAACAAACTATCTGCTTGTGGTAAATATATGTAGATACTCACAAATCTTGATGTTAATAGCGTTATACACAGCATGAAAAAAATAATTAAACTAATCTTCTAATCTAAACTAATTTTCTTCTATGTCATAACCTATATTTCATACTGCTCATTATAATATAGTGATTTCTCGAATTATGCATAAAAACCTTGATTTATGCATTTATTTTTAAAAAGTTATTTATAAAATGATAAATTCACTGTACATATTAGAATATTCTGAATAAATATATTTGTTAAAATATTATTATAATGTTATGAATACACATTTAAAAAATATTTATAATTTTATTTAATTGAATTTTATTTTATTTTATTTTTTATTTTATTTCACACAGTATCTACACCTACAGTAATCTAACCCACTCTATCCGCTTCTCGGTGCTTGTTTTCTATCGTTCCTCTCCTCAGCCTGCTTTCTCTCTGTGGGGTTTTCAGGATGAGTTGCAGGTCTTGTTGTAACAAATGTTTAGCATATCAGAGAACACCCAGAGCAGAAAGCGTACTGCACTGGTCACTCTGAAGGAAGAGAAGAGACAAAAACAGACCTCAATTCAGCCTGATTTAAACAATTCCGCATACAGAAGACTTTATATATCCCACTGCCTCAACACAGAAACAAAGACTCAAAAACAGAGGCAGGTTGGCAGGGGGTGCATGTTGTTTCAGTTGTTGAAGTAAAGCAACAAGTAAAACCACAGTATTGGTTGTGTGCAAAATGGAGATCCAACCAACCAGGAGATCATCTTAGTAGACTCAAAAAATGTCTTTTGCTGCTTGTTCAAACTAATTTAAAATGAGTTGAAACAACTCAATTCTTATTTTCTTTTTTTGGAACAACTTAATTGTTTTATGTTCAATTCACTTAAATTTGTAAAAACAATTATGTTAACTTTATAGATTTGTGTTGGGACAACACAACCCAGAATTTACAGTGTACAAGTCTGTTGTTGTAGCGCCAAATTGTGTAGTCCAGGGGTGTCAAACTCAGTTCCTAGAGGGCCGCAGCCCTGCACTGTTTAGTTCCAACTCTGCTCTGACACACTTACCTGTAAGTTTCAAACAAGTCTGAAGGACTCAATTAGTTTTATCAGGTGTGTTTAATGAGGGTTGGAACTAAACTGTGCAGAGCTGTGGCCCTCCAGGAACTGAGTTTGACACCTGTGGTGTAGTCAGAATTCAGTATTTTTTTTTTATCTTAGTGAACCAACTTTAATGAACTTTTATTTTTAATGAACTTTATTTCATGACTTTTTCTTATTTTACATTTTCTTTCTTCCTTTTTCTTTTCTGTTATGGCTTTACAAATTTTTGACTGAATGGGCATACCAAACATTCATATTTTTTAATGTTCGCAGATCATTTTGACCCATTAAAAAACTAGAACTAGTTGCATAGAACCTTAAAAATATGATTTTTGTATGATTTTTTCATTCACATTTATGCATTTAGCAGGTGCTTTTTTAAAGTAATTTTATGTGATTTGTTGGCATACATTTTTATTAATTATATTCATGCACATATTAATTTAGCTGGAAATTGAATGTTATTGGGATTTTTGGGGAAAAAAATACACTTAACACTGTCAAACAAATTCATTAAATTATTTTCTTTTTTGGGTTAATAATTTAAAAAGTATTTTTATTGTATTTCATACGTATCCATTGTAATTATAGCTATATATAAAGATATATATAGATATGGTGTAGATCAGGGGTGCCCAAACTTGGTCCTAGGGGGCTGGTGTCCTGCAGAGTTTACAACTTCCAGACAGGTGATTTTTAGGCAAGTTGGAGCTAAACTCTGTAGGACACCGGCCCTCCAGGACTGAGTTTGGGCACCCCTGGTAAAGATGGAAAGAATTATAAATTAGAAGACATCTAGTATACGAGCATCTAGACACGAATAAAGATGAATCTACTATTACATTAAATGGAAGAAGCATCTTTACCTGTCGGGTCATTCTGTATTTTCAAGTCATTTTCCACAAGTCTGACTACTGTATCAGTATTTATGTCAGTGGCGTCCCCTCTGAAATATATCAGACAGTAAACATCCTGTGAGAGTTTCCCTCTGAAAGTCTTTCCACTGTAAATCCTGTCACTCCCCTCGTGCTCCTTCTCTCCCTCTGAGCTTCTCCTACCAGCATCAGCCAGTTCATCTTGCCACCAGCTTTCAGTCTCACACAAACTTGCTCTCACTAGTTTGTAATTTCTCTAAGCGAAAAAAAAACACAAATAAAACCTGCTTGGCTCATTGCCTCTTTCTCGCCTTCTCTTTGTCTCCTCGTCTCAATTTCACTTCTCCCCTCTTGGGTCCCCCTCTCTCTCTCTCTCTCTCTCTCTATCTCTCTCTCTCTATCTAAGTGCATTTGCTAAAGTCAGCAAGAGAGGCTGTATTCGAAAGCTGGAATGCTCCCTTCGAAGGATGGCATACCTAAACATCCAGTCATTAAGACACATTTTTAAAGTATATATCCCTCACTGCTTTTGAACAGTTTCTGGAGGGTTTTCACATTTTCAAATCAAAGTTATAGACCTAAGTGTTTTACTTTAGGTCTAAAATAATTTTAAACTGGTCTAATTTTCCAATGTTCATATAACACTACCTCTAATAGTGCTTCTGCTTTGCTTCTAAGGGCCCTATTAGGCATGACACAAGTGTTTTTTGCTAGTTTCAGCCTGACGCAGGTATCAATTTAATGTCCTGTGCCACGTTGTTTAACTAGCAAATGCATTTGCGCCCATTTGTGTGCTTATGGGGGTACAGGTCTGAAAAGGAGGTGTGTTTAGGCGCATTGTTGGCATGTTGCTATTTTAAAGCAACTGAAATAGACCGTGCCATTGACCAACTAAAGTCTGGTCTAAACTTAATGGCACAGTTTTATTTATTTTATTTATTTTATAAATGCCTACATGTCATAATGGACAGTCCAACCTACCTATTTGCAGAAATGATGAATGATGCTGGCTTACAAAGTCCACCATGTAAATAGGGAATGCGTGTGACTGCAACTCGTTCTTAAACGGAAAGGAAGTTGAGACTCTTGTGCATGTTTAATGCACCTTACACCCAAAACACACCCATAACGCATTAAGAGAATAATGATAACCCCTTTAGACCATGCGCTGGGCATGCAGACGGTTTTTCCCATCCTTAAAATAGCTCAGTTTTGGATTCGGACATGGCCTAAGTGCTCCTGCACCGTACACTGCAGACCATGTGCTTAGATCGTTAAAATAAAGTGATTTTGTGACTCTGCATTTCTTTTGTATGTTTTTTTAATGTCGCAATACGCAGTAGAAAGAAATTCATTCAAAATAAAAACGTCTTAAGTTCTTAAAGTCTTAAAATTGACTGAGACTTGCAGAAACCCTGTTGATATCCCACATTCCTGATCATTGCAATTCTGACAGTTGAGTTAAAAATTAAAGATAACTTCTGAAATCTGCTCTTGGTGGTCATATTGTGTTTAAAATATTTACAGTTTTGACCAACTAGAAGGTCAGTAGCTAGAATTTACACTATTGTAGTATTGTAGTAATTTAACATTCCCTTAGCACCAAAGCTCTATTTAGTTGTACAAGAATAAACCATCATGCCGCACTGTAAATCAATTTCAGGAGTCTTTGTGTACACAAACACTGTCTCCAAAGTCACAGCAAGGCAACAAGTCAGCAGCTTAAGCTTTTGGCCACAGCCAGAGAACGTTTAGACTCATTTCTGACACATTGGCTCATTTCCGCTCAGCCTTCGCTTGGCAGCTCACCAACACCAACAGGTGACCCAGGAGCAGGGAGAGACGACAGGAAGAGGAGTCACTTCACTGGAAGGGTTTAGTCTGGCTCTACCCCCCTCGGCCCGCTCTAACAGTCCCGCCCAGTCCATGCCAATCAGCAGAGCAGGGGACATGAGCTCTTATTACCTTAGAAGGGAAGGCCAGCGAGAACAATGTAATGCAATTAGGCTCTCCTCTGTCTCTACCTTTGGAGGAAATGGAATAAAATGACTCCCTTTCTCTTTGGAACACAGCATGTCCTCACACTTACATGGCTCTCTGCTCTTCTCCAACAGTTCAGTGAGCTCATTGGCTGATTTCATGTAAAAATCCTCTCAATGAGATCCAGATTTACAGTCTGAAAGCAGGCCCACCGTCTGGAATGGCAGTAATTCATTTTTTCCCCCACAACAGTCACAACAGATAGCGTGTTAATACTATGCAGTTTTGTTCTGTTCATCCGTTGTATTTTTAAATGTTAATCATGTAGAGGTATTCACTAACATTGTCCTAACGACAAACTAACAAGCAACAAATGTCATTACTTGTTTTTTGGAGAGAGAGAGAAAAAGAGAAGTGATGTTTTTGGCCTGTGAGTGTTTGTGTTGAACCATAAAATTACATCAGGCCTACAGCACCATCTAGTGATACTTTAGGAAGGGCACATAGCAATATAGGAACGAATATAAATATTGTTTAATAAAAAAACGTAACTTACAAATTCTAGGATTATTTACTTTTTTGGATTCTCAGAAGCTATGGAAATTAAAAATGTATAATAGGAAATACTTTAGGACCATTGTTATTGTTTACATCCCTCAAAATGGTCTATAGTCGTTCAACATAACGGATATATTTATGGATGTTTATTTAATCTGCCCTATATTTGTTAAAATATATAAAAAAATAAGTGATTAAACTATTAAAAAAATTAAACTGTAAAATGAAACAGGAGACTTTAGTGTAAAGTTTTTATTAAAAACTACTTGCTGACAAATGTTTTAAATAAATATAAATTAAAATAACATTAATCAGAAGACTTTGTAATTATTTATTATTTTACTTTTGTTGTTTTTGTGCTTGAAAACCTATTTTGTCTTTGAAACATGCAATACTGTTCAAATATCTTTAAAGAAATCTACATTTTTATTAAGCAGTAAAGCATTAAATTCATCTACAGTGACAGTAAAGACATTCCTCTTCGAACAATATGAACTATTTTCAACAGTGATAAAAAACTATATTTCTCAAGCAGCAAATTAGAATATTATCATTATTTTTCGAGGATCAAGGGACACTGAAACCTGGAGTAATGCCACTGAAAATCTAGCTTTGCCTATTAGGAGAATATTTAAAATGAATAAGAAATTATTTCAAATTTTTAATGTTATTTTTCACATTATTATACTATTTTTGCAATATATTTTTATTAAACAAGTACAGCAAACAAGTAGAGACTTGTGATAAAACAATAGACATTTCTTGCACTCATTTTCTTTTTTATTACATTAGAAATAATGAATGCAAAGTAACATTCACAGCTCAGGTGTAATATGATTTCTTTTGCTTTTACACACATATTGCACTGCTGCTGCTGAAAACCGCCATTTGAAACATTGCAAGTCATAAAGTTAACCTCTAATAGTGATGCTTGGAAACACGTGGTCTAAATATTTACGCTTCAAAATGTTGTGGTCATACAGTCATCTTCCACAAGGTGGCAGCAGTTAGCTTGTTTACATGCTGATGTGTCAAATCATTTGTTATGATGCTGAATAAAGTTAGTTGGCTACTTAAAGTGCATCTTTCTGTCTCAGTTCCATGTCACCATTCAGTATTGAGAGCATTCGACGGCCACCGCCACCTGAATCCCCAGACTCAAAGAAGAGACGCATCCATCGCTGCGACTTTGCAGGCTGTAATAAAGTTTATACCAAGAGCTCCCATTTAAAGGCACACCGGAGGACACACACAGGTTAGTTGGCAATCAAAATCAATCTGTCTATAGTAGTTTGAGCGATTTCATTCACTTTAAGGTGTCTTGATTTTACGGTTGTGCATTATGATTGGGGAAAATAAACTTTCAGTATTGTTTGAGATGTTTTCAGTAGCTACAATGAAGCATATTTGGCTCATGTCTATCATGGATAAATAAGCATCACACTAAATTTACAAATTGCTCGCTGCACGTTTTTGTCTTAATGGTTTAGAGTAAATCATTAAACCATTTATTAAATAAATAAATATATATATAAATTTAACTGGCATTCATCTGATTTTGGTGTCTTGCTATGAAAATTACTGTATATAGTAGTTATGATATTATCGCAGACAATAAATGTCATACACCCCTACTTGATTGTAGTGAAGGGACAGTTCACTCAAAAATTAGAATTCTGTCATCATTTACTCTCCCTTTACACAGAAGAAGATATTCTGAAGAAAGCTGTAAACCTGTAACTATTGACTTCCATAGTATTCATTTTTCCTACTTTGGAAGTCAATGGAGGCCAATCCTGATTGATTTTGTAATACTTTATGATTTTTAATTTCCAAAATTCTGAAGTGTGATCTATTATCTCCACCAGGTGAGAAGCCATACAAGTGCACCTGGGATGGCTGCACATGGAAGTTCGCCCGCTCGGACGAGTTAACACGGCATTACCGCAAACACACTGGGGTCAAACCCTTTAAGTGTGGAGACTGCGACCGAAGCTTCTCTCGCTCAGACCATCTGGCCCTGCACCGCCGCAGACACATGCTGGTCTGAAAACACACACACACACACACACACACACACGCATACACACACACACAGGAGAGCTGGATCTCCCCCAATACTGTTCAGCTGGGCTGGATACACAAATGGAAATCCCTGCTCCTCAGAAACATCCAGAGAGGATAAAAGAGCAAGCAGAAGACGGAGGATTATAATGCTTTCCCCACAGTTGCAGAGCTAAACAGGGTCCATTCAGGAAGGGACGAGGCTCAGCTATGCATTTTGGAGTCCAGGATGTTAATAGTTCCATTTGAGTTCAAAGGAATATTTCACTCGGGCAAACGCTTTCTTTCCTGATTTGTCTTTTTCTTTCTGAATCATACTTTTCGTTCTGTTTTAACATGGCTGCTTCTTACTCAACATCTACAATGTGAAGAAATGCAGTGTGGAATGGCTTCATGGAACGGCTTGCTTGCACATCTTTTTTTTTTTTTAACATTTACCTTTTTTTGTGGAACATCAAGAGCTGGACACGTCTGAGGAAAATCAAGTTGTTCTTCTGATGACGGAGACTTTTGATTCCAGAGATTGCGGTTTACAGGTCAACACACCAGCGAATGAGATTACACAACAAACAACCTATCGAAATGTTCTTTTAGGGTCATCTGATCTTCTGTTCCTTCCAGCTATTGATTTTAAACTGATTGATTTTGATAAACGGACAAAACAATAGGCTTCTGCTGTCTACTCTCCACATTTGTCTTCATTTCATTGCACCAACTCACTAATTGAGGGCTTTTCACACTTCGCTTAACCCTGGGTTATCGGTCACCTGTCGACCATTGAATTTAACCTTGGGTAAAGGATTGTTTCGCATTCATAGCATTTAAGAAGTGAGATTATGAATCTCTGCTCCAAAAGTTAAAGATGGGAGACATGAACCTTTTCAAAGGCTTTGAATCATTTGAACCAATTGCTTCGCAAAATGATTTACTAGTTTAAAGCAGTCGAAACACCACATGCTGGTGACTCCTGCTAGTCAAAATTAATAATAATAAAAAAATTTTTAAATGAAGTTTACATAGAATATGTGTTGTTTTAGCAATTTACAGATTTTATTTTGATGGTTTGGCTCAACAGGCCAATAATGGAATGAATACTACTTGGTTTTAATTATTCAAATCGCTCAAAGTGACTACAAATGTAATAAAACCAATCCAAGTTTGAGGATAAACCACTGACATATAGTAAGTATAAACCACAACCAATTTGAAATTTTGACGCAATCATTTTTGTTTACTGAAATGACTTTGGCAGTTACTGAAATGACTGTCAATGTATGTCATAATTGCTGTAATCTTAAAATAAAAACATATTTTTCTATTCAGAGCAGTTCATATCCTCATACTTCCATAAAAAAAAAACAAGCAACACCTAAATTAATCATAAGTTTCCAATGAAATATTTTTTTAACAAATTGGAACCTTTCCAATTTAATACGCATGATTAGCGAAATATACAAAGTTTTCGAAGCAATCTTTTAGAAGAGCCATCAATAGGATTAGCTTGACTTTTAGGCTGTTAATCTGGCATTGCGGTGCCAAAATTGTGTTTGTTACAACTAGATGCTTATTAATAGTATAAAAAATCATTTCAGTTTTTAAAATAAGGATAATGTGTAGATCCACAATACCATAGACATTATGTAAACTTCATTTGTCTAATCAATATAAATATGCCATTAATGATGTAAAACCACAGTTTGGGATTGTACAGTGTGAAACATAAGTATATGATGGATAAAACCTTGAGTAAATAAGTTGTATGAAAGGTGAAGTAAGATATCTCATCCTGAGTTTAGTATAACCTAGGATTAACTATCGAAGTATGAAAAGCCCTTTACATTAGTATATTTGGAGGATGAGGGTTTGTTCAGACTAGTAAATTGAGGCATAAGAGCAATATATACGCCTGCTGATCTGGTCTGACTCTCACCCTTATCAACTTACATCAGCTGGCTTTAATACAGACAAAACTTTGGATTTCTATCAGCGCCGCTTTATTTTCTGTAATCTAGATACCTCTTCTATTTATAGTGGTGTTCTAGCTGCCACATTTTGAAGGTGTTCGTCTCTTTGTAGAGTACGCTAAAAAAATCTCTTGAATGTCCTCTGTTTTTTTTTCTTTTGTGAGATTGCTTTTGAACTATGAAGCCTTGGTGCCATTTATGGTCAGTAAAACAGCACTGCTTGTTAGATTTTTTTTCTTCTTTATTTTGTATTTATTAAGTACTGTGGTAATGCACCAGGCGAAGTCTTTGCAAACATCCATTTGCTAATTATTCCCGTCACACTTCAATTAGTTTGTGCATTAGGTAACAATGAACTAACAGTGCACACTGCTGACCTGTAAGACCGGGGTCTGTAAGAATTTATAATGATTTTTTTAAAGAAGTCTCTGAAGTGAATTATAAATAAAGATATTAAGCCATAAAACTGCTTTTAAGGCTGTATCTATTTTGTATGGCTTAATATTTGTTAGTTATAAGTAGCCGTAATTGTAGTCATAACCTTGATGAATTTAAATTTCTAAATGTATTTTTATTTATTAATTTATTTGGAATACAATTCTTCTATAATATAAATTTACTAAAGTGTTAATGTATTCCTTTTTTTTTAATCTAAATAAAAACTTTGGATTGGCAATTGGTAAAACCTATAAATGTACTGTTTTTATGATACATAATTTATAATACAGTTTTCATAACACAACCTTGATAGTTTATACAACTTTATGGCAAATGTAGGCTGTGACTCCAGAAATGGACATTAACCCAGATTGTTAAGTGCCGTTAAATAATTGTTCACTGTTAGGTCATTATAACTAATGCACTAATAATACTTATTGTCAAGTGTTAGCAATGTTTATTCTTCCCTTCCCACATATTTTCCACACTATATGGAATCAAACCAATTGAACAATCTCTAAAGTCGCCAGTAGAGGGCAGGCATTGAACTGAATCTCAGAGGTATGTCTCTGATAAGTTATTTCTTTAAAACAAAACCTTTATAAGCATTCTAATGTTGGAGATGATGGAAAATGATTTACTGAGCTGTATTTGGTTAATGTTAAGTTAAGAAATTACATCCGCCTGTCTACAATTCTGTAATTTCTTATACCTAAACATACCCAGACACACACTACACTAACCAAGATACCCTAAAGAAGCAATACGCCACAACTTAAATTTTTTTTTTACATACTGTACCAAGAAAAATCCACTGTACGCTCCATGATGTGCCGCTGAGCTTTTCAGCTCTCTTTCTTAAAGGAGAGCAGTCAAAGGTCCTGTGATCCATATGCACTTTTAAGTGGCCACAGAAAGCCATTTAATCGCTTCTCAGATACTGCTAGAATTGACATTGACTTTGGGGTCCGCCCGTGGCTCGCACTGGTGATCAAACACGCCGACTAAATCTACAATCAATCACGGTCGCTGAGGCATGTAGGGACTTTTGGTCACCAATAATAGGAAAGTGAAGTCAAAAATGCTGTGAAAGGAAACATTGTGTCAATAGAAACATTCTTTACTTGGTAACCGTTTGTCCGTTAGAGATGAGGAGTTCATTTCTAGCATTTAATTTTTTTTCGTTTGTTTGTTCGTTTTAAAGTATTACGATGTTTCACCTTGTTTTATGTATTTGTGTACACATGTGTGTATTCTGTTGTATATGGGCTTGAACATAACATGCACCTTGTTTTTATGAAGTATGGAAGTAATTATTTTAAGATAGACGTGACAGTAATCACCAATGTATCTTATCATCATATTCTGTATTTTGAAGCGTGTCTGTAATGTGGGGCACTTCATCCGCATATGGCTATTTTCTGTACAAACAAAAAAAATACTTTTAAAGATGTTGTAATATATGTGAAAGTGAAAAGATATCGCTCTGTTTTACAGGCTGTAAATACCTATTAAAATAGGGCTTTTTTAAAACTACAAGGGATTATCTTTATACGTAATATGCAGATTTTTTTCAGAGACGTTCATTTAGCTAATATAATAATAATAATAATAAAGAGAACAGTAGGTAGAAGAGATAGTTCATCCAAAAATCTGTCATCGTTTACTTAATCTTCATGTTGTTTTAAACGGTAGGATTTTCTTCTGTGGAACAAAAAAGAAAATATTTAGAATTATTTGGACCTCACTGAATTAAAATTAATTAAGACAAGATTAGCCAAGTTTGGAATTACTCATAAATGAGTAAACGATGACAAAAAATTCAAAATGAATTTGAAAATGTTTGACATTTTGGCAGATTAGTTGCTAATTCCTATGAATCTGTACAATCCCATTCATTCATTTTCATACAATCTGCTCATGCCAAGTTATGGCACAAAGTATACCTCAGTATTTTCACCTGCAATGGTCTGCACACTGTTCTTGTGACTAAGGCTATGTTATTACGTCTATCGTGTTTTTGTATTGTTTCAAAAAATGTCTGCATCCAGATGTAAACGCACAAACTGGGTGTAATACATATTACACACCTATATGTGGCTCTGCAAACAAACACAGACAGCCGTGCAATACTCTAAAATCAAAGAACAATGCAGCAAGCATGCTCATGACAGAATACAGACATAAACACAAGAAGATAATGGCAAACGCACGCACATATCTAAAAATATCTGATGCATGTAACTGTTAATGCATCTTTACTGGTCTTGTAGTTGATACGGGATTACCTGGTTTTGTTCAAATAGTGCTAATAAACTTAGCAGCACCTGTAGCACAAACACAGCTTTGTAACCTGTCATTGTTGTAACAGTATATGCAGGGTTCTTCTTCTAAATATGCAGTAAAGTGACATCATTGTTTCCAAAAACCTGCGTTTTGCCTATCCGCACAGCTTTGCGTGGGGTGTCATTTAGAGATTTGTCCGCTCTGTAACCCATTATCCAAAAAGTATGCTTCAGGGCACTGACAACATGGACGATATTAAACTTTTGTGGATTCACCTAAATCTGTTTGCGATTTGTGACCCTGGACCACAAAACCAATCATAAGGGTCAATTTTGGGAAATTGAAATGTATACATCATTTGAAAGCTGAATAAATAAGCTTTCCATTGATTTATTGTTTGTTATAATAGTATAACATTTGGAAGACAGTGCTTTAGTTCCCCCAAAAACCATGTGCCCACCTCCCCGGTCATCTCTAACTCGCCTCTCACCACCCCATACCCCCCTCCCCCAACCCGCTCTTCATCTTTAACTTAGCCACCCCAACATGTCAATGCTAGAATCGCCCCTGGACACATCTATTTGAAAACTATCTAAAATCTGAGGTTTAAAAAATCTCTAAAACTTTAGAAAATCACATTTAAATTTGTCCAAGCAAATTGTTCCTTAGCAATACATGTTATTAATCATAAATTAAGTTTTGATATATTTACAATAGGACATTTATTAAATGTCTTAATGGAATGTGATCTTTAATTAATATTATAATGATTTTTGTCATAAAATAAAAATTCACAATTTTAACCCTTACAATGTTTTTTTGGCTAGGCTATTCATACAAATGTACCCTTGCAACATAAGACTGGTTTTGTGTTTCAGGGTCACATTTTTTTTCTTTACTTCTTAGCACATGTCAACTCTGAAATCTGAATCTACATTGTGAAAAGCGCTATATAAATAAACTTGACTTGACTTGACATGTAAAGTAGGCTACCGCAAAGTAGACATGTTCAATTTCAGAATTCACCTCATGTTTGTGCTGTTAAATGCACATCGTTCACGCGGACATAAAAACAGGCCTATAGACAAACTGCACAGACAATCCTGATGGCGCAAATTGCAAAATGAGGGCATTGCATGGACCGTCACAAAAACACACAGCTGAAGTACTTTATTTGTGGTTCAGACTTTACATTTTTTGTGCCGGTTACAATAGTGTGTCAGATTGTGTTCTTTTGAGACATAAAATACTGTCATGTGGTCAAACAAAAATGTCAGATTACATGTTTCTCTCTACCATTTATCGTTGACCATCTTGTATCATTGACAAAGCTTTTCTCCTTCATTTCATAAGTTCACTTATAGCAGCACAATCTCTCTCTCTGTCCACTCTTTATTGTTATTATAAATGAGATTGTATGGATTCATTTGAATTAGCCTCTCTTTTGCTAAAGTGTAAATTTGTTATGTTTCCTATGACATCGGGTTGGAACTGTGATTTTTGGTTGAACTATCCATGCAAGCACACTTGTAGGACCGGTTTTGACTCTTGCTTGCAACCGGTTTGCAATTTTTATGAACAATCAAATGAAATGTTCAGCTCATCACAGTATTCAGGCGGTGCTGCCTCATTTTTGTTTTTTTAATTATGACTTTTTTTTATTTTTATAATGACTCAAAAATGCGAATAAATACAAATACAATGAAACGCAAGTTCGTTAAACAGTATTCAAGTATCGAGCATTTTTTTTTGTTTCCAAAATATAGTTATTAATTTGATCATAGCAAGTTTTCAGTTCTTTAAAGGGGCTTTAAGTAGAATTCAAAAACAAACTTTTCATTAGTGACACCAGTGGTCATAAAGTGAACAACAGCCTTTTTTTTTTTTTTTTTTTTTACAAATTTTACATTTTGTCAGCAAAGTGGCTAATTCGTACGAATACATATGAGTTCAGTATGATTTTTAAAGGATGCGTGGCACCAAACCCCACCCCAAAACCCAACCGTCATTGGGGGATAAGCAAATCGTACTACATTATATAAATAAGATTGTACAAGTTCATACAAATTTGCCACTAAATCAAAAGGTTACGATTTGCCATGAGATAGCATTGGTTTTTAACATAAATTCAGACTTTAGACAAGAGGTCAGGGGATATCTTGTTTGTTTGTTTGTTTGTTTCATTACAATTTTTTAATGCAAGTACAATTAATATATGTAAATTCTAACGTACAGCCCCTTTAAAAACAAAACAATGGGTTGTTATACTTAATTCTGCATTACTTTCCCTCCCGTTTGGCATTCTTATGTTTTTTTTTTTTGTGGCATAATTTTGTAAAGGCAAACAGGGTCAAAGTTATGCAATAATGACGAGTGCCTAGTATTATTAAGAATCAAGCATACAGGAAGTTACATTTTCCCTGGTTTAGTCCCACAAAGATCTGTTCCTTGAAATGCACTGAGCCTTACGAACCATTCGAAAGCATTCTGAAGCTGTAAATATCCCGGTCGGTGTTTGTTGAACATTCTTTATGTGTCTCCTATGGAAGCTGCATAAGATTTATATGGTATTACTCGCCTACGGAAGGACACATTCGCTTAATAAACAGGACTTGAGTTTACCTCTGACTTCCTAAAGTCACGTGAACGACTTCTCATGCGTCCCCAGTTATGGAAATATTCTGAATGTTAAGACACTGGTGGTACGGCGTAATTCCTCCTTGAACAGCATTCCCCCCCCCCCCCCAAACCCTTGAGTGTCTGTAAAATATTGTTTATGTATTTACTTTACTTTCTTTGGAATCAAGTATTTACTCGATGGCCTTTGTTTCTTGTTTTGCTGATATTCTGTAATTATCTTTCTTGTATTTATGTATAGTGTGTGTATTGTAAATATATTCAGAGCTTTTGTTTTTTTCCTTCTGATTTACTGTAATGTTGTGAAATATTTTACCACACTTCAGTGGGTTTCCCTTCTCGTTGGATCCCGTTGGAGGATTATGTCACGTCCCAATCATTTCAGAGGTTCAAAGTGTTTCAGCTTTATTTTGCTTCTCCAGAAGTTGTCGAAGTATTCTGTGCTTTTTTGCTATTCTCTGTGTTTTTCTTTCTTTCTTTTTTCCAGAAGATTGAGCTGTGAATTGAAATTGAGCTTACACATTATACTTGTTTGATAATCTAATCGGAGGCATGGAAGTTAATAAACTTGCATTTTGTATGGAACACATCGGCATAAATTGTGTATTTTACATTTACTTTAAATTGACTATTAATGACATATATATATATATATATATATATATATATATTGACAGCCATGAAAAATAATTAAGAGACCACTTGAAAACTCTTATAGCTAAGGGTTTTTAGTAAAAAAATATTTAATTTCTTATTAAGTGCTTATATTTCTTCCTAATTAAAAATGTCATTTAATTTAAATTTGTTTTTTTGCATAAAATAAAAAATAAAATAAATAAATAAAAAGACATGTTAATATTCATTTTAGACAACACAATATCAGTCTCTATATTTTAGTGATTATTTGTTTTGACCAGTTGTCATATTTTGGAATACGAATGACAAAATTTTTAATTAAGAAATGTTAACAGACCATTACAGTGGAAAGCAAATATTGAAATGTTACTCAATTCCATACCTAATAAATAAAGTATATATTTGGTATATATTTGGTATATTTATTTATCCAAACAGTAGTCTCTATAGAATAGGAAATGTACAATACTGTTAAAAATTTGGCATTATTGATTGCGATTTATCAAAAATGACAGTAAAGTTACAAAATAATGATGTTTCAAATTTATATTTAAGATATGTGTTTAAGCACCATGTCGGCATATGATTTCTGAAAGATTAAGTGTGGTTGAAGATTGAATAACTGCTAAGAAATTCTACTTTGCCAGCATCACAGGAGTCAATTACTTTCAAAAATATATATTACAGATATATTACAGGTGAAAACGGTAATAGAAAGGTTTTGGGTCTGTAGAAAGTTGGTTTTGATTAAAAAAAAAGTTTAAAAACTCCCACCAGCCCCAAACGTCAGTAGTGTTTTTACCAACACAATATCAGGGCACAGAATTGTACAGAAAGCTTTTAGTCAGATGAACAATGTATAAATTTGTGTTGCGTGAAACATTTCCATTGATTTTGTTTTCATACCAGAGTGATTTTGTGGGAATAACTTTCCCTTAAGGGGATAAGCAACATCACAGTGATCCTATAAGTGCTTTCAGTAAATGGCATTCACTAAAGAGGATCACAGCTGAGCTACTGTTTGATCCATACTCTCATCTGCAAAGATCATCTAAATGTCAGGTCAAATAGTGAATTAAACTATTGTTCCTTTCCATGAAAGAAAATAAATGAGTTCCCTATTGACACAAGGCATTTCAAAGAAACATGAAGGCAATGGCTTCACGATAACAATCTTCCTCAGAGACAAAGCAGTTGGGCTGATGGTTGTTTTTAACATGTATTACATAATGTAAAGTTCCTTAAAGGTATAGCTGGCATTCACTAATAATCAAATGGCAGTCTGTTTGGTCAGTCGAGGCTACAGTACATCCTGAGGTGCACAAGTGTCTGTGTGCTAACTTAGGATGCAGCTAGCGTGCTAAATTCTGCTAAAGAGCCAACAGAGATGAAGTGCAAACTGTAAGCTAGACAATATCAACCTCAGAAGTGGTCATGTCTCGTATTTTACTTGAAACTTGTACATTTATTGACTAAATATTGCATAGTTCTACTCATTCCTGTCCAAAGACTTGTTAGCATAGCCTACAGTACTCATGAAGGTACAGTATAGTATATCTGCACATTTATTTTGGGAGGTAAAGTTCAGAATCTGTTGTTAGAATTGATTCAGAAGATAATACACCTAAAATGTGTTTGCTCGACCTGTCATAGCTAGCATGCTAACTTTTGCTTAAATGAGCCCACACATATTAGCTAGGCTATAGCAGTCTCAACAATGTTCAGTGACCTTATATATTACTTGAAAATTGTACTAGTATTTGGTAAAGTAAATACTAAATAATCCTACATCTTCTATTCTGAGCATACTCATGAAGGCAGAGTACTCTCTGTAATATCTGTAGTTAATTTAGTGGACATTTTGGTGTATTTGTTTGTTCCTGTGTGGGGCTGTTTCTAGATGATAGCGTCTTTTGTCCTGAGACTTAGCATAAATACTTATGACCCTTACACACATTAACCATGATATTGTTATACATTTGTAAAAGCTTTTTTTTTTTGTCAGATTAATTACTATTTGTATAATCACAGTTTTGCTTCACATACAACTATGGTTAATTTAGCACAACGAATTTGAGGTTACCATGGTTTACCAATAACAATGTACAACAATTAACTATTTATTTATTTAGATTACTTTGATAAGTGGAAAGTACAGTTGTATCTGTAATATCTACTCCTAGATAAAAACTGTTTCTTTAAAAGTGTATTTGTTCCTGTGTAGGCCTATTTTTAGATGATAGTTTCAATACAGTATCTACAAATCAACTCATTTTTAGCCAGGGGAAAAAAAAAACACTGAATTGTTCATGTTCAGCAATGACTGCTTATATAAGAAATGATTCAGAAAAATAACATCATACTGCTGAAAATAATTCATTATGAAAACGTCAGGTTATTTTCATGACTGAAGCCTTTCTGCTGATATCCAGTGATTTGTATACAAGCGAGATAATTATAGTATCAATTTAATTGGGTGTTACCACTCAACACTTGCAACCCGGTGACTTAAAATCTGACAGCCCGTATTAGCAACTGCAACCACACCTCCATTTATTCACCTAATCACATGTGAGCCAGGACGACGGGACACTCCAGTCTAACCCGACAGACTGAGACTTTAAAGATTTGCCTCTATATTAAGTCTAATAACAGTAATAGCGTACGCATTTAACATTAACTGTACTCATCTAAGTGCTGCAAATTAGAGTGATTACTGGGTGTGTTTAACATTTTAATCTTAAGCAGTCTGAACCTTTTAATTACAGCAATTAGACTTTTTCTCTTTCGGTTTTGGTCACAAAATGAAAGAACTTCTAGTTGCAAATCTTGAACAGAGCTAAGTGTTCTTCCTGTGTTTTTTAATCATACAGCTATAGAAAAAAATAAGAGAGTGCTCAAGAAATACAAATTTTTCAGGATTTACCGTATTCATTAGATATGGGTTGGAGTAAAATGTAAATATATTAATGTATATATAATTTTACATTTGTATCAGTCCAAATGTTATAGAAGAAAACAATTATTAGCATTTTACTCTAAAACCCATACCTAATAAGTGAGTATAAATATCTAAAAAAAAAACGTTTGTTTTATTTTATAAAGGTCTGATAACATTTCTTCCAATATATGTAGTGACTTAGAGCTTTTTTTTTTTCAGAAAATGACAATTGGTCAGAATAACAAATGTTTTCTGATAATCTGGGATATTCCATATTGGCTATCTGGGATATTCCATATTGATATTGTTCACTCTTTTGAAGTTTTTGGTTTATAAATGAATATAATCATTTATATTCTGCAAACATTTTGTGTTGTTTTTTGCAAAAATAATTTAAATGCTAACATTTTTATTTGAAATTGGGAAATAATGTCATCAGTAGTTTTTAGAATAAAATCCTCAAACACATTGCTATAAATTGTAAATTCAGAGAATCTTTGTACCATCAAGTGTAAGTCGAGATTTGTCTCTTTACTTTTTCCATATAGCTGTATAAACACTGTGAGTCCTCATATTACATTACCTCAGATAAAAAAAAAACAAAAAAAACAAACTCCATATGCTCCCCAATCTATTTTACTTCCATCTCAGGAACAACACCAGCTTGTCATCCGTAACGAGTCCCTTCTGTTATGCATTTGCAATCTCTGAAAAATAAGGCGGAAAACATTTTTATTACTGTAATGGAAAATAAGAGGTTTTATGAGGCCACACATACAGATGTAACACACACCATAAGCCAAACCAACTAATGTAAACAATCAGCTGCCACATTATTCCACATAATGCAGCCATTTAGAGCACTATTAGTTTGAACAAAGATTTCTAAAACCACTTCCCAGTAACCCGGTGCACATTTCATGTAAGCACCGAGTTACATTTGATAAAAAATAAGAAAATAAAATGTGCAAAATAAATACACGTCATATGTACTGTACATTTAAAGCTATCATTTATCCCAAACAAATGCATAGTAATAAAAAAACTAAACAACTATATGGAAGTAATCGATATCCGATCTCTCCTCTTTCCAGGAAAAAATACAGCATTTGTACCACTTATTGCATTTCAGTAAAGCACAAGAATTAACAATCAATCTTTAGATTGTGCTCTTTTAAAACATGTTGCTTCCGCAAAGTGAATCTTCTTCGAAACATATTGTAGTTTGGACTTGATCCAACTCTTTGGTGTTCTGAAGCTACATTTAATTTTTTAATTACCCGCTAGCTCCCGCACCATTTTCTGAAGCGCTGTTTCTTATCAAGTGCTGCTTTTAAGAGACCTCAAAACATTGTGACTCAGCATTCGTGGCTTACATTCTCATGACTGCTATGCGGTTTGGTTCTACAACCAACACTACAGCTCTGTTTTAATATATTATTTACCTTGTTATAGACTATATATATTCTGGGTTTAGTGCAATTTAAAGGGATAGCTCACATAAAAATGTGTTCCTTCTGTTGAATGCAAAGGAAGATATGTTGAAGAATGCTGAAAAGCAGCACCCATTGACTTCCATATTATAATTTTTTTTAGTATGTCAATGGCTGCTGGTTTTGTGTTTAACTGTAGAAATAAATTCTCAAAAGTTTAGAACCACTTTAATGTGAGGAAATAATGTTTGGGGGGTGAACGAGCCCTTTAAGCTCAGCTGACAGAACTTGAGGTGTTCTGTTGATTACTACAACATTTTCTAAAAAAAAAAAAGCTCAAGTTCATTAAAAATCAAGTACCTTTGTTCTCTGACTCAACTAAAATTGTCAAATTTTCTGTACTGTAATATTTTAATAAGCTATTTTTTCTTCAACGCAATTAAGTGCTTGATTTTGTGTGCTCGATCCACCACTGCAATTTTGTGGTATTCAACATTACACCACAAATGATGTCAATTAAGCTAAACTTGTATTAAACCCAGAATGTTCCTTTACAGTTGACTAAAACTGCCCACACGATCTTTAAAAAAAAAAGTACATTTTTACATGGCACCTCAATTCTACAAGGTAAAAAAGGCACGTTAAAAGTAGTTGTGTCCTAAATAATGGCCTCAAAATATGCAGACAAATGAAGAAACAAACAAACATGTCAAAAGAATGTCCCATCTGGCGATCGAGCCAAGTTCTGATCAATTAGCTGGTTTTTGTGACCACAGGAGCCGTACCAACGGCAGGGTTTGGTCCTGTTGTACCTGATGAACTGCCAAAACCCGAGATTAACCAACACACCCAAATCCTAATTAGTATCATCAACAGAGGTCCTGATTGCCCTCCCACAGCACCGTCAGAACAACGAGAGCGGGCGCCTCTAGTTCTGGTGTCTTTTCATGTGGAGGGCCAGGTGGTCCGATCGGGAGAAGCAACGGCTACATACAGAGCACTGGAAAGGTTTGGCCCCCGTGTGCTTCCTGAAGTGGCGCGTTAGCTCGTCGGAGCGGGCAAATCGCCAGTCGCACCCCTCCCATGAGCACTTGTATGGCTTTTCGCCTGCAATGAAACACAGGCCAATACAGTGTGAGGGGAGAACACTGTCACAATTAGGATACAACAGAAAGAAAAAGGTCTTTCTATCGAGTTGTCCTCATGGGCTGAATCAGTGTGATCTAATTCACAAATAAACGACAGATTTAATCAAATAAATGTACTACAACTGTTGTAGACCCATTTATGACCAAATATCTCTTCTGAGGCATTGCTTTTAAAGGGACAGTTTCAACCAAAACGGAAAATTATGTCATCTTTTACTCATCATTCACTTGACACAAACCTGTTTGAGTTGATTTCTTCTGTTGAACACAAAATAAGTATTTTGAAAAAATGCTGAAAACCTGTAACCACTGACTTCCATAGTATTTGTTTTTCCTACTATGGTAAGTCAATTTGGTTACATGGTTTGAAAAGTTTTTCAAAATAACTTATTTTGTGTTCAACAGACAAAGAAACTCATAAATGTTTGAAACCACTTGAGGGTGAGTAAATATTGAATACAATTTTTCTTTTGGGTGCACTATCCCTTTAAAGAATCATTTAGAAAGAATCACAAGAAACTGTTTGATTTACTGAATGAACTCTCCAATGTTTAACTTTCAGTGATGGAATATTTTAAACAAAAAAATAGCTCTAATTTATTCAATATTATATTGTTTTACAGAAGAAACACATTTTACAGATCTCTTCAGTTGGCAAAGATCAGTGTTTGGTTGTGCTTATTAGTATATATTTTAAAGAAAACACCAATTGAAACAGCTCAATTTTTAACTACTGTTTTTCATGTGTCAAGTTAGAACATTCCTTGCATAGTATTAAGAGGACAAAATGGACATTATGACTGTAATATGCCTAAATGACTCAAAATCTAATTGAGAGCATGTGAATCAGAATTGAATCAGGAAGTTCTTTTATCTCTAACATACTTGTTTTATATTTTCTTGTACAGTTACCTTGAACGACAGAAAGAACACACTGAAAACTGTGCAAACAGCTCTCTAGTCTCCATGATATTGCTTATCAAGTCTTACCTGTGTGAGTGCGTAAGTGGGCCTTCAGATGTGAGGACTTGGTGTAGACCTTCTTGCATCCTGATACAGAATACAATACATGTTAGAACATACAGTATCAGAAACTTTTACATATAAGCTTTAATCTATTAAATATACACAAAAGGGATGGTTGGATAGTTTCTGAATTTAAAATTATATCGTTATCACTTTGATCCAAACCTGTATGACTTTGTTTCTTCATATTTTGAAGAACGTTTTTGTCAATAAAAAGTCAATGAAAAAGTTATTTTGTGTTTACCATAAGAAAGAAAATCATATAGGTTTAAAATGTCATGCAAGTGAGTAAACAATGGCAGAAATGTCATTTTTTTTGGAGGTGAACTGTTCCTTTAACATTCTGGCCAGCTCTGACTTGTCCAGCAGGTTCATGTTCAGTGTCAAAAGGTTTTGCATTGTGTCCTAAGCCTCTTAGTTAGTCAACGTCCAACATAGAGACCGGTAATTGCCAGATGTTTAGTCATGTCAGTCCACAGCATCTATTCAGCAATGTTAAATCATCTGAATAGCCATTTAAGCCTGCACTGTGTCATTTGGACTTTGTGGAAAAAGCGCTGTTTTTTCTTCCAACACAATAATATCAAACAAAGTGTATACCAGGGGTGTCCAATCCTGTTCCTGGAATGCCTGCTGACTTTAGCCCCAACCAGCTAAATTACACTTGCCTAGAAGTTCCAGAAAAGCTTATTAAAGTGTTTTTAATAGGAATGCATAATATAAAGATGATAAATTATGGATTATTTTGATCCACTTCAGATGGCCATAAGGGTTTTGACTGGTGCATTACGTGACACATTGCACATAGAGGATGCACACTTCAGAATAGATTTTGTTATAGGAAAGAGAAAATATCAAGTTTTTCCACAAAGGAAAAAGACTAGATTCTTCTATGAAGTGTTATGGTTTGATTATTCATTCATTCATTCATTTTCTTTTTTGGCTTAGTCCCTTTATTAATCTGGGGTTGCCACAGCGGGATGAACCGCCAACTTATCCAGCATATGTTTTACGCAGCGGATGCCCTTCCAGCTGCAACCCATCGCTGGGAAAATGGTTTGATTAAATAAATGAAATTAAATCTGTTGTTCACTGCATTTGCTTGCCTGTTGTTTTTGTAATCACTCTTAGAAAAATCTAGATTTATTGTTATCTCTCTCTCTCTCTATCTCTCTCTCTCTCTCTCTCTATATATATATATATATATATATATATATATATCGGTCATCTGCCTCCAAATATGATCTTCTATTTTAGATTATAGATAGATTTATAGATAGATTTTAGATAGATTATCTGCCAAAATTTCCATATCGGTGCACTCCTAAACTGTAGACTTCTGGGAACAGAATTGGGCACCCCTGATGCTTACTGTAGTCACATACTAAAGAGTCCAGATGCTAAATGTAGTTTCACCTGGCACATCACAGTGATGTATCCTCCTTTTGTCCAGATCAGGATTGCTCCTGCGGTTGTACTGGGCAGGCACCTGTTGCGTTTGGACAGAAAGTGCTGGTCCAGGGGTAAGACATGCCATTTTTGATGCCATGCTAGCAGCATATGACGGAGGTGGCGATAAGTTTTGTATGAGTTCTTTCCTCCTGTCCGGGCTGCCCGGTTCTGAGTTGGGTGGGGAGGGTGGTAGATAGGCCGCCCTCTTCTGAGGATGCTGACCAAACTGGACAGGTAGAGAATATCCATTGCAGGCCATATTACAAATGGATCTTTCTGTACCGTGACTGGGTGCTGGGTGAATGCTGTTATACGTTGACATGGGAGGGCATGTGGCATTGTGGGAATCTGTGCAAGAGTGCCCTCCAGGCACATTGGGCTCCAGATCTGAATTCAACAGCTGAAACAGTGGAACGTCTGGGAATTCGAGGGATGGCGTCTCGTGCTTGATGTAAACATTACTACCTGTTTCCGGAGCTGGGGTGTAAAGGTTTGTGTATTCTTGATGGGTCATGGTGGGCGCAACAGTGCCATGGCAGCTGGAGTAGTTGAACGATGAATGTATGGGTTCAGTCTTTATCTGCGGCCCCGCAGACCTCACGGTTCTGCACATGCCGGTTCGTAGGTAGGTGACATCAGGTAAGAAAACATTCATGTTTATGCTATATGGTGTGCCTTGGTCCATTGTCAGAGAATTGTCTTGACAATACTTCTTATGGTCTGACAGTGCATGAAACTGAGGTGGCAGGTATCCATCCATGTCTCGACAGATCTGAGGAACATAACAACTGTTTTAATAAGCCTCAATCAGCAATAATTGCAGAAACTGTAGAATAAAGCAAAATTTAGCTGATTAGCATGGTCCTATTAGTTGGTAGCTAATGTAATATAAATCTTACAGAATTCCACTAAAATTAAAGTTAAAAAAATCCTTATAGTTTTACTGTTCATACACTCTTTCATGCAAAGTGTTCAGGTTATTCCCTCAGTGAAAGTTTTGTGTTCTAATGGTGTCATCAGTATTGCCATGATGCTTTCTAGTCGTTAGTCAGGTGCTGTTTACAGCTGATTGGCTCAAAACAAAGCATATTTCCATCCAAGAAACTGCTATTGACACATGAATGCTAATGTACATGTTTTTCCACTGAATTCATGTATAGCTTTTTGGCATAAATCCTTTAAGCTTCCTAGTAAACAATGCAGAATTCTTGTGACTTACAAAACAAGTTCAGAGACACGCATGTTTAACCTGACAGATTTTTGTCCATTATGTTCACACATGTACAGTAAATCCACACTCTCAAACTTGTTCAAATTCCTGTCATTTTTAGGGCAACAAGTCAGCTTGTTTGCATCTCTAAATACACAGGCTTGTTGCTACCTTACACCGAAGAAGGAACCCCCAATACAAGCTCTCTCTCTCTCTCCCCCTCTCTCTGCCATCCATAAACTAGGAAATACTCCATCTGAATTTAGAGCCTACAGCTGCTCTGCTGTTATGGAGTTTTCAGATTAAGGTCAGTGCAGAGTTCAGCACAATTCATCCAGCATGCTCATACACATATACAGTATAACGCACCGGAGAACACCATTTGAAAACATTTCTATGAAACGTAAGCTGTGCAGCCGATCATATTACAGTGCGTTTTAGATCAAAGGCATAAATAACACAAGCGTTTCGGAAAGCATGGCACCCAGCACTGTTTACCAATGTAACATGCGATTACAGATTGACTCTACCAGAATGTGATGCTTTGATGGAGTGTCATTAAATCCACTGTAATCGTCCCCTCTCTCTCTCTCAATGCCTCGCTCAGATCTTAGAGGTGTTTTATTCTAGCCGTAGATCCTGCTCAACAAAGCGTTGCCCATAACCGCATGTCCTCTGCTGAAATCAACTGGAGATCACGTCATTCAATATGCCGCAAATAAGCACAACACGACAGACAGCCAGGGATGTCAAGCGCTTTACGCGTTTGACAAGACAAATTACGCAACTGCCTCGTTTCAATGCCTCAAAACGGGGCGGAGCTTTATCATCATGCATTTAATAATTCATCCAAACAGGTTTTCAGGATCTCTGATAGTCTTGTTAAAGAAAACCATCCTGCGAAATGTGAAATCATTTTTGTATGTTGTTAAAACTGCTACTGGATATGAGAGAACTTTACTGTGGTGACTTTATGGGCTAAGTGAAATAAAACAACCTACAGTATGTGTGTTATTTTAAATGTCTGTATAAATGTTGTGTATATACTATAGTCTACTTGATGTTAATCGGATTTGGATCCTTCAGCAACACAAAACAAGAGTTTCAAACATACAAACACAACAGGACACCTAGCCTAAATAATAGAGTAAATATGAAGTAAAACAAGTGCATGTTAAACAAAGGTAGCAAAATATAAGACTGTTTAAATAAAAAATACAGACAAATGTGATCATCTGAGCAGTTACTTACATCTGTCTGTCTGTCTGCCTGTCTGTCATATAAAACAATAATATTATATATATATGGGCGTCTTGGTGGCGCACTGGGTAGCACAATCGCCTTACAGCAAGAAGGTCACTGGTTCGAGCTGGGTCAGTTGGCATTTCTGTGTGGAGTTTGCATGTTCTCCCCGTGTTCGCGTGGGTTTCCTCCGGGTGCTCCGGTTTCCCCCACAAGTCCAAAGACATGCGGTATAGGTGAATTGGGTAAGCTAAAATTGTCCGTAGTGTATGTGTGTATGAATGTTTCCCAGTGATGGGTTGCAGCTGGAAGGGCATCCACTGCGTAAAACATGTGCTGGATAAGTTGGTGGTTCATTCCACTGTGGCAACCCCAGATTAATAAAGCGACTAAGCTGAAAAGAAAATGTATGTATATATATATATATATATATATATATATATAATCCAATATACACAAATGAATTTACTCAAAATATGTACCTATTAAAGGCAAATTCAGATAGTCAATAATAATAATAATAATAATGTACATGTATAGTGTAGGGTGGCGCAGTGGGTAGCGCTGTCGCCTCACAGCAAGAAGGTCGCTGGTTCGAGCCTCGGCTGGTTCAGTTGGCATTTCTGTGTGGAGTTTGCATGTTCTCCCAGTGATCGCGTGGGTTTCCTCCAGGTGCTCCGGTTTCCCCCACAAGTCCAAAGAATGAATTGGGTAAGCTAAATTGTCCGTAGTGTATGTGTGTGAATGAGAGTGTATGGGTTTCCCAGTACTGGGTTGCAGCTGGAAGGGCATCCGCTGCATAAAACATATGCTGGATAAGTTGGCGGTTCATTCCGCTCTGGTGACCCCAGATTAATAAAGGGACTAAGCCGAAAAGAAAATGAATGAATGAATGTACGGTATAATGTACTTTACATGTCTAACCAAAAATCATTTCACTATTGTTAAATATTACTTTCTGTTCCAATAATTTTTTTTTGTGACGTGAAAGTGTAATCTACAAAGACTATAATATGCTGCTTAAATAAAGTGAGACTTAATGTATGAAATTAGTTTAAATGAACTAAAATGTTTCATTTAATTTAATGGCCTTCTAAGTAACAACACTTAAAGGTAATCAAACCAGATAAGCCACGAAACCAAAACTATTCTTTTGTACTTGACTGATGAGATCCTTAATCTCTGTGAATACAGTATGGAATTCCAGAGAATGGGTTAATTCACATTTATGCCCCCCACCCTCTCTCTCTCTTTCTGTGTCTCTCTCCCTTGGGCCATATGTGATGGTATGCAAAACTGCTTGACTGCACTGCAGCTGCCTGTGTGGATTGCGTGTTCTATGCCAACATGCAAGGAGAAGTGTTGAAGTAGGCTAAGTTGCTGCCGGGACAAATATCAGGAATGTTTTGATTAAAATAGCACGCGATCATAAACGATTACTCGGAATGCCGCCGTAGTCTTCCAAGGCTGATTTGAGGCCAAATTTGATGAAAATCTACAGTAGTTGGACCAATTCATAAAAAAACTGGCATGCTGTAAAAATGTCTCACTGCAAATTTACAGTTACAAAAAGCTAAGAGTTTGCTTGCTTAAATGATTGTGGCAAGATGGTACTAGTTCAATACAAATTAATTTTAATCCTATCCATCAAGATGTCAGTGATTATTAAAAATGTGCCAGGAGTTTCATTTTACTGTAAAAGAGAATCGTTGTCCTGCGTACAGGGAAACATACAGAACAGTATGTGTTAGCATGACAAATGAATTGTAATGTCGAAATAAAGGCCGTTCCCATCATTCATAGGAACCTGCATTGCCCTGCATCACAGAGGTATTTGAAAACCAAACACAGGTATATTAGAAAAACAAAGACACACACGTTGGACAGGTTTAGAGATTTGTTCTGGGGCCGGACAAACCATGTGATGGACTTCTGATGTTTTCTGTACATTTTAATTCCCTTTTGCAGAAAGGGTCAATCAATACTTCTCTGAAAAGACAGATCACCCAAAAAGGGAAAATCTGTCATCATTAACTCACCCTCATATCATTTAAATCCTGTAAGACTTACTTTCATTGAAACAAACAATACAATTTGCTTCTTTGATCTACACAATAAAAGTACTTTTTTTTTTTTTTTTTGACCCATATGACTTTAATTAGGGCGACGCGGTGGCGCAGTGGGTAGCACGTTCGCCTCACAGCAAGAAGGTCGCTGGTTCGAGCCTCGGCTGGGTCAGTTGGCATTTCTGTGTGGAGTTTGCATGTTCTCCCCGTGTTCGCGTGGGTTTCCTCCGGGTGCTCCGGTTTCCCCCACAAGTCCAAAGACATGCGGTATAGGTGTATTGGGTAAGCTAAAATTGTCTGTAGTGTATGTGTGTGAATGAGTGTGTATGAATGTTTCCCAGTGATGGGTTGCAGCTGGAAGGGCATCCGCTGCGTAAAACATATGCTGGATAAGTTGGCGGTTCATCCCACTGTGGCGACCCCAGATTAATAAAGGGACTAAGCCGAAAAGAAAATGAATGAATGAATGAATGACTTCAATTATTGGGTAAAAGAATTCTCTGTCAGTAATTTGACTTTATTTGTAACACCAGACTTTTATATAAAATCATATTTGTGATTTTGAGAAGCATAAGCAAGTTTGGATAAATCTTATTTTACATTTCATTGATTTACTGGCTATAGATTCTGTATATTTGTGACATACTGTACAGGCAAAATTATTAGCCCTCCTTTGAAATTGCAATTTCTTTTGCTGTTTAACAGAGCAAGGACATTTACACAGTAGATTTTATATAGATTTTATATTCTTAAGAGAGTCTTATTTACTTTAGGTTGGCTGGAATAAAAGCAGTTTTTACATTTTGAAAACGAAATGAAGGTCAATATTATTAGCCCCCTTAAGATATCCCTCTACCCCCGCCCCCCGATTGGCTACAGAACAAACCACTGTACCCAATGATTGGCTAATTAGCTAAACTATCCTAGTTAATCTAATAAAAATCCTTTGAATTGCACTTTAAACTGAATGCTATTATCTTGAAAAACAACTAGTATAGTATGTACTGTCATTATGGCATCAACACAAAACTAAATTAGTCATTAGAAATTAGTCATTAAAACTATTGTATTAAAATGTGTCAAAAAAAATCTTCTCCCTGTTAAACAACACTTACATATCTGAAAAATAATTACATTTTGCAAATTTGACTTCAACTGTATATGTACACACATTTTGTTGTGCCATGCCAGTGTCTTATTGCCAGATATTAAATTAAGTTTCACTGAATCTAGTTATGTATTGAATGCGCATCAAAGCCGGGTATTTTCTGTTGCTCATTAGAGAATTTAAGGATCACAGCAGCCAGGGAGCATCTGTTGATGTTGGCACATAGATATCCGCGTATGAATGCAAGTAATTCATGTCACATGTTATTAAAAACTCAGAATATGCCGACAATCGGATGCCAGGTTTTAGAAAAATGCAAAGCATGTATTTGGAGTGAGCATCTACTGTATATGAACTAATAAGGCGAAACTCACAGGACTAAAAATGGTTTGCGTATACAGGAATATGAGAGTAGGTGCTTGTGGATTATTAGTGTTTATGATTTGCAGGTTAAATTCATAGTAAAACATGCATGTGTATATATATATATATATATATGCAAATGAGTTCTATTTTAACTCAACATTCATAAAATATAAGCAGGTAGTTTTTTTGTGTTTTGAAAGCATTTGCATTTCCATTAAGTGGTCAAATCATTTCAGGCACTACAATATGTATTGTCACAATGCACAACAACTGACATTTGGTCCAAAAAAATAAATGCAACAGATTTGTTTCTTAGGTTGTCTCAAAACTATTGTATCCATTAGTGTTTTGATTCACATTCTGTCATGTTTGCTAAAAAAGCAGGTTGTAATGTCAAGTGTAAAGTTTTAGTTTCAGAGGGTGTGGTGTGTCAGGAAGCCCACATTGTTAGCGGGATTATGGGTAGCTTATTGAAAGAGCTATTTAAGATCATATTTAATGCTTTATGGCACTGAATAGAACCTAATCCTTTTGAGTATGTGTGTGTTTATATGGCATGTGAACTTGTGAAACAGACAGAAGTAAATAGAGCGAGTTGTACTGTATGTGTGAATCATTGTGTGTTTGGTTTTAATGGTGTACGTGGGCGTCTTTATGATTTCTGATAATGGGAAATGTAGATTTAACAAGTACGAACTGTTAAAAGCAAAAAGCAGAGCAACACTGACACATCTAGACATTATTGTTATTAGTTTTGTCTTGTGTTAGGTTTTAAATATGAACAAATGTGGGTTTAAAAGCAATTACTGTATATGTGAGAGAAAAAAAGATGTTATTTTAGACTGTCAAAAATAACAGCAATGTAGAAAAATGAAAAATCAAAGCTGTTTTTAAGATGGTTATTCTGATGACGGCTTAGCTGAAGTATCAAAGAGCTTTATTGCAGTCATCAGAGATTCAGCAATTTATGGAAAGATCTGGTTGCGTGCTAATTAGTAAACAGAGTCAATCTTAGGCTTTTGATGAGAAGATTTGTATGATCATGTCTAAACACTGTGAGCCTGACTTGTTTGGTATGAGATATTAATCATAAGTTGCAGTCTGAAAAATAATTCCATAAAATAACATAAAAAGTACGGGTAGCTACCCAATTTTGTGACCATTCCAGACAATATATCTTTCAAACTCTTAAAAAATATAATTAAAAGTCGCTTTGTTAAACTGCAGAGTTAATTTCTTTAACATCAGAAGTTGTAAGCAGTCCCATATTGCAATTTGAAAGTGTAAATTAACACCTGTAATGTGAATCACAAGCTACGGACCAGTTCTGTTAAAATACACATTCACCCAACCCTCAAAGTTTTATTTTTTTTGCTGCTTGTTCAAACTACTTATTTAAAATGAGCTGAAACAACACAATTCTTTTGAGTTTTTTTTCTGGCAACGTAATTGTTTTATGTTCAAACAACTTAAAATTGTAAAAAGAAAAAAAAAAATGAAAAAAAAAAGCATTAAGTCAACTTAATCGATTTGCATTGGGACAGTGAACTGTTTACACTCTATAAAAATAAATCTGTAAAATAACAGAAAAGGTAGTATTTTACCCAGTTTTTGTACTAAAATTTTCATGACCAACCCAGACAAAATTTCAAACTTGTTCATCTGAAGAGTTTTTTTTAACATTGGTTAAAAGAGCTTTTGGAGCAGAGATCAAGGTATCATAATGCACATTTGAAAGTGTAAATAATCACCTGTGATGTGATCATCATTTTGCCTGGCTATATGATGCAGGTTCATTAAACTCATCAGTGACATCAGTAACAAACTAATTTTTGTCAATTTTTCTATCAAAATGTTGCTGTCATAATTATCTGGATCTTTGATCTTTTTAAATTCCCCCTGCCTACCTCTAAAAAAATAATTATGACGCTGTTTAGCAAAATTATGATAATTTGAAAGTAATAAGAAAAGCAATCATGTGAAAATTATTTTTGGATTTCCCACAGTCTATTCATAAAACATTTACACTGAGATCTGAAAACAAACTGTTCAACAAGTCCAGCTATGTTGTATTAGGCTGTGCATAGTGTTATCTGACCTAAATACACTGCAAAAAAAAGCATTTCTTTTTTAGAGTTTTTGTCTTGTTTCTGGTCCAAATATCTAAAAATCAAGAAGCATTTTCTAGACAAGCAAAAAATATTGTCTTGTTTTCAGAAATAGTACATCATAATTAAGTTTTTCCTTAAAACAAGCAAAATAATAACCCAATGGGGTAAGAAAAATAAACTTACATCAAAGCAAAAACAAGATTATTATTATTTTTTTCCCCCATTGGCATATTATTTTGCTTGTCTTGAGTAAAAACTCATTTAATTTTGACGTATTATTTCTGAAAACAAGACAATATTTTGGCTTGTAAATGCTTCTTGATTTAAAAGTTTTTTTTTATATTTAGACTAGAAACAAGACAAAATCTCTAAGTAAGAAAAGCATGTCTTGTAGTGTAGCTGAAAAATCTTAAAGAATAAAACCTTAAGGACAATATTTACATGTATATTGAACTGTGTCACTTTAAAAAGGAACAATGAAGGCACAGGTAGCCATGCCAAGCACTTAAACTTATAAGCTATAACTTGATTATGTAAAGTGACATTGACCAGAAATTAACAATATGTCTAACAACATCGAATCAGTCATACTTAGCTACAGTAGGCTAGGCGTCATTCCATGGAGCCCCTGCTGGTGGATCCCATTTCTACATGTCAAAACATAGAAATTACTCCATTTTTTCAGTGGAATCTCTAGTCATGTTTCACCAATTTCAATGATACCGTCCTTTGCTTAATTTAAGTTCAAGGAAATCTTGGTTCAGTAACAACCTATAACATAATGGCCATGCTGTCACTGAATCCTATGCCAAAAATTTTACCAGAGCATATAAAACATTTACATTTGACGTAGTCTACACTAAAAATACCGCACTCCAAAATTAAATGTAATATAAACATAGTGATTCATATACAATTCTTTTTCAATTTAGATGCAATCAATTATGTGTCAGTCAAAAACGAGTTTATTCAGTGTAATGAAGCATATAGACTATTCCATTGATTTTCCTTTATGGCCTCTTATTTACATTAAGGGATTTTTGCTAATCGTAAAGGCTCCTGCAAACAGATCGATGACGGAATTTGTATTTATTTAATATATGTTTGCATTTTGTGGATGCATTTAATTTATTTTATTATATTTAAATTGTATTTGTTTATTTAGACCCCCCGCCCTTAAAATGTACGTTATCGTTATCAGGTAAATGCAATATAGTTGGTGTTTTAAACTAGATTATTACGGAATTATACCTCTATTTCCCTTCACACCGGAAGTGGCTTGCAGGTGTAAACGTTCCTTATTAAGGCTTGATACAGACCAGTCTGCAATCCAAAATGATTGAGACGAATCATAGGAAAATAAAATAAGTAGAAAAATAAAGTAACAAGAACAATCAATATGAAAAAGACACTCGTTCTTCAGCTTTAATTAGACAAGTAATGCCTCTAATGAGTGGTGAGTTACCTTTTTATTATTAAAACGCTGTCTTTGTTTATGCTGTTTATTTTTTGACTTTTTTTTTTCTACAGGTCCTGGTTAATATAGCATAGATTTATAACTTAGAAATTAACACCCTCAGTTTGGCTTTTTGTCAGTCAATGTTTGGTGACATTAAATCGTGAAAATTAAATTTAGCCACGGCATTTTTCAGAGTAGAGGATTCTTACTGTAGTTTCAGTCTGCTGCCTCGAGATGGCATTGTTTAGTCGTCAGTCAGAGGCATCCGATGAATGCAACACGTAATGTTATTAATAAAATCATGTTCAAATCAAATAATATTTGATCAATTATGTAGTTTTATTATTATTATTATTATTATTATTAGTAGTAGTCGTAGTAGTAGTAGTAGTTGTTATTATAGTATGTAGGCTACTGTATGAGCCAAACTGTAGTATTATTGCAGAAGCACTTTTTATAATGCATAATGTATAAATATATCACGCTATAAGTAATTAATTTGGTTGATACACAGTGAATTCAAGTGTGAGCCTTTAAAGTAATTCAAACAGCTTCTTTGGGCATACTGTAACATTGGTTGTTGTAATAATTTAGTGATTTAAATACATTTATAGAGCTGGAATGTGCTGTCAGAATGCTATCGAATTTAATTTGCAAATGAGAGAACCAGATCTCTCCAGAGCAGCTCATTAAGGTATGAAAAAAAGTTTTGATCCAATTATGTTTCCCCCCGTGCGTCACAATCATCCGTGATTGTGTTACAACAGATGACAATACACACTCCGTCGGTTTGTCTTTGTCTCTGCATTTTCTCTGACACACTTTCAATTTCCTTCTGATCTTTGCAATCATTTCCCCAACATATTTTTTTTTGGTTGTTGCTTGTTTGTAAGGGAGAAACACAAGTCTAATGTTGCTCTCTGGGGAAAAGTTCAATATAATTTGTTAATTAAATGGATTAATTTAATTACAGTAGCTCCAAAAACATTCATCAATATAATTGTTCCTCGTGCTCCGATTTAATTAATGTTTAAGTGAAAACAAGTCCGTTTCAAATGTACATAATAGTTTCCTACATAACCCCCCCCTCCCTCCCTCCCTCCCTCCGCCACCTCCACCCCTTGCCGCCTATTCATTTTCCCTCTCTGATCCTCATCGCACAAAAGCCTGTCGGTGTTTGTTTGATTTTCAATGATACAGTGTCGCTGAAACCAAACATTTAATACAGCAATTTAATTTAACCTCTCAACAGGCTTTTACAAGACGACCAGAGGGATAGTATCAGTGAAAGGCACTCAGTGTTCAGTTATTAATCTCCCGCCGCCGTTGGCCCTTTCATAAAAGGTAAGTATTATCCAAACTCCAAACATACCACTGCCATTCAAGCTGTCTCGAATTTCATCGCAATGCAGACCAGATAGAGCTCAATTCGTCCATGCAGGCCAAAATAATAAAAGATAATTTGGGCTAATCTGCCCGAGGAATGTGGAGCGTTTGATGTGGACAGTGGTGGATCTTCAGTTGAAATAATTGCATATTGACTTGGTTGGCTCAGGTACGGTCCTCGCTAGATTACAGGTGTTCTCCTTTCTAGACAACGCATCCCTTGTTTAAGAAAGAGGCACAGAAAGGATTCATCTGAGCGCTGGAATGAACAAAATTATATGGGAAACCAAGTGTGCATCCAAGGAGCAAGGAGTTAAGAAGTTCTCCATAGACTTTTAGTGTTATTCTAGTCTTGTGAAAAGCACTGGTTTTATTTGCAAGGTACCTATAGGATAAACCCTTTTTACAAGGTACATGCTTGGAATATAATGAAATGTGCGAATAGAGTAATAGTTCCCCTTTTTATTTCATAGTACAGGCAGATTAAAAACAACAAAGGTGTGTTATTTGCAGGTACTGTACAGTACATACACTCATTGTAATTGCACTGTTGTTAATAAAAAGCACAAAGAGAGTATAAATCCCTCATTTCATGGTACAAGCACATTTATTTTTCTGTTTACACTATTTATAATTCAAATAAAAGGGGATATTTTACATTCTGAGCACAAAACAAAAATAAATTCATAAAATAACTCCGGTAGCACTTTAGAGTGCCGTAATTGTACAGTAAGTATACAGTAAGGACTAGATGCAGATTTGTTAAGATGCTAGCATGTGTCCTGCTTCGTTAGATGTTGCTAGCATGTGTTGACATGTTTGGTGGTATAAAGTAATGAATTACAAATTCTCAAATTGCTGTAATTGAGTAGTTATTCTCAGGGAACTCAAGAAGATGAAAGATGTCTACTGTATGATGAATGAAATGACCTTAAACAATACCTAAATGCACTACAGAATGTTACGTTTTCAAACATGCACAAATTGCAAGCATTATCAGTTCTGCACAAGCTCGATTTGCGGTGCCAGCTGCGGGACACTTGTAATTTGTTATTCAGGGTTCAATGTGCATAACAAGCATTAACATATTATCACAGCTAAATTTTTGCCTCTTAGTTTACACTGATTTTACTCCTTATGTAAACACATCAACCTGCTTTGTGTCAGCTTATTATAGCTGAATATATTAATGTAATGTGTTGTGTTCTCACATTAAATTAAGCTCACATTGTAAACTAATAGTCCACGGATGGCAAATAATTTAACTTGCGCTTAGAAACACCAAAATTGCATTGATGTACTGTATGCTACATTTTTAATTTGAAGGGTATAAGGTGAAATCATTTTCACAGCATAATACTCATTGCTCACTATACTCTTGAGTACTTTTAGAAGAGCTATGTTTAACAGAACAGATACTTTGTCTACTTGCACTACATTATTTTTGGCAAGTAATAGTACTGTACTTTTACTTTTTCAGTGCTCTTACTGCCACATTTGTTAGTTTTGGCAAGTAGCAAGGTTGTAAAATATTCTTGTAAGTGTGCTAACTTTATTTTATTTTATTTTTGAATGCTTTATTTATTGGATTTACTTATAAATTAGCACAAAACAGAAAGAAAACAGTCAACAACAATGAAAAAACAAACAAACAAACAAACAAACAATCAAGCATCCCCAACACTTATTTCCCCTTTGTGGCTTTAACAGAACAGGTAAATAGCTAACAGTCTGCAAACATCAAGGTTCAAGTCCTCAAGTGTCATACAAACGCACAGCAAGTGTATGTATAGGGTGCTTACACAACACCAATACAGTAATAATAAATAAATTTAATTAAAAATGTAAAAAGGAAAATACAAGAAGATATTCAATATACATAAAAAGCTAACCATTTCTTCCTGTAATAGCAGGAAGGTTCTGTATACCTTTATTATAAGCAAGCCCATTGTGGTTAGTGTGAAAGGCATTACAAGGTTACAGTGAGAGGAAAGAAAAAAGTGTGCTGACTTTAAACTTAATTGTTCAAACTTAGTTTTCAGTTGTCATTGTTTCAGTTTAATTACAGTATATTGAAGCACTGAGTAATATTAATTAACAACCTGTATTTCTTGTGTTCGCGTGGGTTTCCTCCGGGTGCTCCGGTTTCCCCCACAGTCCAAAAACATGTGGTATAGGTTAATTGGGTAAGCTAAATTGTCCGTAGTGTATGTGTGTGTATGGATGTTTCCCAGTGATGGGTTGCAGCTGGAAGGGCATCCGCTGCGTAAAACATATGCTGGATAAGTTGGCGGTTCATTCCGCTGTGGCGAACCCAGATTAATAAAGGGACTTAGCCGAAAAGAAAATGCATGAATGAACAACATGTATTTACTTTATGGTTAAGATTATTTGCTTTTAATTAAACCTAATTTAATCGTGTTGCTATAGTTAGTACACATACAGTAACATAACACCGTATGATAAATGTTAGCAAATGTCCATCTGTCATGTTGTTTTTGTTCAGTTACTTATCTTTATCTTCAAGGAATTACACTCCACACACTGAAACCCACTCAAGAGAGTTTTTCTTAGGAAATGAAGATGATTCATAATATGAGTGTTGAAACAGTGAGCTAAATTTGTGCGCTTATCACTAACTCATTGTTTCAAAACAATGTATTCACTGTATGAGCGCTTTGTATATTTAAAGCAATTAAGGAACAGCACAGTGATGCTGTATGCTCAAACATACAAAGCTTATCATAACGAGTTTCACGCTGCTACGTGGGTAAATATTTATAAGCTTCATGGAGGACGTTTTGTAACCGAAAAGCGTCAAATCAAGAGAACATCTGTCCAATTGCTGCATCAAACGAATAAGATTATAATGTTGTAATGTTCACTGAAGGCTCAGATCATTATGCCTCTATTCAGCTGTGAGATTGGAGGCGAGCAGGAAAAAATCCTCCACAGAACAGATGTTATGTGTGGAAAAAGCTTACACTGGCCCCAAAAAGTATTTAGACACTTAAGCCACAAGTAAATTACAAAATCATTTTTTATTCAGCCAAATGGCATCTGCAGACAAATGATTTTCCCGGAACTTACTTTCTCAGACATTTTTGCTAGAACATTTAACCAGCTGTCAGATCTCTCCAACTTTGAGGAATGTAGTTCTAATACAGTGAAAGTCATTTGAAGCATGATTTTTATTTAGATTTTATTATATTTTTCTATACTATATATGATTCTATTGCTCAAAATATTAATGTTTTTTCTTTTCTTTTTCTTTTTGACATGATTTAGATTTAGTTGTTTAGTTTAGTTTAGTTTTTTTTTTTCAACTGGATTCTGCAGTGTAGCATTAGGGGTCTGTGAAAATGTTTGAAAGAAAAACATGAACAATGTAAACATTGTATTAAAATTAAATTAAAAAACTTTAATAAAAATGTTAATCAGTAAGATAAGATAAACAAGATAAATTCAACAAACACACATTAATTGGAATTGAAGTAAAATAATCTGTTTCTTAATAATTAAAATAAAAAATAATATACAGAATAAAATTATTGCTACATAAAAAGATTGAATAAGTTTAAACACAATTACAATGAAATTATAATAATAAATTCATGGATCTTACCCTAATAAGCCCATTAAAATGTGTATATATATGCATTATCATATGCAAGGATAATCCTATTTGAAGGTTCATACCATTTAATACATTGGATTTAGAGGCTTTATTAAGTAGTAAAGCTTTATCTCGATGCTGAACATTCTCATTAGCATATGTTTCTGCTTAATATCCGCTACATTACAACATTATTTTGATTCTTCTATAACAGACATTTTACTTACTGGCTATAAGTAATGTACATTAAGTCTGTAACCCTAACCCTAAACCTATCTAACATTCTACAACTATTACAGTACTATTAAGACAACTAGTTGACGTGTTGTTGCAACATTAATCATACTAAACAGAAAATCTAAAGGGGACCAAAAATAGCATGCAACCAAAACGCTGTATGAATAAATCTCTGAGCTGAAGTACATAAGAATAACTCATGCCTCTAGAGTCTCCGCATTCCCATCCGTTAGCTGATCTGTCCGCACCTCCTCCTGTTCATTCATTGGCCAGATTCCTTCAGACAGACCCCTAATCACATGACAAAGCTTGTCTCTATTAGCCTCTGTCCAGCCCTCCCTTCACGCGCTCACATTTGCCTAGTATTCTTCTCTTTATTGTTGTGCTAATGAATTATTTGACCAACAGTATTATTTACTGTCATGTGAAATGCGCCGGTTAAGCCCCGAAACTGACGTGGGATACTATGATAAAGCTAAGCCTCCTCTGGCTCAAGTCAATAAAATGTGAACAAAGGGGCACCTTCACCATTAAAACCATCAGCAGCGGCTGGTGGAAAAACAGAGCTGCCAATCAATGCACCGCTCCAAAGGCATCTGCTTAAGCATGTTGTGCAGTTCTAGTGAAAAATTGCTAAGTGTGATTGTTCTGAACTGAGTGTAATCAGAGATATACTTTACAGTATGACACACTTCTTAGGTGCACTGCACGGTTTATATAGTTGGCCACTTAAGTCACATTTAAAAAATATGTGTCTATGGCAAACTGTTTAACATGTATTCAATGTTTTCTTTTAATGTAATGTTTATTTTAATGCTACCAGTACTTTTTTTTTAGATACTTTGTTTTGCCGTTAAGTACTAGTACTTATTCACTAACTAATAGTGCTTATTTAGTTAAGTATTTAAAAAGATGGTATTTAAAAAAAATAATAATTAAAAACAAATTAGAGACTAGATACAGTAAGTGGAGCTTTGAATGATTACAGTCAAACCACTGAAGTCATAAAATGTTTAGATATTTTTTTCTGGACTTTGAATATCTTGTGACCATTGCTGTTTATAAAGGATGAGAGAGCTCCCGGATTTCATCTAAAATATCTTAATTTGTGTTCTGAAGATGAACAAAGGTCTCAGGGGCATTAGAATGACACAAGGGTGAATAATTAATAACATAATTTATTTTTTTGGGGGGTGAACTAAAAATAGAACATTGTTTTAAAAATAGAACATTTTGGTTCTAATTATTAGATGCTAGTAACTACTGTACTCGTAATGTAATTTTAAAATTTGCGATTTGGATCTGTGGCGACACAGTGGCTCAGTGGTTTCCATTGTCACCTCACAGCAAGAAGGTCACTGGTTCAAGTCCCGGCTGGGCCAGGGGGCATTTCTGAGTTTGCATGTTCTCCCTGTGTTCACGTGGGTTTTCTCCGGGTGCTCCGGTTTCCCCCACATTGCAAAGACATGCGCTATAGGTGAATTGAATAAACTAAATTGCCCGTATAGTGTATGTGTGTGAATGAGTGTGTATGGATGTTTCACAGTACTAGGTTGCAGCTGGAAGGCCATCTGCTGTGTAAAACATATGCTGGATAAGTTAGTGGTTCATTCCGCTGTGGCAGAATGAATGAATGAATGAATGAATGAATTGAATCTGACATTACTAATCTCATACATCAACTATTCAGTTTTGACTAATATGTGTTCCAGAGACTATAGCACAGTATAGTACTAGATTGTAGTAGCTACTGTATATTCATTATATCATTAGATACTAGAACTTATTTTTTATATCCATTTTTAGATATTAATACTTAATAAATTGATGCTAGTTTTTATTTATTACATTCTAGTATGTATTGATTGTATACTAATTCTTATTTATTAGACACTAGCACTTAGTGATTAGCTGCAAGTTACTGTATTTATTAGGTACTACTAGTACACTTATTTAAAAAAATTATTACTAGTGACTATTCTTATCTTATTAGTCACAGCTTCTGTTTTAGTTGTCTTATGCTATGAATAGTCAGAATGGCCACAGTAGTTTTAAATGAAATGTTTTACAAGTTAAAATACCTTATACTTAATAATGAACAATAGGCAATAATGTCTTATTAAAAGTACCAACATTTAATAAATATTCTAATATTTAATGAATATATACATACATACATACATACATATATATATATATATATATGACGGAGTGTTTCCCAGAATTGGTGCTTTCATGAGTTTGTGTCTCAGGGCTGGGTTGCGCCAGTAAAACATGTTAGAGTAATTGAAGTATCATTCCGGTATGGTGATCTTTGATAAAGAAGGGAATAAGCCAAAGTGAATGAGTGAGTAACAAACCATAAACAAAGCAGCACATACGTACACACAGTAATTCTCGCTCACAACAGAGGGATGCGCTTATGCAAATATGTCTAATAATTTGATAATCCATATTATTTATCAATGATGACAGTCGACTTTTTTGCACTCTTGACTTGTCGTTTGCTTAGTTTTGTCACTTCAGTTTTTGTTTTCATGCTCTGATTTGTACACTGTAAAAAATGACTGTAATTTAAACAGCAGAAAACTGTAAAAATGCAGAAAAGGTAAATATCTGTAACCTGGTTAACAGTACATTTCTTTAATATATATGGTTATTAACCGTAAATAGAATTTCCCACTTTTTATGCCATTTTGTTGACATTAATATGGTGCTTATGGTATAGTTATGGTATATATATATGGTATAATTTTTTCTTATCAATGATGTGCATTAGAGTTAATGATAGAGTAATGTGCATTAGAGTCTAATGTTGATAAATGTTTATTGCATTATTTTAATTTCATGTGTTTAGTAGACATGTAATGAAATAAGGTAGTAAAGTTAAAAAAAATATTTTATTGTTTCTACCATTTTTTTTATGGTAAAATTCTGGCAACCACAGCGGTCGGTTTTTCACCGTAAATTGTATGGATTGTTTTTTTAACAGTGTAGCTGAAAAGCCAATCAGAGCGCCCCCTTTCACCAACTGCCAACACTCATTCTACATGCTGAATCGGGCATACTTTCTCATATGTGAGCCTGATGAGGAATATGACACAAGAAGCTGATAAACCGGTAGCTAAAATGAAAAGATACTAGTACCTAAAGAATAAGGGCTAGAATAATGAAAATAGATCCTATATGGTTTTTAAATAAAATGTTAAAGTGGATTGCCATAGTATGTCATTGTGATAGTTAACAAAATTTCAAGAGTTGCATTTGAAAACTATGTTATTTGTTATGTGTTATTATTATTATTATTATTATTATTATTATTATTATTATTCACAAAAGTAGGATATTCATGTGTAAACAGTTTTAACCTGGCATAGACAGGATATAAGTTACAGACATACAGTAAGTTATAAACATTTTCCCAAATGCACAATTTAAAAAATGTCTGCTGTTCCACTTAAAACAAATCTGTCAAATATCCAGTGAATGAGAAATCATCACAGCAGGTTATACATTAGGCAGCATTATTTTAATTATTATTCCACCACAGGTCAGAAGAACAAAAGGTCCAGAGCAGTAAACTCGCCATGTTTCTTGATCGCTATCCATTTGTTGAGATTTACCTGGAGGCATCTTACATTTCTCGTGATAATTGAGAATGCTTTAGTATCAAACAGTACAGAGGTTTCTTCAGAGGTATTAATTAGGATTTTATTTATGCAGATCCCTGAAAAAATTTGCATAAAATCTATTCCACAGATGGGTTTATGGGAGTAATGAATGTGCAATGCTGGTATAACATCTGGTTCATCATAACAATGCTTGTCCTTTAGAAAGAAAAAAAAAATAAGGCACATATTTGTTGGAATATGAAAGAATATTATTTAACAACTTTACGAAACATAATAGGATCATCATACGAAGTCAAGTATCTTTCTCAGGATAAAATCAGTTCCAAGGTTTTTTATGTCAAGAGGTTTGATATATGATCATCCTTATTTTTCCTTTTATAAATTTATTTTTAATTTTGATAGAAAACATGCATACATTATTTATTTTCCTTGTTTCTATAAAAAAACAGACTCAAAGATCAGCAAAAAAGACAGTGATCTTAAATATAGACCCAATTTAATAATGTATTTTTTTAAATTCTTTTTTTTTTTAAAGTAGGAGTTTTGGGTAATTTTTTCATATATGCTCCTTTGCTCCTTATTTCCTAGATTAACCACACTGTGTTTAATGCAGTAGTTTTAGTCTTACAAACATCCTGAAATGTTGTTTAAATCTGATTTAATATGCATCAATTTAAATATATTTCAAGAACAGGAATCATTGGATAGCCAGATTTAAAATTAATTTTGGTGACTTTTTACACTTTTAGTTTTTTTATTATTTCTATATCAGAAAACACTGTAAGCAGCCAGAAAAAAACATGTTAATAAGAACAGTATAAAATCTAAATTGTGTATATACAAACCTATTAAAATGAAAATAAATACAAAAACTGATGTATTTAAGTGTTTTTAAAGTGGAGACACGAGGACTGCAATGCAAGCAAAATAGCCTTTGTTCTGTTTAAATTTGTGTTTTTAATTTATTTTCCTCATGATTTACAGTAGACTGCAACTAAAATGACATTTAGTAGAATCATTTGATGATCTCGCCCCCAATGTACAAATATTTTTGAATTGTAATATTTTTCCTCTAATATTCAAAGTTTATACCTTTTTCTCAGGAAGACATTTTTAATAATTTCAAATGTAATAACATTTTATTCTAACATTTTCCTGTATATTGATATAACATGTATAACTGATTATTTTATATACAGAGCAAAATAATTTAAAATAATTTTTAACATAAATATGTCACTTTCCCAGTGATGGGTTGCAGCTGGAAGGGCATCCGCTGCGTAAAACATATGCTGGATAAATTGGCGGTTCATTCCGCTGTGGTGACCCCAGATTAATAAAGGGACTAAGCCGAAAAGAAAATGAATGAATGAATGAATGAATGAATGAATAAATATGTCACACTGAACAATTAAACATTTGTTTGTGTATATTTTGGCATAAGAGATTGAGATATTTTTAACGTTAATTTTAGGTAGAGGCTTTACCCGCTTTAAGATTCTACAGTATCTATGTACTGTACATAAAATCACCAAAAATCACAAAATCAGGCATCATTTTTGACCCTTGCATGATGTAATTTTAATGATGTAAAATATTGTATTTATAAATTAAGCTTGACTAGTAATGGCGTTGTACAAAAAACTTTGTTTTGTTTTCCCTTTCTCACTCGAGTGTTTTGCACTTTTGAAAGAAATCCACAATGCAAGCAAACTCACTTCTTTTGGCCGATTTGCCAGTTGGCACGTGGAGCCCAAATGCGGACGGTTTCTGGGCATTCAGCAAGATCTCAAACGGGGGGCGCTGTGCTCTCATCCTCCGCCGGCTACAAGGTCACCAGAGTATTGATAAATCACACAGCTGTGATTCCCCTCTGACAGCTCAAACTAACATCAACCTGGATGGGAGAGAACAAAAGACCATCAAGCGGCCCTTTTCTTGACACTTTTATTTAATCACGGCCAGATTGCTTACGACAGCAGCAGCAGCTGTTTTGTCTTCATCTTTCCCCATTTGATAAAGTGTGTCAAGTCATATTTTTGTAAGTATTTCACGTCACCCCTGCTGCGTGAAAGCGGCTCCCGTTTGGCATATGTATTCCACATGAGGGGATCATCAAATGGGTCAGGGTTTAATGACATCCCTTCCAAGGTCATCAGCCATCTAAAAGGGAAGCTGCCACAAAGCTACAAGCTGAGGGTCAAAGATAAGAGCGTGCGGGGAGATATCGCAGATAAAAACCAGAAAATTAAACAATGAGGCAATGCGGCCACGCTTTGATTGTGTTGTTTGGTGCGATTGTTATTTTGGGTGCACCAATTCACAGAGTGTCGATGTTAACCTTGTCCTCGCAGGATAGAGGTTACTGATAGGACTAACACATTGTTTGTTTTCGAGCTCCCAGGAATGGGATTTCCATTCCCCTCTTCGGCTCCAGTTATAGATTGCATTTGCAGCAGTTGTTTTGTAAGGCCGATGTGTGATCACAATTACAGATGATTGAATGCTTTCTGATGGGGTGAGTGAGAGGTGAAATGACAGCGGGTCAAAGTCTTGTGAGAATATCATACCGGTTCAGGTGGGGAAAGTATTTATATGGGACGTTTCTTACCAGTGGGTGGTGCTGAAAGCTATATGGACCCTTTTCACATTTCCAGGTTTCTCAGCAGCGGAAGTCGTCATAGTTGGGTAAACTTTGAGCGCAGTAAATGGTAAATTTTTTACAAACATATTTGCTCACATAATAAAAGAAAAACTCAACGATAGTTTTATCAAGACTTTCAGAAAAGAAATTGTGTCAGACTGATAAGAGTAGCCAGAAAGAACGTCAAATTTACTGTCCTGCCCATAGACACTTTGTTAGAAAGACCTTGCATAATTAATTAATTATTATAAGTTAGTAATTAGTTTGCATAATTAATTTGATGCAAAGATGATATAATAATTACATATAAATGTACATAAGTTTTTTTTTAATCCAAATATTAAAAACTTTCAAGGAATTAAGATGCTGATGACCGTTAAACGTGTCATAACAGTCTTGTGTTTGGAGAGACTAATGAAACCGGTGTGATTTATTCCTGTGCATTTCGAATTAGGTTTCGTCTGGTAATGTTGTCTCTGGATGAAAACATCAAGCGGTTTTTGTAGCTTGAATACAAACAGCACTTTTCAAGCCCACAACAACTCTTTGAACACTATAGCGATTAATTGAGTTTAAATGGTCAGACGTGCAATCTGGTAAGCACACACCATTTATCAGGTGGAGACGACTTAACTCTCGAGTTGGACAGAGTCCCAGTTTTATAGTCGGCGTTGAATCGCTCCATTCGCTACAAAAACAGATGCACTGTCCATATGCTCACCTCCAGCGATGGAGGATTCAAGCAGCCCATCTTCTTCAGGTTAAGAGATGAATGGCAATCAGTCATTAATCCCCTGGTATCTCCTCTGTTTAAACTCTTGGATTGCTCGCCAGTACTTTTATTTATTTATTTTTGTTGTTCAGCTCTTTAGCATTTCAAAGTTTTGACTGTTTAGACTGAATGTGCTGAGTGTGTACCTACCATATTTTGGGGACAGATTTGCACCTGTAAAAGCAAAACCTGATAACGTTTTAAAAATTTTCCTTTTAAAGACATCTTCAAAACATATTTGTAAATTCAAACCCTTTAAAATCTATTTAATATGCTATAAAAAAAATCATTTAAAATTAATTACATATAATTCTGTTTAATTTCATATTTATTTTTTAATACATGTTTTTTATTATATAGAGTTGTACTGCTGTTATATAGCTAGTTTAAATTTTATAACCAAACCCTTATATAAAACTTCAGTTTTATATAGTGTGTCTGTGTGAAGTTTTAAAGTACTTATGACTTTATATGTGAAGATATACAGTATAAAAACAGTACAAGTCTATAAAATATCCTAAAGTGTGTTGTAATGTTACAGTGAATGTATATTTAATAGTTATGTATACAGGTACATCATATATATATATATAATTAGACACGATTAGTAATTTTTTGATTAAAAACTGTCAAAATGTCATAAATGGGACAAATATGAAAATGGGTTTTCAAAGCTTTAAAAAATTTAATACTGCTTAATTTTTTCTTGTACTATTGTGTATTTTTATTTTAATTAATTTAAGTTTCCAAAGACATTACTATTACTGTGATTTACGGACACCCACTAAAATGCCATTCATTGTAACAGGGTCAAGCAGTTATGCAGCTGCTGAATGATATGAACTATTCCATTGTTTTAATGACTGAACTATTTACTATTGAATTAATTTTCATGGCAATGATATTTTTTCACACTTCATATATGTGAATGATTTGTGTTTACAGTACCATAATTAAAATAGTTTTTTCAAGATCAAGAAGCATGTCAAGATCCATGCTTACAGTTATTTCAGAAATTACTTAAAGAAATTGATTTCTTTTGATTAATGGGACATTTTTATGACATTCCGAGTTTGGCTATTGAATTCAAGATTTTTTTTTTTTGCTATTTTTTTTGTATATGCTTTCTGGGAAAATAAAGAGCAAAAAAATTTCCATAATAAGAAAAAGTGGGTTCAAAATGTCAGCCAGTTTCTCCAAGCTTACATACTTTTAATTGTTAAAAAAAGAATTTCCCCCTTAAAACAAGTATGTAAACTATCCTGAATACATGTTGTTGTGTTTTAAGCTTCTCTGGGAATGACAATTAAGGTAAACCACAAACCAGTGGATTAATATTGTAAAGCCATAAAGTCTATGTATCCCTCCAAGTGAGGTGTTATCTATTCACATGAGACTTAATTAAAGAATATTTATCCAGTTTAAATCATCATATTTTGAGCACATTTAAGACTTAATGCTAAGGCCAGCGTTGCTCACTGTAAACCGTGTGCCGCTACAGACTTTCTGTTTATTAGTCCTCAAGTATTACTTTATTTTTCCAAGCATAATAGCATGCATCAGTGAAATATAGCAGCGCTCCTGTGTAATTACAGTTCTATTAATGTCATTTTACAACCATGACATGTTGCGCTATTCACATACATTCAGACTGTCAAGGACGATGTTTGGAAATAGTCTGAATATTCATTAAGGGACACATTTTCACCAGCTCAATGACATCTTGCATTTCACAGACGATTGTGAGACGTTTCAGATGATTTTTTTTTTTTTCTATTAACAAGTCTGTGCCCAGCATTATCAATTCATAATGGTTTTCTTTCCAGCATTCTGCAGCTATACCTTATCAAAGAATAGCAGCCCTTCTGAGCTGGGGACTCATTTTGTGTTGAGAAAGGCCTCCTGAGATCTACAGTATTTCTCTGAGTGCCATCGACATTAGCAGACATTACAACGACACCATGCTGCTGTGAAAGAAAGTTTGTAGCGTGTGGTTTTCTCTGGATTTTTCTATGCATGGCTTTTGAAGTGTGATCTGATTTTTCTTTTGTAAGTAATAGCTAAAGTTGATCTTGTTTTTTATTTATTTTGGGAGGCTTTTTATACCTCACTTATTGATTTAGGCTGAACAGGAAATGAATGAGAGGAAAAGGGTCATGACATAGGCCCCTGAAATCAGATTTATGCTTGACGAAATTCATTCTTATTATTTCTTTCCCCCAAATTCAGTTTTTATGTCTTAATTTTTTTGGGATTCATTTTTTTTCTGGTTAATTATATTTTGGTCTCAAATTTAATTGGTAAAATACATTTTAGCAATAGAATATTTATAGAAATCATGAACCGCCTTCAGTTTGATATCAATTTTTTCTGAACCCCTAATAAATAAGTGTAACTTTGAAATACAATTGTGTGATTATTTCTTAAAATAATGTTTTAATTACTATTACTTTGAGAAATACACTGTACTGTTAAATAGTGATGTATATTTTTCAACCGAGGTTCATTGGAAATATGTGCCTTAGCCTACATTTTTATGTTTAGTTGTATAGATTTCAGATGACAAATCCACTAGAGGGCGCTGTGTACATTTTTGCAAATCTGAAATACATTACTTAGGGTACATTTTGTTATATGTTTCAGAAACATCTATGTCCATGAGAAGGTGGGGCTTGTCGTACAGATCACCAAGCAAACCACTGACCTAAACCCAACACTATTTACTTTTATTTTACATTTCGTTTATCTTTTTTTTGTGGAACTGTGCTTTACTGGACTCGAACCCAAGCTCTCTGCATCACAAGTACAACATTGTACAAAGTGAGCTACTGAGCAAACTGACTGCACCAGAAAAGTTGTCCATATGGAGATAGATAGATAGATAGATAGATAGATAGATAGATAGATAGATAGATAGATAGATAGATGGATGGATGGATGGATGTATAATCCTTTATTCATTGATAATATGTGCCTTTATAGAAATGTAATATGTAATGTTTTCATTATTGTGAAAAGGAACAAAAGTTGTCATGCTGCCCCGTAGTGTTTATTACATTTATTTGACTGCATTTTATAGATGCATGTTAAAGTATTTGCAGTTTCACAAAAATGTAGTCTGAGGCACGTGTATTTCCAATGAGCCTGTCTTGATATTTTTGTGACAATTTTCTTCCAGTTAAAACAAACCTTAATTCTGACATGTCTGTCAGGGAAACATTGATATGAGGGTAAATGATGTGACAATTGTTTTTCTCAACTGAAATTGTAAAATCCTGGTGAAGTGACTCGATGAGCTGCTCTGGAGATAAAATTCATGTATTCATGTCTATGGTTGGCCAACAGGGTGGCCAAATTTAATTGTGTCAACGTGACAGTTTGACCACGTTAAGGTTTTTTGTTTTATTTTTTAGTATGTGTAAATATGCACAGAATCCCAAAGATTGTTATTGGCAAGTAGGTTTATACCAATATAATTTCACTGCAGTTCATAACTTTTTGATTTAGTGGCTAGTTCATATGAATTTGTATGATCACATTTGTGTATTTTATTATGATTTGCTCATCTCTTAATAACATTTGGGTTTAGGGGTTGGGCTTTGGGGGCATGCCTCATTTTTAAAATCGTATGTAAATCGTTAGTGAATTAGCCACTTTTGGCATAAAATAGTTACAATTTCTTAAAATAGTTACATTTACATGGTTTAAATGCACAAAGAATTTGATTTAGTGGCTGGTCCAGTGCATGGTAAAATAATGCATAAAAATGTAAATAAGACATGTATATAGATAATAATATGTATATAGAAATTAACAAAATGAACAGGTGTTAGAATTTGCAAGGATTGTAAATACAGTAAAGTGCTATTGCACATAGATTTTATTGCTTGGAGCATTTATACCGTTCATCAACTTTTCTTGATCGTGTTTATATGGCAGTTTTATGGAAGATGATATAATATCTGATATTTGCATATGTACATGTTATACCATTATGTTATCCTTCATGAATGACATGTAATGTTTATAAAACTTTTATCCCATTTTGTCTTATATGCAAATATAGTCTCGAATAAGGAAAATTTTTATTGTCTGTTATACTTGTTGACAGTTAAATTTCAGACCTTTTGTTTAGAGACCTCAATCGCCTTGCATGTTCTTGTATAGTGACAGATGCTAAAAACACCAGGAGCGTCACGCATGCTTGGCTTTCTGTAGTAAACAAAACTGTGGCGTGCAGAACATTCTGACTTTTACATTTAAATGTTTGTTTTTTTTGCAATTTAATATTGACAGGCACTGATCCACCACATGGCAGTTTGACTCTGAAGTCTAAAGCACTACTTTTGAATTATTCGTCCAAAATTGACAGATTTCCCAGTGACATTCCCAGTTAATTAATTTTTTTAAAGAAATGATTGCATGATTCTGTCTATGTTTTTTGCATCATGGAAATGGCTGTGAATTCTTGTCATGTTCAGCTGACTTCCTAACTTTTCCTTAGAGCTAATGTAAATAAAGTGACCTGCTAGCCTTCAGAGTTTCTCAAAAAGTGAACTCGAGTATGTGCAAATGGAGCAATTTTGTGTTAATCACGAGATAAGTGATTCTGACAGCCTCTGTGATCTTTTGTACTGCGTGTCAGTGATTCTAAAATGACCTGGCAGGGACAGAACATTAACTCGTTGCTTTTATTTGACAAACAGTAAATACACTTTAAAAAGCATATTTCTAATTAACCCAAAAGTATATTTTTTTCTGTGATTCCAGCTTTGTAGCAAATTAAATCGCACCGCAGATGACTCGAACCAACTTTGAGGAACACTAAAACAAAAAGCCATAAAATGATCACCACCGCTCCCTGGAATGACAAGTATTATCAACAAAAATTAATCAGCCGCATCTTTTCATGAACTCAATTAATAATGTGCAACAACAGGGTCTTTTTTTTCTTCCTCGGGATGAAAATTAATTAGCAGTGGGAAGGTCACTCCGAGACGCTGACATCACTCATCAGAATGGTGTGGCAGTTCTAATTATTTGTCTTCCAGGCTTGGGTGATCAAAAATTATTGCAATACCTGAGCAACATTTAGAAAAAGCTGTGTTTTAAACCCGTTTAATTAGACGTAGCTATTTGATTAATGCCATGTAAGCATTCCAGTTCAGCCTCTTATCAGGATTCTGACAAGTTTGCTGGTCAGTGTTCTGTGAAAGACGTTTCATTGACGCTAACCGACTGTTTAGTATCTAATTCACTCATTTCACAACAATTAAAAAGCTATTTGCTAGGAGAGTACTTGTTGATATCAATAAAGATGTTAGGAAGTTTGACAAACCACCCAGTGTCACAGAGTGCTGCTTTATGCATCACAAGAAGCACAAGTGACCACAAATGCTGAACGGCAGACTTTATTCTGACAGATGTGCTGCACCAACACATTTGCCTTATTATATTTTTTGCTTTTTGATGTCAGCCAGACTGCTGTCCTAAAATACCTGCTTATTATTTCCATAATATTTCACATATGAATGTTCACTCAAATCGGTAACTAAATACACACTACTAACAATGAATGAATGAATAAACGCCACTAGTTAAATTACGTTAAACTGCAAGGATCAGTCAGGGTCCCATAATGGAATTCACATTACCCATGAATCATGAGCTACGGACATTTTATGAAACAAAATATACTGTCGTACAGCTGTTAATTAAAAGATACTTTTTTTTCATCTCTTTTTTAACTGTTATGAAGTTGAATCTCAAACTTGAACAAATTAGGTTGAAACATGAGAACTTGTTAAATTAACAAAAACAAGTCATTACTTATTGATCATTTTGTTTGTTTGGTGTATATATTAAATATTTAAACAAAGAGAAATTGCATGTTTGCAGTAAAGATTAGGAACTTCTCATATCATGAAGATTGTTTTTCTAGATTTTTGATTTCTTAATCTTAGCCCGAAACCTAACAGTGAAAACGTAATTGTATGCACAGGAAAATTACAATTTTAGTAGAAGTGCAGCTTTAAAAAGGGATTTTGAATCAAGTCCTCCTCTGCCTCTAAACCTAACCTTAACCATACAATATAAAGCATGACAGAGAAGTGCAACCTGTCGTAAAACTTCGTGGTAAGAGCCAATGTGCATTTAATTACACTGACATTTTTTTTTTATTATTAATATAGGTGTCAGCTTTGATGCTTATAGTCACTAAAGAGAATTACAGATATTACAGGAACGATTATTCAATAAAGTGTAGTCATTTCTTTTTTTTTTTACATTCTCTGATCATTTGGAACAAAACTAAATGTAGTAATTTCATAGTAAACTGTGAGTTAATTGTGTTTAATAATATTACAACCAAACACACTATAAGAAATATTAGGGATCCGTTGATATAGAAATTTTTGGTTACGATAGAGTTCTCCCCAAAATGAAAAATTTCTCATCATTTACCTCACTCCACTTGTTCCAAACATGTTTATTTATTTATTTTAAAAGCTTAACTGAGAAAACAAAAGAAACTGTAATGAAACATCTAGATCTTAACTTTTCGCAAAAAAAATTTACAAATTGCAATTTTGAAATTCTGTTGTTGTTTTTTTTATAGAAAAACCACACTGCCAACATTGTCTTTACTGTAGTGTAAACTTTTTTCTAAAGTGTGCAAATGTGTGTTCATTCATTCATTTTCTTTTCGGCTTAGTTCCTTTATTAATCTGGGGTCGCCACAGCGGAATGAACCGCCAACTTATCCAGCATATGTTTTACGCAGCAGATGCCCTTCTAGCCACAACCCATCACTGGGAAACATCCATACATACATACACTACGGTCAATTTAGCTTACCCAATTCACCTGTACCGCATGTCTTTGGACTTGTGGGGGAAACCAGAGCACCCGGAGGAAACCCACGCGAACACGGGGAGAACATGCAAACTCCACACAGAAATGCCAACTGACCCAGCCGAGGCGACCTTCTTGCTGTGAGGCGATTGTGCTACCCACTGCGCCACCGCGTCGCCCGCAAATGTGTGTGTTGCATGCAAAATGTTAATGGCATTATAACAGCACACATCCAAAGTGTGGATATAATCCATAATTTAATTGCAGATCATTTATTTTCATATTGGCTGATGCTTCCAATAGTACCTGGATGCAGATTTCACTGTGACATCACTGTGAAGGGTAGGGTTAGGGGTGGGGATAGGTGTGTGCATTAAAAAGCATTGCATGCAGCTCACCTTGCAACTGTACCAAGTCTGCATGCAGACCCCTCTCGATGCTGATAACATTAAAATAAATCAGCTAATCAGATGATTACTTTGAAACCCCAGAAGTATTTTCCAAGCATTTCCCAAATACATGTCAACTAATGGTCCATGGGCATTATATATAAGGCTGAAATTATAAAGATTTTATATCTTTTGTCATTTGCAAGTTATGCTTATTGTATTTTTTTTCAATATTATGGTTTTAAATTGCTTAAATTGCTTTATAGAATAAAGATCTGTATAGAATGCATAGTATAAAATAACCTGTATAGAATGTTCTATAATAATGGTCTATAAACATTCTATAATAGTAT
>CAIGQV010000001.1:14746215-14763155 GCA_903798115.1 Danio jaintianensis
TTTTTATTTATTCATTCATTAATCAATTTGTTAATGTTTTATATTGACAGCATGTATATATAAAAAAGCAGAACATTAAATGCTGATTTTTGCTTTTAGTTTTTTAAGGAAACGTTTGAGAAGTGTTGTTTCTAAGGAGTTTGTTGGAAACAAAGTTTTCCCCAATGCAGTTCAGTGATCCCTTAGTCGCCCATCATGTTGAAAAGCCACTTTTTAGAAAGTAAGACGAAAGTGCTGACATTGACGCGGGATGACAGAGCCCCATCGAGGGATAGGTGAACCACTTTGGCAAAGTGACATCAATTTTCAAGATGATTTACTCTAACCATAACGCTCTTCTGGAGAAGGGGCAAAATTTCCAAAGTCTGATTTACCCCCACTGACAGTCGCACAACTCCCGCAACAATGTTTCCAAGGCTGCTAGCGAATGACGAGTGGTCATGTCTGTAGAACCGGCCCCATTGCTTTGATTTATAGGCGGGGGATCCAATAAAAATGGCAATCAAATCAGCCCAGCCACTTTACAGGTAGTAGCCTGTCTGATTAAGTTGTCCAAGGCATGGCTAGGGTTCAGAATGATTATCCAGAGGAACCAAAAAACGGGTCCATTCCCACTGCCAACAAGGATACCATTCATCTCCCGCTGTGTTCTTACTCCTTCTGTGATACATATCCAAAATAAGCACACATCTACAGCTCACGTCCCCTCGCTGAAGGTTATTTGTTGTCTGAAGGACTCCTCTTGTCAAGATATGATGAATACCATGTACACAGACAGGGGAGCATCAAAACCCGGATTAGCCGGAAAACTCACTGATCTGTGAATAACCTAAAAAAGAGGAGCCGAAGATTAGCGACGACGCTTTTAAGAATGATCCATCAAACTCAACTACCAGAGGAGTGCGAATGAATCATGCGCCTTGATTTTTGAACCCTCTCTTCTCTGCAACTCCAGCGCCGTAGTGCAGCGCAGAGTATCTGTCGGAGAGAATGTTATTAAATAAGCGCTATTAATTTCCACACAGATCATTTCTTATCTGGCCTTCGGAATGAATTATTCACACAATGATGTCACAGATTGCTGAATTAATCGCCAGTCTTTTATATTCAACCGTGTTGACCAGAAAGCCTAAAGCGATGTCAGTGATTTAGCCCCTTGTGGAAAAAAAGAAAAAGAAAGAATGGTTAATGGAGAAAGGAAAATCCCTTAAGAGCGTGTGTGACTTATTTTCTCTCATTCGCAATACAATGGAAGTAATGGCTACGTGTTAACCTTTGGGAAAACGAAGGACAGTGGTATGAATAAAAGGGCATTTCCCAAACCGTTCGGGCAATTTTTTTCCCTCAGAAGTGTGCTAACGCTACACGTCCGTATGGTTTCCTGTGCTAATGCCTCTGCGGTATTCAGCGATCACATGGCTGAATTAACACCATTGTCTGAAGATTTGCATTGGGGAAACGCGGAGGGTAGACCGCTGTTACAGCAGGCCTGCTTTCTTTTATCTCCAGTGGGACACAGGCAACAGGTAAAATAATCAATCTGAAATGTTTGCGCTGCTTAGAAGTAATGGCCGCATACTTTTAGCCTGTTTACCGTCTGTTGTAGGAAGCCCATTGCAGGAAGTGCATTGGATCAAAGTCCGGGCAGCTGGTTTAGCAGTTACTGTGTGTGATAAGTCAAATGAAATCACCCTCATTGTTACATTGGAGTGACTTGTCTCAGTGTCTGACAGGAAAAAAGCAGGAAGAGGAAAATGGAGCTGATAGTTGCAGTTGCCTGAGTAATAAAAAAAGGCCACGGGCAGCCCTCCAACTTCCAAATAGAACAATCGAGCACAGAAGCTTTTGTGATAGCAACACAATCACCCCCAAGAAATAATAGTCCTGTATACAGAACAGACACAGGCAAATATTTCTAGACATAAATCTAACCGGAGACCACAAACATGGCAGTGATATCCATGCTTGGCTGTGATGTCTTTTTTTTATTCCTTGGCAATAATGTTTTTGTCAGTTTGTTTGTTTTTTCCACGGGAACAATTTCATATCTTGCTTTCTTAAAGTGATAGTTCACCCAAAAATGAACATTTGCTGTTGATTTACTCACACTCGGGGCATGCAAGATGTAGGTGTTTTTTTCTTTCTTCAGTAGAACTTTAATGAAGATTTTTTAGCTAAAACCATGGTCCTTGGCTTCTCATATAATGCAAGTCAACAGTTAGTAGCTCAAATTAGATTACAAATAGTACCCAGTGTTGCTTTAAAGATTCTTCATCAAATTACAGAGGAAAAAAAAGTCATGTATGTATGTTTTTTTATTTTTTTTATTTCTGCAGTGCTGTTTTTGTTTCTGTGGAAAAACAAACAAACAAATCTGATAATTTCATGTCTTTCTTAAAGTGATAGTTCACTCAAATATGAACATTTTGCTGTTGATTTACTCACACTCGGGTCGTATAAGATGTAGGTGTTTTTTGTTTGTTCAGTAGAAAATTAACGAAGATTCTTATCTAAAACCATGGTCCTTGGCTTTTCATATAATGCAAGTCAACAGCTAGTAGTTCAAATTATATTACAAGTAGTTGTCATATTTAAAAATGATGTAAATATGTCTCAATTTTGCTTTAAACATTGTTCATCAAATTTCAGAGGGAAAAAAGTGATTGGTGATGTTGAATAAAAAATATTTTGTTCTTCCCTTTCTTTTAACAATTTCTTGCCATTTTAACATTTATCCAATTATATCCTGTTGTTTGAAATATAGAAATATATAATTTTTTTGATTGAAAGTGCAATGTCTTGAGGCATAATAAACATCTCGTTCTTGCCATTTTTAAAGTAAAAAGGACAATTTGGCCACACTTTATTTTTTGGTACAGTTCTCTCTAGAATTAAACCATCAACTATGATTATTTCCTTAATAAACTCCTAATTTGCAGCTTATTATATAAATTTTTTAGTTAGGTTTTTGGTGTTAGGTAGGGCAATAATATAAAAAACAGCCAATATCTTAATAGGCAGCCACATGTTCATAGTAAGAATTGGTATGTAAACTAAAGTATCACCGACAATTCTTATAACATAACATTCATGAAACAGGAAATGACTATTCATTGATTTCTGTTTCCAGAAAGATCAATTTTATTCTTCTTTTGTTTTCTAAGTACAATGCTCCAAAGCTTCTTGCAGCTGGATGTATCCTGTACACGAAAGAAGAAAAGAGGCTATTAATCAAATGGTGTTGGTGCAAGCACATTGTGTTGTCCTGCACAATAGAGACTGCCCAAAGTGCTCTTGTTACGCTGCCAGTCGCACATATTTTGTAGCAAAAAAAAAAAGTAAAGTACATCACTGGACATATGGATGGGAGCCTGGCTGAGACAAATACACCACTGATAGAAATATTTTAACACGTGACGTGCTTCCTCTAAGCCATAGCCCTATTTTCTTTTTTTATGGCTTATTTCAGAGATTTAGTTGAAATAAATCAACTCCCTTTAATAGCATAAAAATGTTCACTATGCATATTGCAACATTGCTTTTGGCATTATAAATCTAAGAGTCACACTCAAAGTGTTGCTTACAACAATTTACAGAATATAGCACGCGTCCCTGTTTATTTCTGCTGCATATTTATTCTTCGATTCGTTCCCATCACTTATTTTTCACTGCCAAAGAAGCATCAGAGTGACTATGGATGTCCTTTTCCAGTGACAGCCACTGAAAGTGATACCTCAGGCTTTATCTTGCATCTGCCTGTTTAAGATTCATAGAAAAGGCTATCTGCCCTAATCAATATCTTCTTGAAATTTAAGTTGCATAATGCATCGCCTTCGCTGGCATGATTTAAAACATCAGCACAAAGTATTCTTAATTTTATTGCCCGCTGTAAATTAAAATTAATGATGCTGACATCCACAATTAACAATGAAAAATGCAGATTCCTATAATTACTTTAGCCATAATATTGTTTTTCAACAAAGACTCAAGGTGCCGCAGACCAGCTCCTCAACATTCAGCAGAACACAAAGAGACAGCTTCATTACATTTTATTTGCCATAGGAAACAAAAAGGAAAAAAAAGCTTTTTATTTGCTATAGAAGAAAAAAAAATGAAAAGCTAACAAAAATCCTCAGCTCATTTGGGATTCTCTCGCCATGCATAATTAAGCAAATTTGATTGGAATTAAGCATGACTTCTTTGGTTGAGTTTTAATGAATGCAAATCAGGCATCTACATCCCTAAGATTAATTTCAGCCAATTAAAAAACAAAGCTTATTGGAAAGTGTAAAAGTGTTCAAAGCCGGGTAGCAAAGCATTTTCCTCTGCTCGTCTCATCCTCATAACTTACACTCAGGAGATTTTTCCTCTCTCAACTTTGATCATTAGCATGGAGTTGCGAGCGAGCCCTCTGAATTCAAATAGTGTGGAAAAACACAACAGTCTTAACCGCAAAGTCACTTCTGCACAACTCTTTGCAACTCTGTGCTGTGTCACACACTCTGATACATTCATTAGCTGCCTGTGAGGATTAGTACTTCTGTACTTGAGAGCGGAGAACAAGGTATTCAAGGCCATGGAAGTAGTAATATAACAATAACACACATTAAGTAGGAGGTTATTGCAAAATAAACCCACTCAAGATAATACAAGATTATCCTGTTTATTTAGGTTTATTTAGTTTATTTAGGTTACGATCTGTGATTTTCATACACATTACATGAGTAATTGACAATTGAATTGCTGGCCATATAAATATTATTTTGTGTTTTTATGTAATATTAAAGAAATAATATATAATTAATTGTGTATTGTAAGATTTTAGATAATATGTATATTTAGGAATGTACTGTACAATTTTTTTATATTTAATCATTTAAAATGTATAAACTATCTACAATTAAATAATAATGTACATAAATTGTACCTCAGTATTTTTTAGTACAGGTATCTACACACTCATAAATCAAAATACATAACAATGACCTGACAAGCTAAATTAAATTAGATACATTGTCTAAAATCAACATTAAGTGATGCTAAAAGCACACAAAAAAACTGCAAATGAGGTTAAAAAACATAAACAAATAAAAAACTTTTTATAAAAAACAAATAAAACCAATAAAAAACTTTTGCCTCTCAAATTGTTTTTGTTGTTGACCCCATTGGGATATATTTAATCTTAATCTTTAGATTTTTTTTTTCTAAAATCAACACTTAATATTTGAAGTTCAGAATTAAACATGTCTTCATCTAGGAAGATCTTTCACTGGAAAATGAGAAAAATACAAAGAATGAATATGTTTTAAATAATTTATGTTTCAAGAATAAGCCCCTGTTGCTTAATTTTCCAAACAGAACTAACTTGCATAACTCCCGAACAGTGCATAAATGAGGCACTGTTGTGGGAATACAGCAAGTGGGTGATATTGGCCATCCTTTGAGCACAATGTGTATTTGCAGTACATTGCAGGGTTTAAATCGAGTTGTTTCTTCTCAAACCACTCTTGATTTTGGACCCTTCTCGTATCTCTCTATTTATACTGCTTTAACTTCAGAAATGCACTTAACTCTTGGCAGTGTGTCTTCTATAACCATTTTCTGCTTGAGCGTTTGTTTCACTGCCTGCTTTCTGCCAAAGCAGTTTCACGTTCCTGTTTTCTCCCCTGGGTGACTCTTTTGAAGCACTTAATCTTTTAAAATTTTTACACACCTGCTAATGTTTCTCTATTTCCCATGTAGCCACTTAATAATTGAGGAAGCAAAAAGGATCTTTCGCTCTGCAAGAAAACTCTGGTAAAACCTGATTATTTTTCACAGGCAGAAGTAAACGCTAATGATTTAAGGCAAGCAGGCACCTTCGACACTCGGGGCTGCGAAATGCTAATCCTCATCTTCCCCCTCCCCAGCATGCCATTCGACGAGAGTGTGTACATCGATTTGATCTCTCACATCAAAAGACAAACACTGATGCGAGTCAGCACTTCCTCTGTCAATGTCATTCCTTGATGTGATTCTTTCCACGCACATCTTTGTGGAGCCCAAAGATCGAGCTTTAAGCAATCACAACTATTGGCATTTTTTAACTCTAGAACCTCCAGTGGTCGATGAATACCTTAAATGCTAGCGGGTAAAATATATGAATCCAAATGACTACTGATTTATAAGGCCAAAAAATCATATATGTTACTGTATTATGCCTAGTGAGTGGAATAATGGCGCTATAAATAAACTGCATTACTAACGGTGATACTTTTTTCAGTAACAAATAATCAAATGAATTACTGTTTCCCCCTTTACAACGCCGTTACCGTTACTGACAATAACATGTGTGTTACTATAATTGAGAACACTGAAGCGGTTTTCATGCAAGCAGCGTCTCTCTCTGTGTGTGTGTTCGGGGCTGGGGCGGGACACACAACCAACCAGTGATGATGATTGGTGTGTCTGTGAACGTGATGTAACTGAGAACGTGATGATTGGCTTAGATAGAGTACATTTCAATTGTTTGCCAATCAGAGGCAGAGTAGGGCGGGTGTTCACACAAGCACACGCACAGTCAGTGGCACACACCAATGACCAGGAGCCAATCCAACAAGTTTAAAGGTAGCGTTTGCAAACTGGAAATATAAGCACTACTTTTCCCTCGTTGAGGTGAAAGGCAAGAATGTTTATGTATCATGCAACTTATGCCCAGGAAAAAAGTCTCTCTGTGTCAGTGACAAGTAATTCTAATCTAATGAAGCACCTCACGTCGTCACATATACCGCCACAAAATCAGTGGCTACGCAGGTGATAATGAGAGCTCTGTTACCAAAGGAGGAGACAAAGCCACGACGTCAAAGCATTCATTCATTCATTCATTCATTCATTCATTCATTTTCAACTGCTTTTCCGGGGCCGGGGTCGTGGGGGCAGCAGTCTTAGGAGAGAACCCCAGACTTCCCTCTCCCCAGACACTTCCTCCAGCTCCTCCGGGGGGATCCCGAGGCGTTCCCAGGCCAGCCGAGAGACATAGTCCCTCCAGCTTGTCCTGGGTCTTCCCCGAGGCCTCCTCCCAGTGGGACATGGCTAGAGCACCTCCCTAGGTAGGCATCCAGGAGGCATCCGAAACAGATGCCCGAGCCACCTCAGCTGACTTCTCTCAATGTGGAGGAGCAGCGGCTCTACTCCGAGCTCCTCCCGGGTGACAGAGCTCCTCACCCTATCTATAAGGGTGCGCCCTGCCACCCTTCGAAGGAAACTCATTTCGGCCGCTTGTATCCGAGATCTTGTCCTTTCGGTCATGAACCAAAGCTCATGACCATATGTAAGAGTAGGAACGTAGATTGACCGGTAAATCGAGAGCTTTGCCTTTCGGCTCAGCTCCTTCTTTACCACAACAGACGGTCCATCGACCGCATTACTGCTGCCACTGCACCAATCCGCCTGTCAATCTCGTGTTCCATCCTTCCCTCACTCGTGAACAAAACCCCAAGATACTTGAACTCCTCCACCTGGGGTAAGGACTTTCCTCCAACCTGGAGATGGCAAACCACCTTTTTCCGGTGGAGCACCATGGCCTCGGACTTGGAGGTGCTGATTCTCATCCCAGCCGTGCCACACTCGGCAGCAAACCCCTCCAGTGCATGCTGAAGGTCCATGTTCGATGCAGCCAACAGAACAACATCGTCTGCGAATAACAGAGATGAAATCCTGTGGCCCCCGAACCGGACCCCTCCAGCCCAAGGCTGCGCTTTGAAATTTTGTCCATATAAATTATGAACAGAATTGGTGTCAAAGGGCAGCCCTGCTGAAGTCCAACATGCACTGGAAACAAGTCTGACTTATTGCCGGCAATGCGAACGAAACTCCTACTCTGTACATACAGGGATGAGACAGCACTTAACAGAGTGCCTCTGACCCCATACCCCCAGAGCACCCTCCACAGAATGCCACGAGGGACACGGTCGAATGCCTTCTCCAAGTCCACAAAACACATGTGGACTGGTTGGGCATACTCCCATGAACTCTCGAGCATCCTGGTGAGGGTATAGAGCTGGTCCAGTGTACCACGGCCTGGACGAAAACCGCATTGTTCCTCCTGGATCCTAGGTTCAACCATCGGCCGGATCCTCCTCTCCAGTACCCTGGCATAGACTTTCCCAGGGAGGCTGAGGAGTGTGATCCCCCTATAGTTGGAGCACACCCTCCGGTCCCCCTTCTTAAAAATGGGAACCACCACCCCAGTTGCCCAGTCCAGAGATACTGTCCTCAACCTCCATGCGATATTGTAGAGATGTGTCAGCCAAGACAGCCCTACAACATCCAGAGACCTAAGATACACAGGGTGAATCTCATCCACCCCGGCTGCTTTGCCACTGCGGAGCTTCCAAACTACCTCAGTGACCTCAGCTTGGGTGATGGGTGAGTCCACCCCTGCATCCCCAGTCTCTGCTTTCTCAATGAAAGACATGTCGGTGGGGTTAAGGATATCCTCAAAGTATTCCTTCCACCATCCGAAAACATCCCCAGTTGAGGTCAACAGCTCCCCACTTCCACTGTAAACAGTGTTGATGTGGAGCTGCTTTCCCCTCCTGAGGCGCCGAACGGTTTGCCAGAATCTCTTTGGGGCCGAACGATAGTCTTCCTCCATGGTCTCCCCGAACTCTTCCCAGGCCCGAGTTTTTGCTTCCTCAACCGCCCGGGCTGCAGCACGCTTGGCCTGTCGGTACCCATCAGCTGCCTCGGGAGTCCTGCAAGCCAACCAAGCCCTGTAGGACTCCTTCTTCAGCTTGACGGCATCCCTTACTTCCGGTGTCCACCACTGGGTTCGTGGGTTGCCCCCCCGACAGGCACCACAGACCTTACGGCCACAGCTCCTCACGGCCGCGTTAACAATGGAGTCGGAGAACATGGACCACTCTGTCTCAATGTCTCCAGCCTCCCTCGGGATCTGGTCAAAGCTCTTCCGGAGGTGAGAGTTGAAAATCCCTCTGACTTGAGGTTCACGTCAAAGCAAATATAACTTAATTTTTCTCCACAGTAAACACTTATTACTCAGACAGAATTAAACAAAATAATATCTAGATATATAGTTGAGGACATGCTGCCGTTCTCTCACATTGTCCCACAACAACATTAAAATAGTGTAGATTAGTGTACAATGTTTTATATTTATTTTATAGTCATTTGACAAATTAGATTTTTTTAAAGTAACGCAATAGTTACTTTCTCTGGTAATTAGTTACTTTTATAACTATGTGACTCAGTTACTAACTCAGTTACTAACTATAACTAATTACTCTTTTAAAGGAATGTGCCCAACACTGATGCCACTGTCTTCACAAAGTAATGTCTAGAATCATAAAAATAATTATTTTTAGCCTGAATACTCAATGTAATTCGTAACTTTTTTGTACAGTACTTATTTGTACAATCCCATTCATACAGTTTGCTTACATTTTCCCCCAATGAGAGGTAGATTGCCTCCTATGGTACATTTTAGTTTGAAATAGCCTCTTTTTTTTTTTTATAAAATATGTAAAATAGTTACATTTTTTGCATGTGATCTGGCTCATGATATCAACCCACCATCAGCCTCATCCTCCCTCGTGGCATTTAGTGCCTCTAATACATGTTAATACACTAATACAACATCCATAAATCACCTTCTTTTATCCATTGTGACTTTTTACCCACTGGAACTGGTTACTGCTCTGTCAGTGGGTGAATGCCGTTGCTTAGTAACATAAAATGCTTTAACATAAAAAGCGCCATGAAAATCAAAGTAAATGCATTATTTTTTTATATCTGACCTGTTGCCACTTATAGGTATACATACCCTATTCATAATCGTTTTATCTAAACAAGCTTTAACATAATATTTGTCAATCAATGACTGCGAGAGGTTTGTAAATAGTCCGGGTTGCAAATGACACAATTTTAGTAAGTTATTTATAAAGTAAGTCATAGACTCATCCCAAATTGCTTACTTATTCTATATAGCCATATTGTAATATAAATAGTGTAAGCATAAGCATAGGTGCACTTTAAATACCATGATGATGTACTTGTTCAACCAGTAAAAAGAAGTGTGGGATGTGGATGTGGACTCAACATTCACAGCTTTACTCACATAGCGGAAGGGGGAAGAACAAAATTCTTCTGTGGACACGATTATGCCGTCTCCTGATTGTGAATGTGGATGTACTATCTGTCAAACTGTCATTTGTTAGCCATTTATTTTGCTAAATTAGCAACATCGTCTTGAAATTGGTTTGAATCCGGTTAGTAAACAAACATTAATGTTCCATTTGGGATGACACTAAACTCAAACACTACACGGCTGAGTGTGTAAGTGCACAGTGTATCATTTGGGATGCAACTGGTGACTGGAAGACTTTGATATTTTATTGAAAATCTGTTTTGTATGCTTGAAAAAAAAAAATGGTTCTAGTGTTAATAGAAGATTCATAATTGTAAGGAAGGGGGAAGAGCGGACCTGTCTGTGTGGATGGAGATGCTCTATGTTAGTACCACTCTAATCCCATTGTCTTTACCTGTTATATGTTTCATTAACGTTGTCTTTCAGGATCAGCCTCCAGCAGTGCGGGGGAATAAGTTTGAATATGCACAGAAATCAAAAAGAATTCAGTGGCAGGGTTCAAAGCGGCCCACGAAAGGCCTTTATGTGGGCCTTAATCATGCTAAAACACAGGCTGGTATGCCGAGTGCGTCGCGCTCCCCTTGCTTTGCCGGGTGACAGGGAGAATTAATATTTGCCCTCTGATGCATTTTTTTTGAAGGAATAAAGAAAGTAAAGAGAAGCATTATCTATTCAAGTAGCGCAGGGAATAGCGTTGGCCGGGCTCCCTCTGTTCGAGCTGCTGCGTCTCATTTTGTCTAGAGAAGATCAGAGAGCCAAAGACTCGCTGCTGCCGAGCGCCGAGTGGGAAATGAGACTGAACTTGGAGTTTCAGGATCCTAGGGGAGAGTTTTGTTGGGGTAACCAGACTTTTGAGCGTATTTGCATCACACAACTGGTTAAATCTACTGCAGAGTGATCTGCGAGCATGGTAATAATGCAACTGTGAAGATGGTTTTACTTACTGGTGCATGGTTTGGTTGGTCTTTATTGAATTTTTAAAAACAGAACTGTTAAAGCATTAATGCCTTGAAGCGGCTAGTAAAAGAGCAGTGTTGGAAAGTGAATGAAAATGGAGTAAAAATAGTGATTCTGCTAAGATAACTTCAACTTAATACTGCGTTTAGGTGTCAAATCCTGATGCTTTTCATGCAACAAGCTTTTTTTAGATTGTATGTGTAGTGTGTGGCTGTTTTTACAGGCATGGTGAAATTGACGTCTTTTTTTCTCAATTACTATATATGTAGAATTCAGAATGTCAGATTGATTCTACTGAATTAATCCTAAATGATTCCCTCTCATATGAAGTATTGTAAAATCTGCTAGATTCTATATAGTGAATTGGTTCCATTCTAAATACTAATGTTTTTCAACTAATGTAATGTATCTAAATACTAATTTTAACAGATTCTCATGTAAAATTTGGAAGCCTACTTCATTCTCTTGAAAGGCAGATTTGTTCTGTTTATTCATGTATGATTCTCTTTAAGATGTAGTTTTGGGAAGCTTGATTCATTCTGTTAAATGAGGTCATCCTAAATGACTCTTCAGTGTGTCATGTTTTGAAAAGTTTGATTGATCCTGGTGAATCACATCATCATAGAAGATTCTCTGTTATGAATTTTGGGAAAGTTTGATTCACTGTTGGATCAAGTCTCCCTAAACAATTCTCTTTTTTCCAAAAATGAATATAAAGGTTAGGAAAATAAAAAGTAAACTAGCAACCAAATTAATAAGAAATAATATGTCAGCAAACACTCACTCACTTACTATCCTTATTTATCAGGTGTCGCTACAGTGGAATGAACCGCTAATTATTTTGCGCAGTGGATGCCCTTTCAGCCACAACCTGGTACTGGGAAACACAAACACACTGTCTCATTCACACACATATTCATTCACTATGGCCAATTTACTTTACCAAATTGTCTTTGGACTGTGGGGGAAACTGGAGCACCCAGAGGAAACTCATGTGAACATAGGAAGAACATGCAAACTCAGAAATGTCTCCTTGCCCAGCCGGAACTTGAACCAGTGACCGTCTTGCTGTGAGGCAACAGTACTAACCACTAAGCGCTGTTGTGGAACAATATTTGTTTTTCTAGACAATCTGTTGGGACAGCATTTTGCAATTCTGGTGACCTTATATGGGTATAATACATTTTCAAATATTTCACATTTCTTTGTATTGTGACACAAAAGATAACATTAAAGTTTTTTTGTTTTTTTTTCACGTATAAGGAAAAAAGTCACTTGACTAATTTCAGTTTCAAGTAGCTTCCCAACAAATACAGCAAATGAGGTGTAAAATACTGGTGTAAAAATTCTGACAGTAATATACTGTAGAAAACAATGCAAAATTAATTTACAGCTAATTTTCAACAGTAATTTACTGTTTTTATTTAAAACAGTTTTACTGTAGTTTGCAAAGCATGGTGGGGGGCTATAAAATATGATAATATGCGGTATTTTTTGGGCTGTTGGGTGTGCATTTCTATCAGTTTGTTTCTTCTTATTTCTCTTTGTTTTAATTCACAATAAGCATGCTTTTCCCTTAACGCCTCAGGCTTGGTATCCTATTAGACAAAGCGTCATTGCCAGGCCTTATGTTTCACTTTATGCACCACAGACTGCACATTCAAGTCCAGCAGAGCAAACCACGGCCTTTGAAAACGCTTGAGCCACGTCAATATAAACCCACACTGCTCATACATTCGTAACACTACAGTCGCAGATCAACTGCTGCAAAACGCTCTTTCCCTTTTATTCCTGTGCATAATGACATAACAGATGTTTATTATTCAGTGGCCGAAATCAGTGAAAGGCTATTGAGACGATTTGTTTAAGGCCTCAGTAAAAGTGGAATAATTTGCAACGTCTTTGAGAATCAACACAATCAGCAGCGGCTTTAGTAGCGTTTTAATTAATCTTCCTGAAATTGCGTGCAAGCTTTTAAAAGGAGATCTTCTGGGTGTTATATTGTGTGCGTGAGAGATGCATCTCTGTGATGGCAAACCCAGGGGACACGCAGGAGGACAATGCTGGCTCTCTGGAGGATTGGATGTTGCCGAACTAAATGTGAATGCATAAAAGAAACTCGACAGCAGTGGGGAATAGGGCACAACATGGATTTGTGCACAGAGAGGGGGAAAAAACAGCACAGAATATGTCCAGATTCTTGGTTAAATCTTAAATAGGTTACCTATTCATTATGCTTGAGTGATCTGCTTACTACATATGATGCTATAGTTGCAACTTATTTGAAAACAAAATTTTCCAAAATTGTAAAATTTCAGTTTTTCCATAGTTTTCTAAATATCAAAAAAACTTGTCCTATTGATTGAAGTCATTAAACATAAACAATTTCACATTTCACAATTGGATATGAATTTTAGACCATTTTACAGCTTATACAATTAAGTCTTTAGGTACTCTGCATTTAAAATGTTTTCATAATGAATGAATGAATGAATGAATGAATTTTGTTTCTTTATTTATGTATTTAGCACATTTTATTTTATAATATACACTTTTGCAAAATTGTTGCAAACAATTTATATGGGCTGAATTTAAACAAATGAAATTTAGTAATGTTCAACTTAATTTGTTTGTTTAAATTCAACCCAAATAAATTGTTTGCAACTATTTATCTTAAAAAATGTAGTAAATCCAATGAATCTTTTTTTTTTTCAGTGTAAGAGAGGATCTACTGTATATACATCTATATAGAGAAATGATTGATATAGAGATTTATTGCTCAAATATTTCTACTTTCTGTAAATATACTGTAATTTGTAGCGTTTTAATATCTGTATTTATACAGCAGTCCAATGTTTCAACAATGATTTTGTTAACAGCATGCATGTATATGATTTTTCCTCCTATGGAAGTCAATGATTACAGGTTTTCAGCTTTCTTTAAAATACCTACTTTAGTGTTCAAGAGATAATAAAATAATTCTGACTGTGTGTTAAAGGTTAAGGCAAAACACTTATTACCTAGATTATACATATTACTGTAAAAACAACTGAAATCTTTTTTTAAGATCGTAATTTAATAGCCTTTTTTGTATTTTAATAATGCGATTTGATTAAGTTTACAGTACAATTTTTGATTTGTTTTTCCAAAATTGGACACATTCCATGACTTTATACAGTAAATTCCATTTTTATGACTGCATTCTGCAATTCACTCGGCATTTCAGACATTGCGGATGTCACAGAGCCCTAGAACTGCTATTCAGGTTTAAAAAATTTTTTTTTTTTTTTTACATCCACCACAAAGAGAAAAGTTACCGCAATGTTTTTTTTTTATGAGACCAAAAAAAAGTGCTTTTCTTGTGTGCACTAAACAAAAGCAGATCCATGCAACATGAGCGTCCACCATGCGCTCCGGCTACACCCCTCCATTTGCTGCTCGCCTGCTTTTCCTGTTTGGTCTGCTCTCTTTGGTTTGTCCCTTATCTTTCTATCAGTCATTCCTCTGGCTTGATACGGCGCTTTGGCTGTGGCTCGTGTTGTTTGGCACCCTCTCTTTTCTCCTGTCTCTCTCTCTGTGAAAGGCACTTTGTCCTCCTGTGCTGAAGTTTAGAAGCAAGGGAGAAATGTCTTGGCAACACTTGCTGGCTTTGCTGGCGTTACACCTGGACCTGTCCAAGACTTTATCTTCAGGGAGATCTGCTCCTGCACCGCTGGACAGATGAAGCCATCTTGGGTTATTATGTACTAAACAATAGAATAGATGACAGGGTGACGGTTATTATTATTCTCTACCATTAAAAAAAATTAATTTTAAATTGCATTAGAAAACAATATAAATAAAAAGAAAAAAAATTGCATTAAAAGACGCATTTGTTGCTGCTATGGTGGGATGTGGTTAAGGTTAGGGACTGTTTGGATAAATATATAATATAAATATATATATATATTACTATAGATTTGCAAAAGTTAAATAAAAAGCATAAAATTAATTGTACTTTTTGGTACTCCAATAAATATTAATGCAAAATAATAATATAAATAAAATTCATTCATGTAAATTCATACATTCATTGACAATAACAAATATGTATTTTGAAACCGAGATTCCAAAAATGAAATATAAAAAAAATATTTTAAAAATTAAATAAATTTACAAAAATAAAATGTAATTCGGAAATTGCTAGTACATTTGACCAATAATTCCAATGAAATGGTAACATTGACATTAATTATGAAAACGTGTAGCACAAAATCCAAATATTTTCTTGTCGTCTTAAATTTTTTACAATGTAGTAGCAGTTGACAGTATTAATTGGTCTGTGTGTGTGTCTGTGTAAATTGCTTAATATGTACATGCTAATGAAAAGAGTTGACTGTAAAAAAAACAATAATTTGGATATAACATTGTAAAATTGTTTATTTTAAAATAATTTTGATGCAATTTTTTTAATTAACTTTAAATATTACAAAATACATATTTGAAAAAAAAAACATGAACTACTGGAAATATGACACATAAAGGAATGAAGGAAGCTTCTATTTTGATTTGTTCTAAGTTTATTGTCCTTTGCATGTACTCTGCTGTTTTGGATCACAATCCACCTAGTATTTTTACAGCTTATTTATTTAACCTTTAATTAATTCACAGTGGTTTATAGCTTTTTAATATCCTTTTTCTTTTTCAAGATCCTCTGTTTTTCTTCTCTTCAAGGAGTTTCCAGCAGGAAGTCAAAAGTGTATCTGTCTTTTCCATCTTCAGTCCCTGTAGAGGTCACTGTTGCTTGGCACAGCTGAAAAACAACCGAGGCTCAAACGGAAGGTAATTAGATCCAACATTATCTGATATTCACACATGCTGTTACACTTCCACAAAATAATGTCGGATGCTAAAATAACTTAATCCCAATATAGTCAAGAAACAACTAGTGTACAGTTTCAAATGCCTTCAGGAACGTCCCGAATCATCCAGACATGTGTCAGGAGATGTTTAATAGTTATGCCATCAGTTTATTTTTGCAAGAGCTCTGTGATGGTAATTGAATTCCTTGATATTTGTGTTTGGGGAAATGATTACAGGCTGTAATTAAGGGTGGGGTTTTGTTATGAAGCTCTGGAATGAGAGGTATTAATTTGCTCTGTACTCCACATTTGTTTGTGCTCTTTAATTCTGAAATCCACACACACTCGCTCGCATGTCGGAATCAACTCTAAATCATATTTATCGCTGGCAACACACGTCCAGATGGCAGACTCTTAACTGAGCTTGGATTAATGGGAGGACGGGCAAGAACTGCATCAAACTCCTCTTAAGGACCTTTGAAGAACAACATTTGCTAATCGCTCATAAGGACGCTGTACAACATGTTTGTTGGGTAGAAATAAACAAATTATGTTTTGTTTGAAAATACATTGCCAGCTTCTGCGTTTCTAGATGTCAGTAGACCAGCATGTGTCTATGTATGTGTGTTTCTGGAGAAATGTAGATGGCCTGGTCCACATAAGCCCTTAGTTAGGATTCTGTTTAAGTGTTAAAATCAATTCCAAGCAAATAACGTGGAAACCTTTGTGTAAGCACTTTTTACACTCTTAATTCTCCCTTGTTAAATTAGCCTCGGTGTCGGAATGATGGGACAACAGATGAGGAAGGAACCTGAACGTGCTGGAGCATCACAAGATTTACAATTTACTACACAAAGTGGTTTAATCTTTAAAAAAAAATCTATTTAGTTACATATACAATTTATATATGAGTATAAATCATTTTTATATTCATATTTATATTCTTTTTATATATATATATATATATATATATATATATATATATATATATATAT
>CAIGQV010000001.1:14763165-14786572 GCA_903798115.1 Danio jaintianensis
TATATATATATATATATATATATATATATATATATATATATATATATTTTAAAATTAAAATAATATACAACTGAAAATGTATTAAACCATATTTTAGATTACTACAGAGTTGCAATAGAGTTGAAAAATTACTTTTTGGTACTCAAATGAAATATGAATGTAAAAAAATAATAACTTCAGATATTGCCAAAGAAATATTTCTTATTTAAATTGAATTAATTTTTTATAATCAATACTTCACAGACAAATAAAATAATTAGATATAAAACAAAATCACCAAAACATGAATTCAAATTAAAGTATATGCATTTAATGAACATTAAATTTAATTACAATGTATGTAATCAATCTCAGAGTCTCTCAAGACTCCAATACTCAGTAATGCAACAAAATAGTATTTGGGTCTTTCAACAGCTAAATTGGCATAAATAACATTTATTTTGTTAATAAATTATAAGCTAATTAGTTTATGTACTAGAAGTACTACTACTAATAAAAATAAATAAATAAAATAAACCCCCTAATCTAACCCTAATAATAATAATAATGCATGTATAGTGTGTGTTTATAGGCTACATGATTTATAATCACAGTTATTTATAGAGATTTATTTACATTAGTCTGTAATCTGATAATAGGCCATTATGCATTCATGATTTTGAGTTATCGGGTTCTCCAACTGGGAGAAGCAGTATTTTTATCTAAGAGAGATGTATCATTATGCGCTGATAATTCCACATAGAAAACGTGTCTGGCGGTGTTTGCTTTGCCATGGCGAGGCTTTCTGTATGCTACCCCAGTTGATTTCCACATCTAAAAGGACAGGGCATCTCATTTCTTGTCACCGTGTCCCAAATTCCTAAAGGTACAATTAGCATTTTGTCTGACAAAATGTTGAAAGGTTCATAGATTGATATTTGCAAAAATGCAGCAAGATGCTTTTTTCCCCTGAATGCAAATTTTGACATTTATTAACTTTTATTCTGGATCTGTTTATGGATTGTAAAAAAGTCTGCATACATTTAACGAGAATCAAGCGAAATTACAGTGTTTACACAGTTGCTGTCCGACACGCAAAGTGCGTAATTTAACATGGAGGCAATGAAATTTTACTGTCCTTGATTTATGTCTTCTATGGCATTTCTAATGAGAGCGAGCAGCGTTTCATTGAGGAGCCATGCAGGAAACTACATTTATTGCAGACCTTTTTTTTTTCCTCAGGGGTGCTTTTCCCCCGCGAAATAATGTCAGCACTTTCCCACCTTCAAAGTCCTTTTGTTTTTCTCAATCTATTAACAATTCTAATTGTACAGCACTTGTTAAGTAAGCATGGTAAATAAGGCAGGAAACGCATTATTTCCCTTTAGTGCAGATTAAAGGTAGCACTGCGCTATGCTGAAACACATTAGTGAACACTAAAGACACGCTGGCTGCAGACTGGCTTTAGTGAGTTTCCTGACGATTAAGAGTGGTTTCTGTGAGAAACAGGCCACATATCTGTTAATGAACACATCCGTGTGCTGGAATCTTCAAACGGGATGCAATCACTTTAAATTTGATTAAAGTGATACATATTAGACTGGCTGTTTTCTTTGGGCCTTTCAGCTAATTAAATAGCTTTGTACGGCATCGACTGCTTTTCTCAGACACAACACCCCAGTTCAACTTCGCCAGCCATATCTTAATTGGGGATCATTTCGCAAATGCGGTTCAATTTCCTTTACAAGACAGTTACTGTTAACTGCTATTTTTAAAGCCAATAACAACGTCAAAGCTCGGGATGATTAAAGCAATTAAAGTTTCCCTTTGTTTTGTGAATACAGTCAGATAGACAGCCGTGTTTGTATAACATTTATTAAACATTTACTAAATGGAATTGAATCTGTCATCGCAGAAGTTTCGTAGAGACAATGACTTTTTGGTGCACCGAGCGCGCTTTCATTCAGGGAATGTTTTTCGGCCTTCTACCCCTGATTAGCCGTGCGATTTTAATCAAACTTTACCCTTAAATCTACACGCAGTGAGAAGAAGTCATGTGTAATTTCAGCACCAGACTTTACCCAATTAGCATACTACATTTTCTCCATTAGATAAAACTGCCTTTTGAGATCTGACTGGTTTAATCTGTTTAATGTGCGTGTAAACTATAATCTCTCAATTCTCCAGATTCCCTTAAGGACATTATTCACATACTCTTCATTTTTTTAAATGCATGATCTAGCACTGCTCTTAAAATCAGAATTAAATGCTGATTAGAAGAAGGTTTTTTCACAGAGCTTTGCCTCCGTGGTCAGAGGGGGGAGTAGAGTTATGTAAAAGTAATCAGCTGCAGACTAGTTTTGCCACAAGTTTAATAGCGTTTTAGAACCAGATGTGTTGCTTGCAATGTTGTCACGTAAAGATGTTACTAATCAGTGGATGCGCAGAGAAAGACACAGGGAAACAACATTTTCTTAAACCTCTGTGCCACGTGCAGTGCATTCTGGGAAGCCACAAGTTCATCACAGCAAAGATCTTTTTAGTTCTTAATTTCGGGGAGAAAAGAAGTTAAAAATATCTGTTAGCAAAACATTCTGATGAATATGAAAATATATACTTCACGTTTCCCTTTCAATGATGAAATAAACAACTTTTACTCGTATTCATACAATGTTTGTTTTTGAACATGCGCAAAGTGGGAACCATGCCTTGGGTGCATCGATTCACAAGGTAGACAAAGAAATCTGCTTAAAACAGACTGGAATGCATGCAAGCTACAGTAACAGTGGATGACTATGAAGATGAGCGATTGTGGGAAAGGCAACTTGAAAAAGTACAAAGATGTGGGTTATAAATTGGGGCAATCCCACATAAAGACCCCTGTAGGTTAGGAGTGGTACTGAATACTGTCCAAACATACACATACACAAAAAACCTTTCTTTGAGATTTAGACCACTTCATATTAAACTACTGAACTATAGGACAGTGCAGCTGAATAAAAGTGATGTTTAGGTATGTGGCTACTCGTAGGAATGGTCATGGCGGTGTCGAACAGTAAATGCAGCATTTGTGTCAGAATGTTGACCAGGAGTTCTAATCTCGTACATGCTCATGCCGGTAATCTCATTCTTGTTCACACAGAACTTTGCTGTTCATTTACAGGTAATGTTACAACTTCTCATAAATTGCCAGAACAAATATACCATTGTTATTTTTAAAGAGCCTGTTTATGCATAATCTCTTAATGGTAATTAACCAGAAATTTACCAGTAAAGTTTGTGTGAAATGGGGCTTATAGCAATTGATTGACATTTAATTTGAGTTTATTTTGAAATATATCCATATTGAAGTTTTGAAAAAAGAATGCAGGCTTTACAGTAAGGTTGTATTAATTAATGTTTTGTTTTTGTTTTTTACAGTGTTTATTGATCTTTGTTAATGTTAGTTAATGGAAATACATTTATTCATTGTTAGTTCATGTTAACTCACAGTGCATTAATACTTTTAAGTATGAATATGAATTTGGATTTTGATAATGCATTAGTAAAATGAAAACTATGATTAAAATATTATTATTAATAAATTATGTAGTGTTCATTATTAGTTTGTTAGTAAATACATTATCTAACATTAATTAATGAAACCTTATTGTAAAATGTGACCAAAGGGTTGAGATAATCCTATTTTCTATTTCTATTAATTAATATTTATAGACATTTTTGTTTAAAAATGTTCAAATTCTGGAGCTTTCTAACAATGTAACAAACTTTTTTTTTTTAAATAAATAAATTAAATTAAATAAACTATGCTAACAGGGAAATAGCTAGACATGAAATATATATCTACACATCAATCTCTACTATTAAGCAGCTCTTCGGTGTTGATCGTTTTGAGGAATTGAACTTGCCATCACTAGCCAATAGTGGTTCAGAGTTGACCAGGCAAAGCAAACATTTCTGGAAAGTTTACTTTAACAATGTGTTTCGAATGGCCTGATTTTGTCTGAAATGACGTCACACCATTTTGTTTTTCGATTTTGCTTGAAGTAAATCAACATTTGCCATTCTGACAAATTCTCAGAAGAAAATGCTCAGAGCACTGGATCAAAGCCATCACTATTTGTACTATTGTAACAAGCATGGAATGACAGCGAGGCTTTTGGAAGCACAATATATTTCTTTTATAGGATGCAAATGTATTGAGTGATGCGACAGACCGGGTTCGATATGTACCGCGGATTCCGACCAGAATGAGTCTTTGTGCAGGTTCCTTTTGAAGTCACTTCATTGATTACCACAACCCTCTAGGAAATGGCTCATGCATCTCATGTACATTATAACAAATGTTCTCTTTGCATTACAATTGAATTGTGATTGTTATGTTCAATCAATGGGAAAGGTCAAAGGATCGCCACTGCCAGCAATTTAATGGAGAAGTCGATGGAGATTCATTTTAATCACTGTGGCTGTTGCCGAACGAGCACAACAGGCCCTGTGAATGGCACGGTAATTACTACTGTTTATACAGGTTTACCTTCCAATTTAGATATCCACAAATCTCTCCTCTGATATAAAAGTCTGTGCGCCTTTAAACAGGGCACAGGGCACCGCAGAGTAATTGTGCAGCTATCAAGCGGCTTCTTTTGAAAAAAGAAAAAAAATGAAATTAGCTCTCTTTTAAAGACTGATATCACCGGAGGGCCAGTATTTTACATACGGTTGGACGTTTTGCCAGCTCAGCTCACAAGACACTTGGCTGGCGTCTTTCCAAGAGAATCCTGAGATTTGCAGATATATTTGCAGACAGGATGCAGAGAGAGAGAGAGGGAGAGATGGCATCATCATCATCATCATTACAACCGCACAAATGCATCTGAGCATCAGAACAGCTTGACATCTGATAATTATTTCATGGCAGCGTATCTCTATAATGCATATAATGAACTGCTGTGTTGTAGCTTTGTGCTAGGAAACTAAACATTGGTCAGGAAATGGTGATTCTCTGATGAATGGAAAGTTCATAAGAACAGTGTTTATTTGAAATGGAAATTGTTTGACACTAACATTTTATCAATTGTGTGTCGCCGCTGAATAAAAGTAGAAATGTATCGTTATGAATAATAATATTTTACTTTCTCTCTCTCTCTCTCTCTCTCTCTCTCTCTCTCTCTCTCTCTCTCTCTCTCAATTCAATTCAATAATTGCTTTATTGGCATGACAAATGTTACAAATGTATTGCCAAAGCATTTATAAAGTTTACATAAAAAAAATAAAATAAAAGAACATATATATATTTACAAAAAAAAAAAGTAAATACAGTAATAGTAGCAGTAAAAAAATAATAATAAAAAAAAAAAAAGATATATACATATAATAATTAAATAAATAATATATCATATTATTATTATTATTATTCAATATATCATATTATTATTCAATATATCATATTCATTTATATCATATTATTCATATATATATATATATATATATATATTAAAAATATATATAATAAAAAAAAATAAAAAAAATAAAAATTAGAACAGAATACACTGTACATTTAACAACATCAACATTTTAGAATAAGACAGTAATAAAAACAAAAATAATCAGTATATTTACAATGATGATTTTCTCTCTCTCTCTCTCTCTCTCTCTCTCTCTCTCTTTCTCTCTCTCTCTCTCTCTCTCTCTCTCTATATATATATATATATATATTTATTTGAACTATTTTACTTAATTTAAGTTAAATGAAAATAACAAACATCCTTTTCAACTTGCTAAAATAAAGAGGTTTTTTTTATTTTACTATTAATTTATTATTTTTACAATTGCTTTGATTAGTTTGGTGGTTTTAATTTTAGTTAATATCCATGGCCCATACTTTATGGATTTTATAGAGGTGCAAATCTTTTCAGATGGCCTGCAGCCCACCAACTACATATTAGTGGTTGTTTACAGTTTTATTTGAATCTGATATTTATGAAATTTATCTTTTTTGACCTTTGGAAAATTCCACAAAGCAAAGAGACTTTTTTATTAATTTTTAAATAATGATCATTCATTTGATTAATGCAATTTCCATTTATGCTTATTTTACTGATGAATTGGAGTTATGTATAATTTAATGCATTGAGTTTGTTAATGTTTTTTTTTTATTCAGTCAGCTTGTTTCAATTAATCACATGCATTTAATCCATTCGCTTTGACATTGCTGTTTCATGTCAGCATTCATATGAACTCCTCCTAGCAACTTTATTCAGATGCAGCTATCCAGACTTTTATCATCTCAGATTCCATACGTTCTGTAAACAGTAGGATCTGCATTCCATTATGAGGTTCCTTCACAGTTTGTATTGACATGCAACATTCCAATCAGAGACTAAAAATATTTGCTTTAATTATGTCTCTGAAGGTCATACCTGATTTGTGCAGGAACCGCTTTATGGAAATGAGCCGGCTAGAAGATCTGTCGTTTTATTAGAGCACATTTGGTCTCTGTTTACTCTCTGATCTCATCTGTAATGTGAACACAACAAAGAGAGCCGTAGTTTCACTTTGTGGAACATTCCGAAGGCAGTGAACTCAGAAAAATTCCAGTCTGGGGAGAAACTCCATTCTCATTAAGCAAAGAAACTGTGCTATCATTCTCTCAACATCTAATTTAATGACAGTCCCCAACTGCCTGTCATAAAGTTTGCCTTCAGACGTCTACTAAATGAGGGGGCTCTAATTGGGAGTCTCTGTGTATTAACCCTGCCTTTTGTGTACCTGTGAGTCGAAATGTGCTTTTCTTTAAAGAAACAAATGGGAAAAAAGGATGGATTTATTCAAATACTCCATCAACAGCAAGTAAATGTTGTAAGTATATAACAAGTGTTTATATAGAAAATTAAAATAATGTGGTTTATTCTTAATGGCAACAAACATTTTAGCAGTCATTACTCCAGTCTGTTTTGGTGAAACAGACAAAAAAGCAATATCAATATTGAAAAACAGTTGTACTGCTTATGACAAATGATTATTTTGTTAAGTTTCACCTGTTTTGGTATTCAGAGAATTAACTTTATTTATTGCTAGGGCTGCATCATAAAGCTAAATGAAATCGCAATCAGGATAAATCAAAAGCTGCGATTGTCATGCACATCTTGTCAGGAAAGCACAGTCATGTGATCAGTAGTTAATCTCTTCTGAAAGCCAGAGGGCGCTTTCACACACAAAAAGTCCGAACACCCACTAAGAAGAACCAGCCAGGAAATCCTCGAAGCGATTGCAGAATAAACATAAGTTTTAACTGCTTTCATTAATGTGACTAATCATCACATGACTACAGAATCATCTCACAGAAGAATTTAGGATTTGAATTGTCTGCGATTTTATGAACAATTTTGCGTAGCTTTTCAGTTAACTTTGACTTTTTCCTGTCTAGCATGAAAGCACATGCTAGAGATTTATTTACAAAATGTGCACAAATTTGCCTCTGATTAATTGTGCAGCCCCACATGATTCCGTTGTTTAGTTCCTGTTTTGTTTATTCTAAGTACATAATGCTCTTGTTTGTTGTTATGGTTACAGATAATGTTTCACACCCGTGTCTGATTTAGTTACCCATTATCATTTGTATATAATGTTTATGTCCACACATGTAGCGGAATGACAATAAAGCTCGACTTGACTTGACCATACAACGATGGCATACTGAAAATGGAAACCTTTTCCATTTTGAAAAATCTTACACTCTATCAAAATGTTTCTGAGAAAATTATTAAATAATAATAATTAATATTATTATTGCTTTGTATTATGTGTGTTAAGCCATTAGTTGGCAGTGTCACTTTGTAATATGCATATATGCAAACATGGTCCTACTTGCTGCCATTGTTTTGGTTATCAAATACTTAATGAGCATTTTTATACTTTCATAATATCTTGTTTGTGTAGTTTACACAAAGACTTTAATAGTATTTATTTCAAATACAGTACCTGCACTTTGAAACCAGTTTTTTTCTGCCCCCAAAATAATGTTGTCATGTAAATGAATGTCCACAGTGCATAAACATTTTTAGTTTTCAATTGAAAACAGTCATGTAAACCAAGTATATTTTGTTTTCATTGGTTGCTATGATTGCTTTATTAGGTTTATGCCTCAGCTATTTCTTGCTCTTGGAATCAATGCTGACATAAAAGTATTTTACTAAAGTTAAGTTTTAAGTTTTGTCTAAAAACTAAAACATAATTGCATGCTGTAATTTTTTTTAACAATAGTTAACTACTTTAGGTGACATGCAAAGCAATGTAAAACCACATTTATTCTTTTGCGATACTCAAATACCAATCAACAGTTGTATATTTCATTCAAAAAGTGATCAAAGATTAATAAATAACACACTTAAAAAGTAATTGTTTGTTATTGCTTTAATATTTTGACAACTGGGCGGTGCGGTGGCGCAGTGGGAATCGCTATTGCCTCACAGTAAGAAGGTCGCTGGTTCGAGCCTCGGGTGGGTCAGTTGGCATTTCTGTGTGGAGTTTGCATGTTCTCCCCGTGTTCGCGTGGGTTTCCTCCGGGTGCTCCGGTTTCCCCCACAAGTCCAAAGACATGTGCTATAGGTGAATTGGGTAAGCTAAATTGTCTGTAGTGTATGTGTGTGTGAATGAGAGTGTATGGGTGTTTCCCAGTGATGGGTTGCAGCTGGAAGGGCATCCGCTGTGTAAAACATATGCTGGATAAGTTGGCAGTTTGTTCCGCTGTGGCAACCCCTGATTAATAAAAGGACTAAGCCGAAAAGAAAATGAATGATTTTGACAACCATAGTATTTGAAAAAAAAACAACAACTGTCTTTTCTGTTTTACAGGTTTATGAATGCAGAATATCTTCAAGTCCATCTCTGACATTGACCTATAGGAAGGATGACGTTGAGGGCTGGATCTCAGTGAGCTAAGGCTCAATCTGTGGCCATTCTGTCATCTGCCCTCCACCATGGTGTGCGCGGGTGTGTGTTTGTGTGTGGCAGGGGCGTCTCCGGATGGATGGGGTCAATGGCATGCGACCTTGAGGAGACAAATATTCAAAATCAATAAGTATTTGTCTCACTCTGCACTCTGTTTGTCTGAGCAGCATTTTAAGCTCCATCCTCCCCTGAAAGCGGAACAATGCGAGTAATGAATGTGAGTCAGAAGACAGACGTATAACACTCGCAGATGTACCCAAATATTTACTGCGCGCAAGCCATGTTTATTCATCAGATGGAGGTTTGCATTTAGTGGAATCTGCCAATATGCTACAATGCAACGGCGTCTGTTTCCATCTGAAACAGGTATACCCATTTAATGCAATTAAACTTATTTAGCTCCCTTTTCAAAGTTCATCAATTATGTTGAAATACTCTTAATGTCCATAAGGGGGATGATGTATGATTGGTATAATTATTTCTTATTCACCATGCTTTCTAAAGCATATCAATTTTGTTAATACCATGTAATTAAAACATGTCAGTGCACTACAAGTTGCGAGCTGTATTAATGACTGTGAAAATTATTTTAATTAAATAGCCAATTATAGAAAAATCCTAACCATGAGAATTGACATTTAAATGAATTTAATTTAAATTGCTTTTCAACATTGTTTTATCAAAGCCTTATAGGCTGAATAAATTATTATATCAAACAATATACAGTGCCATTGATCATACGCGAGTCATATCGTAGTTCTACTTTTAAACACTGACACGTGAGCTTTATAGATGGAGGGAAACTCTGTGCACCCGCTTCATTGCCAGCTGCCTCTCCATTTGCTTTTAACCACTGAACTGAGCATTAGGAACAGAAAGTAGTCGTATTGTCATCAGCTTGTTTGATGGTTCGTGCATGTCTGATGTTTGCTGTGTGTTCTTTGCTGTGTGTTCCTGTAACAAATACCATAAACAAAATGGAAAGTTATTCATCAGTGCTGTAACGCCATCAAACCTTTGTGCGTGTGGTCTTGTGATGGGCCTTTGCTCATTAGCGGTGTCATGTCATCCCCCAGCAGTCATCACGGGCCTCTGATATCATATAAACACATGGAAGAAACACATAAATCTCGTTGACTAACTTCAAGTGCTATTTAGAAACCATTTAAATGTCATTTTCAAAAAAAAAAAAAAAGAGAGAGTAGAAACAAAGAACTCCCTATGCTCCTTCAGAAGATAATTGAGCATTTTATCCATTGCGATCAAACAGTCAGATTGTTTTAATTTGTGGTAGCATTTATGGGTAGCATTTATGTTATCCATTTGCTTTCCAGATAGATCCTTTTAAGCACTAATAGTGTAAATGACAATTTTTCAAATGTATTGGTATTCAGTAATTTTTTTTGTATACAATCATGTTGTTTCATTGATTGATTGAAAACTTATGTTGATGATATACTTATTTTCCACCTAATCATAGTTAATGTTAAATGGAGCAGTTTCTAATATATTTTATTATATCAATAGTCGCATTTGTATTTACTATTCAGTTAACAAAGTTTATAGCATATTGTAACTATGTATTTCTAATGTATTGTATTGCAAGTTAATGTTAATGTATTATGGGAACTAAAGTTATATATATATAATATATATATATATATATATATATATATATATTTATTTAGGTATGGATGTAAATGGATGTAAATCTATGTATTTGTGTGTGAGAGACTGTCTGTTTGAAGTGGCCATCCATTTCAAAATTCTTGACCTCCAAGAGAACTTAATTAAACCAGTTTAACATTTTGTTCTCAGCTGTTTCAAGCTGTTCGTAGTTATATGTAACCTCTTGATTATTGTTGGCTTGAACTTCTCTCAGGTGAACTGTGTTATCATGTATTTTTCTCCAACGGAATAATGATGCAAAGCAGAATCTCTTCTTCTAAAGAGAGAGAATGAGGAATTCTTACTGCGATGCATGCATCTACCCAATACATAATGTTCACGGACGTTGTTAATTTAACCAATAAAACTAATTGAACATTCAAGTTTAGAATGCATGCGTTTCTCTGCATTGCGCATCCTGCTGTTTGCCTATTGAAAGACTGTTGTTCTAATGGGAGTTTGATTCATCAGGCCCACCCAGCTTGTTAAGAGATTCTGAATCGGAGACATCACAGAGTTCCTGTGGCGTTTGTGGATGCCTTTTTGTCTTATCATCATTCTTCTCTAAACGAATGTCTGCAAGCAGTTCTTTGTGTGGAATTTTATGGCCATCATTTGCAGTTAACCCCATGCTAACATGAAAAATTGTTGGCAAACTATCATGACATTCATTGTTTTTAATGAAATCTTAATATGATGCATATTTAAGCAAAGGTTAGCAACATAAAGGGCAACTTTGTGGCTATGAATTTTAAGCGGATATTGATTTTTACACTACATGCTACCTCTGTGTCTGAATGACAATTCTAAAATGGCATTCTGCTTATCTTAAAGCAGATCAGATCAGAAGTCAACTTAGAAGTTAACTCAGAGAGATAGGGTTCTTTCCACTTTGTTTTAATCGAGTTCTGTTTGTTTCAATCTGGTCTTTGAAGAATGCATTTGAAGTGCAAACTGAGACACGAGCATTAACAGTAGGCTATTAAAGCATGTTTATACCAAGAATGATAACTTTGTGTAAATATCCGAAGAAGATCCACACAAGAATACAATGTCATTCTGTTTATTATAAACACATGCAGCAGTTTTGTCACTTGCCGTTTTAAACTAGTAACCACTTTAATTTCTTGTGGATTTTGATTGGCTGTATACGTTTTTATTGATAAATATTTAGATACATCAATGCCTCTTTAGCTGTACATTCTTACCTTGAAAGATCCTATTTATTCAGGAATTTAAGTCTTTGCTGTATTTACAACCAGGCAGGTCAAAGTTGTTGCATTTTTAGTGCCAGGAACCATCTTGGCCATCTTGGAACCATATTGGTGTAAATGATAAAATAGATATATTTACATAGATACCACATAAAACCAAAAATGGCATCTGTGTAAACAAAATAGCTATGTTTTTTTATTTTTATATGTGGTAAAAAAAATCTGAACGTGTTTAAAATTAGGATATTTTATTTATTTGTATTTTGAATGTTTTTTTTTTAAACTATATATTCTAAAAATATGTATTTTAGCACTATTGCTTTAGTTATCATCATTGGTGGGAATGGGCCTTTAAAATGACTTAGTTTTTTTGTAATTGTATTTTTTTACTTAATAAACAAAAATGATAATGGGAAGTATTGTAACAAAGTTTTTTGCTTCTAAGATGATATTTCCATAATTGTCTATTACAAAATAACTGTACAATTAAGAAAATGTAAATATTTTTTTAAATAAAAAAGCATTTAAAATTCAAATTGCAAACAAATATACAAATGTTTCTTCACTAAAACATCTGTATCTGTGTGTTTGTCACTTTTGTCCCTTGTGTGGCACACAGATTAATCCACATTTTATCCATCTTAGTAGGTTCAGTAACAGTACTTAAGAAGTGTTACAGTCCTTCTTGTAATATTTCTATGTTTTTTTGTTAAACAAGCAAATGAAAAGCTCTTGTCGACGCCGTCAAATTAAACAAGAGACCCTGCTGATTCAGACGATAGCAGTTCTGTCATAACTAAAACGGACTGCAGACCAAATTATAAGCCAGATGCTAAATTTTTTTTTTTTTTTTTTCACCTACCTTTTCTTACAGTGGGTCCTGCAAATCCTTTTATAACTTTTACGGTCACCTCAGGAGGGTGGGTGCTCTCACGTTTGAAGTAATTTCACCCCTGCAGCTCTTTTCTAATTGGTTAAACCGACTGGGTTACAACTCAACCCGCGGTCTTTTCTCATTGTGATTCTGTTAAATGCACTTTTGTCAGCTGTCACAGTGGTAATAACTTTCATTAATATCAATAACAAGCATGTGTTTATATAGTCACATTTCCCACTCAAGTTCACGCCATTAATTAAAGTAATTATAAAGTTTTACCTTTTTGTCTCACTCAAACATAGTGTACTCTAAAACAGCGAATAACACGAAGGAGAAGAGCTCGGCGTATAAAGAGTTTGACAGCGCATTCCTGGATGAAGCGCACGCAGTTTTCTGATCCGAGCTCGCAAAGCCTGTGTAAGTAAACGCTGGAAATGTTCCGGCGTCCGCTGTTCCACTAGGGTCGCATTAGATTGTGCATATCTCCGTTTCAAAGCGCTGATAGTGGCTCCTCCCTCTCTGTACCTTGTGACAACAACAACTCATCCACAGAGCACAGGCACACTTTTCTGTTCATTTTCTTCCTGTCATTCTCTCCCAATCTTTCTCAGAGTCCTAATTTCAGCACGGCACCTCTCCACGTCCACTGGCGCGTCGGCGGAGCGCACTCGGGTGGATTTCTTCTTCTTTGCGCTACTTTTGCAGACTGGCTCTCCTTCCCGACTGAACTTACTTGATAGGCGCATTCAGAACACACCATGGCCGTACCGGCTGCTCTGATTCCCCCATCGGCTCTGGTCCATCCGTGTCCGATCTCAACTTCTTCGTCAGCATCATCAGCATCATCATCATCATGCTCCGCGACCGCAGCATCATCATCCTCGCCCTCGGCCACTTCTGCGTCTCCTTCTCAGTCAGCGACCCAGAATCTCTTCCGCGCGGATCTGATCAGCACCAACTGCACCAGCAGCATCCCACTGGCCGGCAAGCCCGTGTACTCGACCCCGTCCCCAGTTGAAAACACTCCGCAGAATAATGAGTGTCGGATGGTGGAGCTGAGGGGCGCAAAGGTGGCCTCTTTCACAGTGGACGGACAGGAGCTCATCTGCCTGCCCCAGGCGTTTGACCTGTTTCTCAAACACCTGGTCGGGGGTCTGCACACCGTCTACACCAAACTCAAGCGGCTGGAGATCACGCCGGTGGTGTGTAACGTGGAGCAGGTCCGCATCCTGCGCGGGCTGGGGGCCATCCAGCCCGGGGTCAACCGCTGCAAACTCATCTCCAGAAAAGACTTCGAGACCCTCTACAACGACTGCACCAATGCCAGGTTAGAACAAACTCTTTTACCTTTCCACACTATATAATCGATAGATAGCTACACAAGTTGGATAAGGCATTTCGTTCGAAATTACTACTAAACTAATGCACTTCATGCTAATTGTTCGAGTCTTATGCGTGAAGGAAATACTTTCAAAATTGTCTTTGCACCTTAAAAAATTAAGGATATAGGCTACAATTATAGGTCAAAAAGATTTTGCAGCGTGATGGCACAGTATAAGCTTTTTAAACTTGAACTTTGCATATGTTAACTTTACTAACAAAGTTACTACAGTAACTTTAACTAAAGAACCTTATGGGAAATGATTTGACCAGTACATGAATTATTAAAGAAAGACATCTTTTTTTATTTTAAATAATTATAATAGAAATATTTCTCAAATGTTTGAATTTTATAAAATTACATTTCGCAATGGTATAAAGTTAAATATATTTATTAATAAATAATAACACTTTTGCTGAATTGTTGTAGTGCATGCAAAATGCAGTGCTCTTTTTTTTTTCTTCAACTGTTTAAAATGAATAATTAATAAATGACAGTTGGCTTAAACATGTTTTATGGAAATAATGCACAAGTTTATATATAACGCATGAGATTTTTTTTCTTGTTCTTTAATTATTTGCTACCAACCATTATAAAAAGTCCTCTGCATGTTGCAAGCAATAGTGAGCTAATATTAAGCATGTGAGGAAAATATTATCTGCCTTTCTATTATCTGAGCACTTTAAATAAGCATGCTTGTCAGAATTATTATAATAAATGTTCTCTCACATATATTAGTTGTATTTATAGGCAGACATTTCTTTCAGCTCTTTGCTTCCTCTGGGGAAAAATCAAATCATAGTCAATAAGTGCTTGTATACTTAATGGCAGGAGTGATACAGTGCTTGAAGGTACAAAATCACACAGGAAACAATTACTGCTTGTAACAACGGTGAATAATTCGCCCTGAAACTTTAATGTCACCCTTTAGTGATCAAGTGAATGGGCCCAATAATTACTAGAAAAAGTAAGCTAATTTAAAAATGTCAAGGTGTTGACAGCTCCTCTGAAAGGAAAACATAAAACACCTTGCATGCAGCAACCCGAGCCTGACCGTTGTATAATTTCAGATTTTTCTTTTTTTTTAATGAGGAACTTCAATGCTATAAAATATGAAAATTAAATAAGTTGTTTGTGAGAATTACTTTATAATTTGTAAACAAAATATATATTGCATATTAGTCAGCAAGTGAGAAATTACACAAATGTTTAATTTTATAATTATATAATATATATATACATACACAACACTCAATATTATTTTCTGATTTGGACAAGTGCCACTTTTATTCAGCAGGAGTGTGGAGTTAAAACTGTGGATTATCATAACACCATTGCATTTTTTTTTTTTTGCTAAATTATAATATGCAATATTTGCTAATTATTATTATTATTATTATTATTAATAATTGTTATTTTTTTTATTATTCAGATAGATAGATAGATAGATAGATAGATAGATAGATAGATAGATAGATAGATAGATAGATAATTTATTTAATGCCATCACAATCACAGCTACAGAAAACCCTGAATGACTTTTTCATTTTTAAAGGAATATATTTTAACACTTTAAATACAGCAACTAATTCATCATTTGGTCTGAAAATTCCTCTCTGTCTGTATGTGTCAAGTTTGGTGTGATGCTAATGGAGCAGTCTGCTCTCAGTCTCTCCAGAGCTGTCTGTGGGAGCTCCTTCTGGGCCTGTGCTTGCGTTCACTCCTCATGCGGCCTGTCCCAGGCAGGGTCCTGAGGTGATGGAGTGTGTAGTTTGAACTCCGGGGCTGGGAAAGAGAGTGGTCAGTGATGGGGTTAAAGGATAATGCAGTGCTACACATTGCTTTAATGACGCTAAAGTGCTGGCCTATTACTGCTGCATAGAGAATCCTGTAATTGTCTCTGAAAGCACCTGGTACTGCCGGTGTTATGCTGAAATCAATCACCTCCTCCATGTCTGCTTCCCATTTGTAGGATTACATCATTTGTATGGACAAAGGTATCTGCTCGGATGGAACACAAACACGCCAGCTCTTATTTACAGTGTGGATTTAGTGCATCTACATCTGTTTCGGTTCTCCGTACAGGGGAAGGTCAGCAAGCTAAGTCATAACTCTTACATGGGTGCAGTTTCTTAAATGTTGAATTTGTATGATATAAGATGAGTTTGGCTGTCTAAGGGAGATCTTTGCAAGGCTCACATTTGAGTTGTGTTCCAATCTTTTTACCACTGTAAGGCCAATGAGAAAAAAATATGGTATAAGCACTAGCAAGCTTACTTTTCCAGTGCACAGCTCGACTTCCAGAGTGCTGAAGAAGTGGTAATAATCCTCTTTGCTACGGGATAACAGCGTCCTTACATCTTTGTCTGCTCATGTTAAAAGAATTCCCCGTGAAGCGGAGTCAGACTCGCCCCATTCCCCCTTCCGCATGAGGACGTGTTCCTCCGGCCCCCCCCCCCCACACCTCATTCTCCCGGGGACCCTCGGCCCAGATTAATGCGCACCTTCTGCCGCCGAACAGATACAGGGCTGTAATCTCTCTGCTTTCATAGGAGTTATGAGTCTGCCCTGTGAGAAGCAATACTTCAGTTACTTGTTTTCCTTTCCATTTCGTCTGTGTGGGACGGTGCGGTTCTTGCCGCCTGGTGACATTTGAACTCTTAAGGAAAGGTTATTGAAACACCAGGGCGGTCAGGCTGGAGGTGAGTGCTGAGGCAGCTGTTATGTCGGAGGGTTTGTCAGGCTGCGTACGGCCCAGGCGCTTAATTGACAGCCGTTGTCAACAATGCAAGGTTAAATGCACTCTAAAGGCACCTGCATATTAAAACAATATATTCAATAAAAAATGAGGATTGCATTTTTGTTTTATTAATAATCAAATTATTTCATTTAATAATAATAATAATTATTATTATTATCATTATTATTATTATTATTATTATTATTAATAATCATTTTTTTATTATTCATTTAATTAATTATTTTAATTCAGTCACAAGTGCATCACATTTTAAAAAATATTTTCGTTTGTGTACAACAACTGGCATATTTACCAAGGAGCGTCATTATTTTGTTTAGCACTCAGGGCTGCGTCTTAACACACAGTGGCAGATTTTATCGCTCTTTTTTTTTTCTTTTTTTTCTTTTTTTCTCCGCTCTCTTTGCAGTGCTCTTCTGATATATTTGTTTTCGACAAGGCACGGATGTGTTTACAGGTACTCATGGGAAATCTTTGGATCGAATTCAAATCATTCCCAGTCAGAGTGGGTGCTAAGATACCCGTCACCCAGCAACCACATCCAAGAGGGAGCTGAGGCGATAATAACTTCAAAAAACAGAGAGACAGATGCTGATTAGGATGAAAGAGTTGAAGGGGGCGAGGGGGGGTGGTGGGTGGGGGGGGGGGGGGGTGCATGTTAAAAGGCTTGTTAAAATTACAGATTCATTGTAGCACTTTCTTACAAATCATAAATATGATTTCATGTTTCTCACTCGCTGATGGATTGAAAATGAAGCAGATAAACAATCTGTTTTTTTTTCTTTTTTCTCCATTGCCGTGAGTCACTGGAGCTCTCCTTGATAGGATTAGCCACGTGCGTTCAAATTAACTGTGCACTTGGCGTCCTTCGTCATCAACGCGAGAGGAGGCCATAGAAGAGTTTGTTATAAACGTGACACTGATAAAAGCAACCTGATACCTCTCTGTTTAGTTGAGGTTCATTTGAAACACTAGTTCTAGGAAGATAATAAACATGCATATTTCTTAAAGCTCTTGTATCTATTTTGAAAGCTAGCAGATGTTATTGTTTGTGTTATTGTTTATGTTGTGATTTTAGATATTATTTTTTATTTGAAATAAAAAATGTGACATTATACTGAAATGCATACATTTCAGATACATTAATACATTAAACTCAATTGTGTGGTTAATTTTATTTTAAACACTTTTCCAGAAGGCTGGGTTTGTCTGTATTTTTACCCACATTTGGATTTTTTTTTTGAGAGAGTCAGAATGATGCCCTTGTTTAATTGAGAATCTTACTCTAAAATAAAAGAATAAAAGTCCGTGGGGTCCAAATTATCATTACATGATCATTTTCCCCCTGATAATAAGAACACCAAATTTTTGGTTGAATTACACTGTAAACAAATTTATTTTCTTATACTTTCTCTTAAAAATATAACTTCAAAAAAATCGCTCAATCACATTTTTAAAAAGAGTATAATCTTGGCTGGATTTATGTTCATTAGTCCAGTCAACATTAGTCATTTTAAATGTTTACTGGATTCCAAAGTAACCATTCATAAAAAAAAATAAAAAATAATAATAATTAAATAAAAAGGGCGACCCGGTGGCGCAGTGGGTAGCACGTTCGCCTCACAGCAAGAAGGTCGCTGGTTCGAGCCTCGGCTGGGTCAGTTGGCGTTTCTGTGTGGAGTTTGCATGTTCTCCCCGTGTTCGCGTGGGTTTCCTCCGGGTGCTCCGGTTTCCCCCACAAGTCCAAAGACATGCGCTATAGGTGAATTGGGTAAGCTAAAATTGTCTGTAGTGTATGCGTGTGAATGAGTGTGTATGGATGTTTCCCAGAGATGGGTTGCAGCTGGAAGGGCATCCGCTGCGTAGAACATATGCTGGATAAGTTGGCGGTTCATTCCGCTGTGGCGACCCCAGATTAATAAAGGGACTAAGCCGAAAAGAAAATGAATGAATGAATGAATTAAATAAAAATATTATTTATTTATTTATGCATTTTTAAAGTTTTCATTTTCATTTTTCATATTCATTTTTGCTGACTTGACATGATAAGTCTAACTCAGCCCAATCAAGATCTTTTTTTGACTTGGATATTTTTGCTCTACTGACATTTTATTAATTGATGTTTATATCTCTTTAAAAAAACAACAACATACAATGTTAATTGCACAAACAAGCAGACATTTGTGACTCTTAGTAGAGGTTGCGGCAACCCTGAGTGACAGCATGAGTCATCAATCAATCTCAAATCAAACAAGCAAGAAGGAAGCGTGTCAAATCAGCTGCAGCTTTCTTTTTGTCTGACCAGCAGCTGTATGAAAGGAGACAGGACAGTGGCACTAGCCTCTGTAGCCGCACCTGAGACAGATTGCCGGTGGAAAAAGCAATGCATTACGAGCTCTCTGACTCTGAGCCATGGCATGTCTTTAGCCACCATCTCTTCCACATTACAGCATATTTAGGAAGCAGTGCGCAGGCCGCTGACGCTCGCTCAGGGATGTTAACCACTACTGACACAAGTTAGAGGGAGCAGATGAGATTTCTTGATTGGAGAGCGATTCTGGGCCTTAGCTCGCCTCTGTCTAATATGGTCACATAAAGAAATTGATTTTCCTCAGAAATTAATTAATTTTTCATATAGCCCAAAGCTGGAGTTTAAAAAGAGAGTGCACTTTCTGCTTTCCTATTTTCCTCCTTTTTTAAAGAATTATTGCCTAATCATATTAATACTTTTGCCCTAAGGATAGGAAGATGATTGTACAAATGCATTCGGAAATATGTATCACTGAGTATTTATGATTAAATTATGCAAATAACTCCGCTCTCATCCTTCGTGGACCCAGATTGTCTAATTAGGATTGATATGCCGAGTAGATGTTCGGGTATCTGAATACAAGCATGTCCAAAGAGCAGAAAATTGAAAATGACAAGGCCGGAATCCTTAAAAAGTGTTCTTTTTTTCAGCGTCAAATTTAGCGTAGCCGTATCAGGAGTTAATTTTCCCTGGCTTCATTTTGGTGTTGAAGCTGACATGAGGAAGAGAGAGAGAGAAAAAAGAAGAAGAATACTACGGGGAATCAATCTCAAATGGGATTCCAGAAATTTCCTATTCTTGTTTTCCCCTCGCCTTCTAGATCCTATCAAATGATGAATCTCCTTCTATATAAACTTTTGGTGTTATCGTGGAAATATCTGCGTCGTTTGAACTTAATGGCCTCTTCTTGTCCCACTCTTCTGCGATAAAAGAGAATGATGGGAAATCTATCTTGTACCAGTGATATTTACTCTGTTATAAAATGGAGGAATGTTATGATGGATGCTTTATGAGATCTGCAGTTTTGAGAGAAGACCACAAAAAAAGCTGGATATTTAAGTTTGAGTCTCTGTCATAAACTAAGTCAATGAGGACCAGGGGAGCATGGAGGTGCCGTCAGCAGGTTTTTGGCGGGACTGTGGTGAAGGACAGGTGACCGCTGAGGTCTCAAGGCTGTTTTCATTTAGGTCAGAACAAGCGCCACTTTACAGCGCAATGAGAGCGCCATGACTCCATTAAAGAAAAACAAAGGGCTCTGGAGTGCTGGAGACTCTTTTCCTAGGACAAAATAAATATTGCTCGCAAATCAATTCACTTCAAGCTCTAGTGCAAAAATGCATTATATTATTAAAGTACCTTTTAATAAAAAACAATTTCAGAATTCTGCCATAAATTATACATTTAGTCATTTATGAATACACCATGAAATATGCTTAACATGGTTTTTTCCTGCTCCTTAAAAATACCTTTACATTTTCTTTCTGTGCCGCCAACAACTGAAGAGCCCCCACTCAAGGAATGAAAGAGAAAAAAGGAAATTGTATTTTTTAATTCACATTCCTTTCTTAGCAGTGTGACAAAAGACTCGTAACATCTCTGAAGGTATCTCATAAAGTTGTGATTGTGATCTAATCTTTACCTGGCCCACAGCTAATGACACTCGAGAATAGAATGGAAGTCTATCAGAGCTCAAAGCATGATGGGCCTTTGACAAAGCGGAGACGCCAGGACTTCTCTTATGAAGCTGCAATCCTCATGGACCGCACAGAAGCCTATCATGTCAATTTAGCACAATTAAATTATAATAGAAAAGCCAAATTTCAGTGCTCGTTGCCACTGAGGATGCCATATGTTGCCCATATTGATGCAGTTGTTGAATTTGTAGCTCATTCTTGCAGCCTATTGAGGAGGCATCTACAGTATACAGACTGTATTATACGAGTGCTGTTTAATGTAGAGAAGATTTATTTTTCTAATAACGAATTTCTTTAGTTTTTTACCATGATGACAGTACATAATACAAGTTATTTTGCAAGATACTAGTATTCATCTGAAAATTTAAAGGCTTAACTAGGCTAATTAGGTTAAAGTTAGGTTAATTAGGCAAGTCGTTGGACAATAATGTTTTTTTAAAGGGGCTTGCTAACAATATTGACTTTAGCAGATTTACATTTTTTATATATTTGTTTATTTTTATTCCAGCCAAACTAAAAGAAATATAACTTAATATATAAATATTAATATTAAAATATGACTTTTAAAATTACATTTAAACATTTATAATACATTTTAACATTGAATAGGAAATACTGTGAAACAAAAAGTTCACTGGAAGGCTAATAATTTTGTCTTCAACTATATAGTTCATTCATTCATTTTCCTTCGGCTTAGTCTCTGACTTATCATAGGTCGCCACAGCGGAATAAACCACCAACTATTCCGGCATATGTTTTACGCAGCAGATGCCCTTCCAGCCGCAACCCAGTACTGGGAAACACCCATACACACTCTCATTCACACACTAATACACTACGGCCAATTTAGTTTATTCAATTCACCTATACCACATGTCTTTGGATTGTGGGGGAAACTAGGGCACCCAGAGGAAACCCACGCAAACACAGGGAGAACATGCAAACTCCACACAGAAATGCCAACTGACCCAGCCGAGACTCGAACCAGCGACCTTCTTGCTGTGAGGCAACAGGGCTAACCACTGAGCCTCTGTGTCGCTATATATAAACAATAAAAATAAAGAGTGAAATTGTGAAAAATCATTTCAAATTATTTAAAATAAATAATAATATGATTCTAAGATGAATTTTCCATATCATTACTCCAGTCTTCAGTGTCATGTGATAATACAGTTTATACCATACTTTGATCAAATAAATGCAGCCTTGGTAAGCACTAGAAATTTAAAAGCTTGAAAAAGTACTCTATATTTTTCTATTCATTAGCTTTCATTTCATTTAATTCATCTTATGTATCAATGTAAATACTGTATATAGGCATCATTTTGATAACCTTCTTTAAAATGTGCACGACTGTGTTTCACTTCAACCAGAATATTTTATAAATGATGCTTTATGAAAGCAAAGCAAACAGTTTGCAGACCTTGTAGCTCAACCATGGAATGTCATTTGAAGGCCATTGTGAATGAGCATCGCAAAGCACACAACTTTCTTTAGGGGAAACATCCTAACACGCTGAAGCCCATTTAAAACAACTGACAACTCTATAAACTGTAATACTAAGTATGCCTTTCCTCCAACAACGGATGCCCCAAACCATCCGAAACCCTCCACAGGCTTTTACAGTATTTCATTATCAGCAAACAAAGGTGTTGTTCCTTTGAAAGCAATCCAGAGCTTCTCACATTGCTGTTGTCTGAGTCCAGAGAGACAGACGTTCTGATAACTCTTTCTATGATGCTCCGCTTGAATTTCTCCTCCAGACTCAAATGTCAGCCTCTCGCTAAGGTTTCTGTAAAAAAAAGAAAGTGTTTTTTTTCCAAAACATGTGGCTGTGGTGCCCGGCTATTATTACTCTCTTCTTTAAGACTGACAGTTTGCTCCAGAGAGACACGACACCGAATGCGTCTGCTGGAGGCGTAACACTGCATTTCACCGTCTGTCCAATCAGATATGTGTAAACTGACGACACCTGGCAGGAGAAGGTAAATGCTGAGCCCAGAGCTGCTGCAGACACAGATATTGTGTTCAAGCCTTTGTGTGAAGGGAAGAGACAAGACACAGAAACACAAACATGGTCCCATTATGAAGCCCTGTTCACACCAAGAAAAGTAGATTTAAGGATAACTTGCTGCTTGTTATAAGTGTGTGGTGTGGTTTTAGTTGTCTTGCGCTTTAAATGCTTGTACTAGAGTACTAGAAAGTTTTTAAAATCGGAAGTATTTTATGTTTTAATGAATTAATGGGTTTTTGTATTAAATTTATAGTCTCATTTGAATGTTAATGTATGATTTAAAGAAAGAGGGTCTGTTCCAAACATAACCATAATCAATCATGAATGGAAAAGATTTGCCATGAGACTATGTTGAGACTGAGATTGCCTTAAGATTTAGCCTTGGTGTAAATTGATTGTAGTGATTTGAGTTTATAATAATTCATGCAAAGTGGTGAAATCACATTTTTTTCACTTTCATTTTAGCTAAAGTTTTATAAAATATTGTACATTTTTATTTTCATGTCTATTTAATTTTCATTCATTCATTCATTCATTCATTCATTCATTCATTCATTCATTC
>CAIGQV010000001.1:14786582-14931716 GCA_903798115.1 Danio jaintianensis
TTCATTCATTCATTCATTCATTCATTCATTCATTCATTCATTCATTCATTCATTCACCTTTCATATTTAAATTACTTCATTTTATGTCAAACTAAAAGGAAATAAGAAATAACCTTGAGGAACTTATTTCTCTGAGTTTGCTCTTTGATAGATCAGTAGACTTTCTTTCAATTTTGAATTAAATATGTTGTCTTTAATTCAATTAATACAATCTTCTTAATTAGACCACTCAACTATAAAAGGGACGTGAAGTTCATAGAGTAGCATCGAATGGAAATTGTGAGAGTCATATAAAAAAATTTGGACTTTTCATTGCACAGTTAGTTGACTTTACTTTCCATAAAACTCACGAGTAGATACTTGTGAGATAAACGGGCTCTTTTTCCCAGTAGAAAAATGAGAGCCATTGAGACATTAAAGAGCTCTCTTTTGTGGTTTTCTTTCCTGTGATACTCTTTGTTATCTCTTGCATTAGCGCTATTAATTTTAGGTTACACTCGAGTCTCTTCCGTCCCATGCTCTCAATGCATCAGAAGGGATTATGTTACTAATGATTTTGATTGTGGATTTATTTTCAGACGTGACGTCACTAACAGATGATTCGCAGAAAAGCATTCCCTTGAAAGTTGGGCTTGTTGTTTTCGTTCCCGAGCCCGTGAAGAGGAGGTTCATGGCTGTACATACATTTACATATTTACATTATTGCGCTCGGGAGACGATATTCTTCCAAAGTGTCTTAAAGAAGGATAATTTATTCCAGTTGTGGATCTGGCCTCACATTTTAAACTCAGTGTCTCCATTCATAGAGCTTACGGCGTGCTAATACAACATTCACAGCATAATGTGTCTGTCCACATCTATTATCCCACTCTGGAACAGGCAGTGTGATATCCGTAAACTTCACATATGAATAGGCTCAGCTGAAAAGGAGAATGAATTAAGTCAAGCTGACATCGCATGCCAATAAGCTTTGTTTCATTCCCAGTGCAGTATTCATTTGCGGCACAGAAAGATTTATTGCATGATTGACAATTATGAGAGGATGACCTAGTTTTTTGTAATGGAACAAAAATGGTTTTCATGGGATGCCACTGCCTGTCTGTGTATTCTGTGGATGCCAACCCAGTAATAACTAGGTTTTCTCTCACCAACAGAAACTGCTTTTTCTTTTTTTGTCTCTCTTTCTTTCTTCAGGGGGCGGATTTAAAAGAACAGAGAATCACTTTACTTTTGCTCAATATATTTTGTCTGGGATAATTCAGTATTAAGTGTCAGCGCTCCCCATAGACTTTACCTCCCTTTAAGCTAATACATTCAATTTGCTCTTCAAAGTTATTTTCAATGCGATTTGACATGGCTCTCCCTCCAGGCGAGCACTTAAGTAACTTTATACATGAAGGAGGTTTGGTGCAGCCATTCAATAAGCTACCGAACTGTCTCTGAAGCCGCTCCAACAATGCTCCGTCTGCTTAACCAGAGACGTTTTCATCGGGATCTGGCTAATATTTCATGATTCATGCATTTTTGATCTTACCTTTCTATTAACTGTTTTATTCAGCTCAGTAAAGCTCATTACAGCTGTGAGGAGGGCTCCGGCCCCCACGGGACCATTGGTTGAGTGGAACCACAAATGGCACAAGCAGGGTTTAGCCAGAAGTTAATATCCTGCAAAATTGTTTCTGAGTAGCTCGGTAGAATACGGATGATTAAATGACACGAGCAGATCAAAAAAACGTTTTCTCTGACTACAAAGTGTTAAGTGCCGGTGCTTTCAAGCGCTACAGATCTCCCAAGGTTGCCATTAAGTGGAATAGGACTTATTTAATGGGAAAGACTGTCCTGCCGAGAAGGGAACGTGGTGCTGAGAGCACAGCGGATGGTCTTGTGCTGTACAGAGAGCAGCAAAACAACAACAACAGCAAAATAAGACCGTCAGTTCCTTTGTCGTGGGTTCGTATTATTAGAAAAGCCATCACAGAGGTTACGTTTAATAGATTTAAAATAAAAGATGATTTGTATTAACCTCATAATGATAATAATGAGACTTTAAGAAAAAAGTTTTCGTCATTTAGTCATTAATTATTTAGTCATTAATTCAAATCCTTGTAAATAAATTGTTATATTTAACATAATGGTGTTTAGATGGCGATTTTTGCAGGTTACGACATCATACCAGTAGGTGGTGAAAAATGACTTATGGGATCCTTAATTCAATTAATTTTTTCAAAACACTGATGCTACATCTGAAATCAAATACTGTATTAAAGGTACTACATTTAGATTGGAACTTTGTTGTTTTCTTGTTTTGCTCTTCAGATTCTTAAGTAGTCGCTCAACTGGTGACTGTTTGCCTACTTATGAGTTTTTTAATTAAATATGAGTATTAAATTGGGTCTTAATGGGTTAATTTATTGAAAAAGATATTGAAAAATGACATTGATTCCTTTCATACTTAAAATCGTTCAGTCATGTACTGAGCTTCATTAATTCAGAAACATTTAGGAATGCCAAGACTTGCAATGCCATTTGCCTTTATTTGGAATCATTTAGCAGGCGGAGCAATAGCAACTGTCAATATTGTGTCTGAAATGTAAGTTACTCTGTATTTGCTTATTGTTTGTTGAACAGCAGTATGAAAACAATGTCACATGCTGCAACGACTTTGATCTGTATTCGGAACAAACATCACTTTTGTTAGTCTGATATTGCGTAAATATTTGGGTCAAAGCCGCCCACGTTTCAGCATTGACAATGTGCAGTTTCCTGAAACCTAAAAAAAAAGCACAGTTGGTCTCAGTCATTATTTATGGTACAGCAGTTTGGCTTTCTTAGCGAGCGTGTGTTTCTGTGTAGAGACTTGACCTTTTGTCGCGGTCAGAGCGTTATCCGATTCTTTCCTCTTTTTGTCTTCAGAGCAGCAAATTCCTAAAGCTTCACCTTATGGTGAACAAATGCAAACGGACGCAGTTTCCCATTCTCCCTCCAGCTCTCCTCCCAAAAGATAAAATGCTATGTTACCGATTCCAAGAAGATTAAGGGTTGTAAAATGGAGTATGAGGATTTTGCAGTTATCAAATGTCCTCTCACTCTTGACCTTTCAAATGTCAGAAAAAGAATGTGAGACAAAAGCAAGCCCATGTATCTGATTACACGGATCAAAAGCGTCTTTATGCTCCTATAAGTGACAGGGATGTTTAATTGGAGAATACCAGAGAGGGCGGCTAAAACAATACATCATAGTTATGTATTCTGTTCTGTTTTTGTACTTTAAGTGTTGTGCTGGAGCGCTGGAAACAGCTCGTAGTTATTGGGGCATTATGTAATTTTCCCTTGATAAAGGAAGCTCTTCGGCAGCTGTATCTCTTGCTAGTCTCACAGTCACATTCCAAATAGTCTAATATTATTCCAGCTCTGAGTGGGGCCCTCAAATGCGTACTTTAAAAGAACAGCACACAGCTCACGGCTGTGATATGTATATTCGTTTTGCCATGGAAGGAGATTCGAGACAGGATAATTAAAGGTATGCTTCTCAGAGGGTCAGGGTCAAGCCAATAGGAATGTCAGAGTCTTGCAAGGCTATGACAGCTCTTTTCAACAGGCCACGGTGGACTGGTGCAGGCAGAGATAACGCAGCGGCCCTGAAAGGGCAGCACGCTGACAGCTCTCCAGCCACGCCGTCCCAGCAGGAAGGCATCAGTTTGAGAAACAGATAGCCAGCGAGGCCGCCGGTGGCGCGGACCAAGTCAGGACAGATTAGGTGTGGCCCGTGGGTCAGGCCGTTCCCACCGTTTTGCTCACGAACCCTGGAGTGTTATTAATAAAAGACAGGGCCAAAGTGCTCATTGAAAATCTCAAACTCACCTCTTTCATTAGAGCAGGCGTATGTTGCTTCCACCATTAGTATGCTAGCTGTGGACGCTAGTTGACATGTAATGTGCCCTAGAGAGAGTTGTCTTGTTGATACTTACTTTTTTCTATTTTTAACCTCAGTAACTTAAAGGTGAAACATGCCTTTTTATGTTAAAATTATTCTATCACATTAAAAGATGCTGAGACAACTAGTATAGACACTGTATCTCCAAGGTCATCACTATCAGGGGATATTTTGTCTTTTATTAAGGATAAAGTACATCCATAACAGAGACGGCAGTAGCTGTGAATGTATGACACAAGAAGGACAGTATGTTATTTGTTGTTGGCATGCAGCATTTGACCATTCCGAATCAAGTTTCCTAGAGAGCTGTGTATTAATTACAGACATTGATCAATACTTTTTTCCTATTTATATACATTTTGCAAGTCACAATGGCTATGTGAAAATATATTCAAACTACATTGAAATCTGGAATCTAAATCTAAATACTGAGGAAATTGTGTTTAAAGTTGTCTAAATGGGGTTTTTAGCAGTGCACATGAATATTTATTTTTGATGTATTTACTGTAGCAAATTTACAAAATGTCTTCATGGAACATGTTCTTTAATTAATATTCTGGTGATTTTTGACATAAAATAAAAATAATTTTGACCCACACCTGGGCATGGACTGGTTTTGTGCTCCAGGGTCACATATTTGAAATCATCAAATTTGGAATGTGATAAAAAAAAAAAACATACAAAAAGAGAACCAACCTGACTTCATGGCAAAATTTTATTATTTTGTGAGTAAGCCATTTGTTAACTGACTTTTAAAACTTCCAAATAAGTGGGTTTGGAAGTGTGACTTTTGCTTTGACCAACCAGAAGTGAAAATCCATTTCAAATCAGTATCTTGTGATTTTGTTTCCTGATGCTACTTGAGCAGAAATGGCACCCTTCACTTTTAACTGAATCTCTATTACAGTAGCAAATTTGTCTCGGTAAATAATCTCTGTTTCAACATTTTAAGTGAGGATATCTGTGCACACAGAGATAAAGCATGCTCCCATAACTCTCTCCTTACCTTAAGCAATGACTGGTGTCGTAGCTGTCATGTGTTTAAAAGGAAGCATAACACGATAAAGCAAGATCTCTGATTGAGATGTGCAGGTGTGCGACGGCCATGATTTATATGCCATGCCTCAATAAAAAGGATGTCAACTTCAGGCCTTAATGAAAGCTCTTGAACGTATCGGCGGCGGTGAGATATGTTGACAGTAAGCATGCAAATGAGGTTAAATGTGCTCAAACCAAAATGAATCACCTCCTGTCGCTGCAATTTCTTTGGCAAGAAGCTTTTTTTGGTGGTTACATAGGGGCGCATGACACATTCTGTCCTTTGTTGCAAACTGCTAACTGTATTTAATTTCACATCTTATCGGCCTAGGCTTTGTCTGTCTAGCGGCTCCTCCCGAGTCAAAGCGACCCCTTGAGATAAACTCTGTCAGACTCCGGGGTGATTTATTAAATTCTGATTTCTGTGAAGGACTTTAATGGGGGCTGGGGTAGGGGAATACATTGCAGGTGGCTACCAGCTTCAGGCACTGTTTGTTCTATGATACACCCATGAAAGCTATAGAAGAAAGGGAGAAGTACAAATCTAAGTGGGATTTCCTTCCTTTGTTGTGGTAAGAGGAACCTTTCCCCCTGCCGTCCCCCTTTAATTTCACCATTGCAGCAGTTGTTCTGAATAACTGCTGTTTAGAATAGAGACGGCTTGAGGAACTCAGGCTATTTATACTATCCCGCGACCCAGAAGAGTAAATTTACATTCATGCAAATCCACTAGCGGACACCTAAAAGTGTCTCTGACCCTCTATCCAAATCTATTAGGGAAATGTACTGACCCAATCTCAGCCCAATTTGATTAAACTAGTTTGCATCTCTTTTTTGGCCCTGCACTTGTCGGCAGTGCAGCATCATGCTAACTGTTCAAAGTGGTGTGTGTGTATGTGTGTGGAAAATGCGTCAGTCGATGTATTATTAAAGCTAATTTACAGCCGAATATGATTAACCACGGCAGGCGTTTCATTTCAAGGTTGTGCTCATATGGCCTCGTCTTTTTCTCTAGCTGTTAATGGCAGGAGAACATGGCCCATAAAAGTGATATGTTACTTATTCCAGTGGTATCTGTGAATGGTGCTGTGATTAGCGCCTGATGTTCACTGTGTCGTTTTTTTCTGCTTAGCTTTTGCTAGCCTGTTGTTTCTGAAGAAGCTACAGTATGCTTTTGTACATCTCAATGAACAATTTCATTTATATTTGTAGCTGCTCTTTTATATTTAGATTTGTGTTTATGTTTTTAACAACATCCTTACATCCTTTTCCAGATCCCCATACTATTTTTTTTAGAGAAAAGCATGTGAACCAGGGGCCAGATTCACAAATCATTTGTAATTAAAAAAAAAAAAATTGTTAACTGTAATTTTCTTATTATTTTCTAGCTTAAAAGCAGAGCTTACCCAAAGGGATATTTCACCCATTTATTACATTCTTTCTTTTTTGGACTACAAAAGGAGACATTTTGAAACATTTCTTGCTCATAAATTAAACTTAAAACTTAAAACAAAATGAAATAAAGTAAATAATGAGTAATATAAAAGAATGATCATATTTAAGTCATATTTACATTCATATTTACATAGTTACATTCCACGTGTATGGTGATAGGGTTAGGTAAAAACAAAACACCAAACTACATTTAAATTGCATTACTTGAAAATGAAAATCTGACCTTGACTGTTAACTTCATGCATGACTGTGTGTTTATGAACTCCATAATTTGCTTTGACTTTCCCTGAATGCACACAAGTCACACATGTACCATTCTGATAAACTAAAATGAATAAAGCATAAAACAAAGTGCCTGGAAATCCCCAAAAGTTTATATACAGTAGCTTCTCAGTTAAGTTTAATATTCCCAGACCAAATATTTGGTTGCCAGAGTGACAGTTGACATATGACATACAATAATAACTTTCTGTTGTGACAAGCACAACAGGTAGTCATATCTAAGAGAAGAAAGTACATGGATTGTATTTTGTGTGCATTTTATCTTGATTTCTCACAGCTTGTCTGCTTTTTCAAGATGAGTTAAAGTGAACTAAATGCAGTAACGCTAAAGATCAACATAAAAAAAAAAAAACACTTGGCAAAACAAGAAAAACCTTGAATGTTGGTTTGCAGAAAATATGCAGATAATTCACATGCTAAAATGAATAGTTCACCCAAAAATAAAAATGTACTCACTATTTACTCACCCTCAGGTGGTTCAAAACTTTTATGAGTTTCATTCTTCTGTTAAACACAAAAGAAAAGATGAAAACCTGTAACTATTGACATCCATTGGAGGAAAAACAAATACTATGGAAGCCAATGGTTACAGGCAGCTCAAATAAATTCTGTCGTGCTCAGCAAAAGAAAGACACTTAACTAGGTTTTGAACAAGTGAAGGGTGAGAAAATGATGACATAATATTTTTGACATAATATTCACACATATTTTTGGGTGAACTATCCCTTTAACATGTTTTCTAAATAATACCGAATGTGATATTAACATGTGAAGCTCAGGTGCAATTTACAGACATTTGCATTTAGTATATAATCCCCACAGTTCCAAGAATCTATTGCCTCAGTGGCATTGCAGTTCAAGTTCCAATTCAACTCTCTATTCAAATTCACACCCATATAATGAAAGGTAGCCAAATCGCCAATTCTGATTTTTGCACAGCCCCGATGTTAACCACAACACTGCGAATGCATGTGTCCAGAAGCTCTCAGTTAACTAGTCAAGGATCACCTGACTAGCCACACTCAGCACGTCTCCTTTACAACTGGATCTCCACGGTCGTCTGCTATGATCCCCACATCCAACATTTTCCATTGTTCTCGGCTCCTCAGCATCTTTTGTCTTTTTGCCGCTGATTTGTCTTTTGATCTGTGCGAGTGATTTGTCTGCATGGAATCAGTTTTCGCGCAACTCTCACCCACCTGCCACAACCACCACCCCCTTCTCTTCAGCCTCAGGAAATTTGGAAAAGATCTCTAAATAACCTTGGCAGAACCAAACGGAGCGCTGTAGAAGTTGATCTGGTGTGTTTTGATGCCTCCCCCCCTGTTAAAATGAGAAATGAACACAGATTTGTTTCCCATCCACCATACTGTAAATGCAACATTTCTCTTTAAACGTAACAATAACAGAACACTAAAGATGCTAAGGTGGTTTAATTTCCGTCTTTCTCCTCTGAACTCCCCTGGCTGACCCATTTCAAGCCTGCGAAATCGCTCCAAGATCAGGGAGTTTGGTGGAAGACTCTTGATGTCTTGAGACGGCAACAGTTTTTCCTCTGTTTGCTTGGTTAAAAGCATTGTGGGTTGGGGGATTGGAGTTGACAACCCTGAGGGTATTAGAGCTGTTTGCCTTCTCTCTCTCTCTCTCTCCTGCTTTTTTTTTCCACTCGTCTGCAGCTGTTTGAGTCTCCTCCCGCCAGCTGTCAGTTAGACTCTCTCCGTAAACACCTCCACACACCACCTGCTTCCCACTGGGGAAATAGGTGTATGGTGGAAAAGTTTGAACAATACGAAAAGGCGGACAGGTGGAGAATCTGTATTCAGCCCAGAGTCCTGGGTCTGACAAGCCAGTTAAGTGTCGTCTCCGTCCAGGGTTTGTCAGAGTTACAATAATTCTAATTAGTAGGGCTGTGTTTGAGAAAACGTTCTTGCTTGTTTTGCGAATGAAAGCGCGCCTTGATGAATTCGAAACTTATGAAAGGCCTGGACGCATAAATCAAAGACAGGAAACGGTTGAAGCTGCATCCACATTGCGGAATAAACGCAATTTGCCGTCTGTTAGGACTGTTTGAAAAATGCAAGTTCCTTCTTCTGCAATTACAGCATAAAGCCTTGATTTGACAGATGTGTGGGTGTGCGCTGGTGTTAAGTTGCTGTCAGAATGAGCCGTAAACCAGACAGGTATCTTTTCATCTGTCAATATGATCATTTATTCTGTCTATTGGAACAATGCAGCGCCTCAAGGAGAACTTTATTTAACTTTTGGTCGTCCTTCCAAGACTAAATTCATCAATCCTGACATTATCTGAAAACAAATTGTGAATGCTAATTAATGAAATGGCCTACAGAAATTCTGATAACCTGAATGTTTCTCTTTTTTTTCTGGCTGCTTGGCCAACGGGCTCTTTTCACACAGGAAGTTATGAAAGTATTACACGCAGATCATTTGCACAATGAAGTCCCAGGCCTCTGTTTTTGTTTGAGTTAGTGTAGCAAGTTGAAAAATGACCACCTCTAGGCTAGTTTTCCTGCAGTCTGTCAGCTGCAAGAATGTAGCGTTTAAGCACCAGCGCCATTTTTGTGATTTTTAGTTTTTCTTTTTTTGTTTGATGTTGATTTTGATATTGGATTTGTGTTCATGTTAAACCAGCAAACGTTGCAACATTCTAACCAAGCCATCTTACCATAAACTTCCCCAGAGCTTTAACCACGAACCAATCTCACAGTCTTGGTCCTAGTTAAGTTATTTCCTCACCTCATCATTTCACAACTGCCGTTAGAGTGCTCTGCAAGTCAATCAGTGAGGCAATGGAACGAGTTTCACCAACTGAGATTAAGGAGCATTTGATCTCAATAACAGACTTTCAACTTGTGACATGGAATGGAAAATAAACATGCATTTTTGATGCCGAAAAACAGGGAAGAGAGAGATGGAGGGTAATGACGTTGTGCCGAGCTCCTGTTTAGCGCTCGGCAGCCCCAGGCAACTGTAAGGCATCAAGGCCACCTGGGTGCGACTTTATTAAAGGATGAAATGAGAGGTCGCACGTTCCAGACCCTCACATGACATCCTGCTGCTGATTCTCTGCGCTGCCCAGCCTGGCTTTTTGATGGGTTAGCCATGAAAGTGTTTTTCATTAGTCCCTCCGAGGGACCCTGGAATGCCTTTTTGCCAGCAAATCCTAATTTCTTTGTTGATAGGTCTGTTAGAAGCATGCCGTGTCTATCACAGGCTTTTAATTAATGCTACATAATGCGTTTGTGGGGTATTCGATAGATAGGCACATGTTTTGTCAAGCCTTAATTATGGTTTAATATTTTATTACTGTTTTATTTTCTGCTTTATCAAGGATACAACAAAAATACAAAAGAATTGCATTTATTAAAGTAATGAATTGTAGGCCAGAATTTGGCTATGCCACATGGTATCTTGAATGCCATCAGTAATTGTAAAACACATACTGTAACTATAAATCACAAATCCAGAAAAGCTAAGAATTTTGAAGTGCTCTTTTAGGTGAGTACACTAAGTAGAGCACTACATTAATTTAGCAGGTGTAAAACTTGTGGTTCATTGTTCTAGTTTGTCATAAATCCTAAACAAGGTTTTTGTACTTGTAGCTTTTGGATTGTGAACCCGTTATCTGATGGCAGCAAACGGGTAACAACTTTATAGCACTTTTTTTCCATGGCTGTAGACTGTAAATGGAGTAACTGTTTGCATTGGCAAAGTGTTGGCTGTTTTATAGCAAGATCCCATCATGTCAAGCTCCTTATCGTTGGCAGGCACGCTAGTGTTCTCGCAAACAGGCACCTGTTTCAGCCACTTGAGCATGCATTTTGCTTTTAAAGGGACGGCTTTAATTTAAGAGAAAAATGATAGCTTGTGAAAGTGCAATCTGTTGACATATTTCACTGTAGAATAATCGGCGCGCTGTGATTGGTCTTCTGCAGCGTTATCATTTAACAGGCCGCTTTTAATGCTATCATTTAATTCTCCTCTCTCCCTCTCACCGGCTCATTTGTATGCTGCTCTCTCTGTGTCTGTTTGGGCTAGCTTTAAGAAGCACAAAGCCTTTAATTGTGAGGTTTAACATTTTGCAATTAAAATCCACCCTTATTGCTCAGAGGAACGAATGACGAGGCTTTGATGTATTTTAATCAGCAGAGATGTATTGTACTTTAAGGAGCGTAGAGATCCCTGATACATTTCTGATTTTAAATCGACATCCTCTTCTACCTTTGAAGATGATAGCATTTCAAGCTGAAAGCTCTGAGCTGGGGTCCCTTGAACCCTCCCCCTAGATAATAAAGATTTTTATCTTCCCCATTCTAAAGTGGACAAATAGGATTATGGGAGACATTTATATTTCAACTAAACCAAGAACATCACAATGATTCCCCAGAGCATGAAGAATCAAATCTCCAAAGATGTAATAATTAATGGGAAAAGTTTGCGCGCCGAACTTTTTGGGATGATGACACACTTGGCGAAGCTGGGAGTGTACAGCAACTTATCTCTGCGAATAATTCGATTGCTGTTTTGCATCTGTGAAGCTGGAATTCACTAATAACGGATCTCCTCCGCTTCACTTTCCCTTTGACAGATGGACTGTGCATGCTCAAATCGAATTGGGCTTTAATTGCATTGTGGCGTTTCAAATTTATCTGCTCCAAAGGTTTTGTTTACAGGTTTGGGGGCTCCTGGAAATGATGGTTGCTTTCTTTCTAGTGCTCCGAAGAAGAGGCCACTGTAATTCCTGGAGAATGTGCCTTGGTTGCTTGCCCTCTGGGGAAGAAACTGTTCAATAGGGCAGATTGTTTTTTTTTTCTCTCATATGCACTTAAATGCTGTACAGCTGCCTGGACGGTCTTTGGAGCTGCATGTCTGCTTGGTTGCACAATGTTCACATGATGGGGTTCATTTGGATAGGTGGACCCAGTGTAATCAAATTCCTTTCTGCTTCTGAGCTCGCCTCTCCTCTCGCACATTTACGAACGCACTTTACACGTGTACACTAATGTCTTGCCTTATTAAGTCGAAGCCGTTGAATATCAAAGGCCCGTGCGCACAGTAAACAGCGTGCTTTTCTTTTATCAGCATTATCAAAACAAGCTGATGACGGTTTCGTTTGATAATGTTACTTCGACAAAAAAAAACAAAAAACGCTTGTTTAGTAGAAATTGTTTAATCGTGTTGAATTCTGGAGAGAAATCATGCAGAACGCCTGATAGACAAAAATAATAGCAATAAAAATACAACACCCCCTCTGTAAATGCTTGTGTTAATATTGTTCTGGATGTTCATTAATAGTTTCAGATTTTCCACTAAGTGAGTCATGCTAATGTTTAACCGACTATTTTAAACCAAAGCCCACACAGAATCATATTTCCATTTTAAGAGATTCGAAATGTTTTTACTGTGTGAAACAAAAGCATTAGCTAACTAAAAGTCCTTTGGAAGACCTAAAACTTAAAGGGATAGTTCACCCAAAAATGTGCTGCTGATTTACTCACCCTCAGAACATTTGTATTTCCTGGAACATTAAAGATGTTTTTAGCTGAAATTATGATCCTTAGTAATTTTAAAAATAAAAGCAAATGGCTACTTTGAGAGTGAAAAGCATGTACAGGCAAAACAAAATTAATACCTATGACATTATTTACTGCATTATTACCTGTAAACAAATATGAGTGAACAGCAAATACTGAGCCTAAAACTAGCTTAGCCGAACAGAACGTTTTAAAATAAAGTTTGATGGTTTTCAATGTAACTCAAGCTGTTAAAAACTGTGCTCATTTATGGTGCCCACTGACTGGATTGAAGAGCTGCAAAATGTCACTTTTATCTACCATATGTTACACTGCAACATAAGGTAGGTGCAGACATATGTGTTTTGATCTGATTGTATTTATATAACAGTTCATGAATTCTGATTTGGTCAGTCGCTTAAGTGTGCCTCAGTATTTTTTCATATAATTTTCAGTTGCTTAAAGATCTCATGCATTGTCAGGAGCCACTGATATTTATTTTGTGCTGCCTGTATATGTTTTTTTCACTCTCTAAGGGCCATTAACTGTTGACTTGCATTTTATAAATCACCAAGAAACAACATTTGAGCTAAAAATCTTTGTTTTAAATTAACCGCAAATGTAAATTTTTTGTTGAATTATCCCTTTAACGACAGTGCTAGTAACGCACTGGAACGAGCTTGTGAAGAGAGAGGATGATTCTATCATGCCCTCTGCCACACACTCATTTGCCTGGTCTTTGTGAGCCTGTAATATTTTTCATGTGCTTCTAATGAAGATTACCCCTCTCTACCATCCACTCACCTTATCGTTAGCCTGAGCTTTGCCCGTGCACTAATTGATGCACCCCTGCCAATTCAGACTCCGGCCCTGTCACTGACCCCCATTAAAATCCCGTCCTCCCCTTCTTATGGAAATCAGCCCCAGTGTTGTGAATCCTCCACCTCCAATCAGCTCTGCTCAAGTGGAGAAAACAGCCTCTCGTCGCTCAAACCAAGATCAAGCCAGACTCTTATTGCTTTGTGTCTACTGGCTACAATTGACGATCTCAAAGAGACCGCATTCCTTAACACAGATTCATCAAAAATGTAATAAAAAAAAAAAGGTCAATAGTTAAGACCAAATATTTCAAGGGATATCAAGTGAGATGGAAAAAAAAATTGACCGTGACAGATGATCGTATTGTACTGACACCTAGTGGTAGCATAATGCAAAGTAGTAGTTTTTAGTTATCAAAAAGTAACTAGTATATTAGTAGTATTTGTTGTCGACCATGTGTAACTAATTTAGTTCACATTTATATGTATATCACTTTTCACAATGCATATTTCAAAACATTAGCTATAAAATTAATTCAATATCAAAGGTGAGTGTCGATGCAATGGCTGCATAGCAGAAATGTACAGACATTTTCTAAAATAAGACAATTCATGCAGCTCATATATGGTCATCAGGTCAAAGTAACAATTACATCTTGCGATCATAATGTTTTCTTATTTTACTTTAGATTATTTATAGATTTGATAGATCATTTTATTATTTTTTATTTCTGTTGTAGTTTTCTTTCTCCCTGATTAAATAAAAAATGCAGTTGAGCCATTTTGGACAAATATAAATTAATTAAAATCTTCACAGAATTTTTTTTACAGCACAGTAGTACACAAAAATACTGATAGTTATGCAATGCAATATTGAGAAAATATGATTTAATAATAATAATAATAATAATAATAATAATAATACATTCTAAATAGTTTTGTATTGTAAAAGTAACACCCAATTTTCAACAGCAACTAATCCAGTCTTAAATCAGTGTAACTGTAGAGCCACTTTTAAGTAATACACACTTGCTGGATAAAAATAATTCTTTCATATATGATTTAGTAATCTATCTGCCACATTTGCATTGACAAATTAAAGACGACTTACAATGATGTGACTTGTAGTGACTAGTGTTTGATTATTCATAATACTGTCCAAATACTGTACTATGGTATTGGTTTGTCATGTCATTTTATCTGCTCGATGAGACATCTTTTATTAGCTCACAAATAAAATTAGACCATCTTGTGTGGGTATCTACGAGATGTTAGACAGTGTTTTATACATTTTAAACAAATTTTATACATTTTAAACAAATAGAAAATGTCAGAGCGCACCTTTTAAACCACCTGCATTCATCTCTCTTGTGTGAGTGGTCGAAGGAGATTTCACAATAACTGACCAGTCAGTAATGATGGTTGTCATCAGATTTATACATGTTGGCGTTCTGCACCTGTTCTAATATCTTCATGCTGTGCACACCAAAGCCCATCCATGTGACGCCTCGCTAGCTTAACTGCTCTAATATAGATGCTGTATATCAACCTCCAGTTATTTATGGCTGAAACACAACGGCACTCCCATGTCGAGTTCCTCTTCACTAGATGCGATGTCAACACACATCCCATGTTGTTCTCTGGAAGCTTGACATTTGCAGATAACAACCCTGCTGCCCAGGTAGCTTAGCTAACCGTTGCGGTTAAGATGCCTGAAATAGTGACATGCAATTTGATATCTTTAACTGGCAAATAATGTCATATTTCAGCGATCCTGACTAAATGTCTTTATCTGTTGTATCTTGTGGATTTAAATAGATGATTAAGCCAAAAAAATTCTATATTCTTACCCTCAAGTGGGTCCAAACCATTATGCCTTTTTTTAGGTAAGCACAAAAGATTATTATTAGGCAAGTTAGGGTAATTAGGCAAGTCATTGTATAACAATGGTTTGTTCTGTAGACAACTGAAAAAAAATTGCTTAAGGGGGCTAATAATATTGACCTTAAAATGGTTTTAAAAAATTTGTTTTTATTCTAGCCAAAGTAAAACAAATTAGACTTTCTCCAGAAGAAGAAAATATTATCGTAAATACTGTGAAAAATTCCTTGCTCTGTTAAACATCATTTTGAAAATGTTTAAAAAAGAAATCACACGGGGGCTATATTTGACTTTATCAAATCTGTATATGGTCAAGTCAATGGCTACCAGTTTCCAACATTCTTCAGAATATCTTTAATGTGATGTTTTATAAACAAATTTCAGGAGGAGCATGCACAGATGTTTCGACAAGTCTAATACATGACTGACAATCACTCTATTATCCAATCAGCATAAATATCAAGCTTGTCCTACATCCATTATCTCTCAACACCTCTCCTCTAAAACCAATCTCGCCTCAGAGCTATTTTCTTGGACAGCAGACCAAATACGCTTATTCTTTATTATAGGGGTTCTCAATCTTGGTCCTGGAGGTCCGGTGTCCTGCAGATTTTAGCTCCAACCCCCAATCAGACACACCTGGGCTAGCTAATCAAGCACTTACTAGGCTTTCTAGAAACATCCTTGCAGGTGTGTTGAGGCAAGTTGGAGCTAAAATTTGCAGGACACAGGACCTTCAGGACCGAGTTTGAGAACCCAAGCTTTATTAAGTCAAATATCTGTAAGTGTGAACTCATGAAAGCAGAATAAAACTTTTATGGAACAAGTGGATGGTAAGTAAATGCTGACAGAATTGTCATTTTTGGATGAACTGTCCCAGAACCAGAGTCAGAATCAGCTTTCCACTTTGGGATAGTTTGACTGTTTAACTAACAAAAAAAGATCTTAGGTTCAACATTACCCCCCTTTTTTAGCCTACTATCTGCTAGTGGATTCCATTCATACCATTTTCCCTACAGCAAATCATTTCTGTGTCCTGCTGAATACAGAACCTGCCGAAAATGCTTATTTCTCATTCCAGTCCCCAGTGCAGAGACCGTGGCCCCTGTCTGTACTTATACTGATCTAAAACGGGCTTGGACAAAGCAATCTGCCACATGCTAGCCCTTGCAACATGCTTTTTTATAGCATCAATAGTCTGCCCTGCTCTCAGACATGACATCACAACAATTGGGAATCACTTTCGGCAGCTTGCTCTGTGAGGGTAACAGCCGGGCCAGAAGCGGATACGGTATGCCATTCGAGTCATGGGTTAGTCAATGTGTAAACACAGCGTGGTAGTGATTTTGTGAGCGATGAGCACTTTAGCTCATGTAATACATGCCTTTAAGTTACAATACAACTAAATGTCACTAATAATTGCCAGGTTGTGCATTTGTGTGTATATAAAACGTTCATGTAAAACTTCCACAGGTCAATTTTATGAAAACATAAATATGTATTTAATACATTATATTGTATATTACTATGTATATTACTATGTACAGTTGGAGTCAAAATTATTAGCCTTCCTGTGATTTTTTTTTTTTTCTTTTCTTTTTTTTTCTTTTTATATATTTCCTAAATTATGTTTAACAGAGCAATGAATTTTGAGTATTTCCTATAATATTGTTTCTTCTGGAGAAAGTCTTATTTGTTTTATTTCGGCTATAATAAAAGCCTTTTTATTAAATCATTTTAAGCCCTCATAAGCAATATTTTTTTTTATCGATTGTCTACAGAACAAACCACTGTTATACAATGACTTGCGTAATTACCCTAACTTGCCTAATTAACCTAATTAACCTAGTTAAGCCTTTGAATTTAACTTTAAGCTGAATACTAGTATCTTGAAAAATATCTAGTTAAATATTATCTACTGTCATCATGGCAAAGATAAAAGAAATTAACTATTAAAACTATTATGTTTAAAAATGTGTTAAACAGAAATTGGGGAAAAATATACAGGGGGGCTAAGAATTCAGGAGGGCTAATAATTCTGACTTTGAAATGTTTAATTTTATAAAAAAGTTTATATATATTTCTGTGGTTCAAAGCTGAATTTTCAGTATTGGTATTTTAAAATAGCAACTTTTAAAACATTTCAATGCGTTGTAACATTTTCAATGCCACTTTTGATTTTATTCGGAATGAAATGCTATAATCAGTAAAATTTCACAAATACACATATACTTTAGACAAATGCATTCATAAATGGCTAATGAATGAGATCTACAGTAATGCTTTTCTACAGTATGCAACCCATTTATGCTAATCTAGCTGCTTTATTGGTTTGTTTAAATGCATTTAGCCCAATTAGGAGAAATCAGGTGGTGTGCTTGTGTTTTATCACAGTACACAGTCATTAGGTTTAAACACCTTATGGCCACTTCACTCTGTTTTTTATTTTGCTCAGATTGCTTTGTTTGTTGGATTAAAGAAGAAATCCTGTTTTGCTGAGGACATTCTGATGCGCTTCCAGATTGTCCTCGAATGCCTCATAAAATATGGCTCCTGGATCAATTAATTGCGTACAGAGTGGAAAAGCAGAGCGGCAAGTGTTACAATGGAGGGCCCATCTCCCCTGGGCCCCAGAGTCTTGCACTGTGATGTTTCATTAACTGCGCGCAGGCCTGTGGCCCCCAGTAAACACACAGTAATTAGGGAATTTTGAGTTGTCGTTTCTGAGCTTGCACTATGGTAATGATGATATGACCCTAAAAAAAATACGAGGTACTTGCGAGGTCACGGAATAGGCACCCCGCATTTAATTCTCCTCGCTGGTCCAATTTAAATTAGCCCGTGACTGTTTAATATTCCAATTCTTGTGCGCTAAAATGGAGATTTATTTACAGATAAGGGCGAAGGATCATATTTCATGAATTTTTTTTTTCTTTCAAAGCTAAACACAGGCCGCAGATTGACGGACCATTTGTCTGTGTCAGCAGCCAAGGACTTATTTGCTTTCTAATAAACACAGACGTCTAAATGTATACAGTCGTAAAAAAATAACTAGCAGTCAGTGTTAATTATTCCAATGCAAAACAGCAAATAGTGTATTTCGTTATGCACCGGGTGTTTTTACCTCTAATATTAACATTATATTAAGTCTCCTAATTAGTGATGGCTGCAGTCAGGCCTCGCAATAGTAATTGCTTTTGCTCCTTTAAATAAAAGATGCCATGTACAATTGCGTCTCGTTACCGATATGGGATAAACAGGCTGAAGCCGGAGTGGCCAGGTTGGCGAGTGGTGCCCGGGCGGAGCGTCGAAGAGAGAGAGAGAGAGAAACCTGCGGATGGGGAGGCAGAGGCAGCATGTCAATGAGACGACTCGATGTCACTGAGCTCACCAGTCAGGACAGCCATCTGGAAAATCAAAGGCCAGCACCATCTGCTTTACTTTCCCACTGTTTTTCCATTGCCCTCTTTCTCTCAGCTCTCAAAAGGGGATCTTTGTTTGATATCTTCTCCTGGATTGAAGTGCCATTTTGTTTTCTCAATGTGGCTGTTGTGGAATTTTTATTTCTTTTTGTTGGTATTTTGACCTGTGAGATTGCAGTGACATTCGAGTGCCCTTGTGGAAAGGATGACTTTTTAGCAATGCATTTGTATTATTTAAGGACTCTCTTTTTAAAAAGCATTGTCGTTGAGACACAGATGGAAAGGTGCCCTGGTGCTTCCCCCCCTTTTTCGGAAAGAAATCTCCTGACTCTGTAAAATGGGCAATGATGACATATGTGGATGCGGGCTTGTTCATATCTTTGTAGGGCCTTTAGGGAAATAAATATCTGAGAACATTCAGTGAAATGAAGCTCACTCAATAAATCAACCTGACACAATAAACACTTCTGGCACATGCGCACCCCCCCTTCATCCTTCCCCCTTTTCTCTCTCCAGCACCACCTACCTCTCAACGCTCTCACCGCTACCAAATGGTGCCTCCCCAAAGGCCGGTAAATCAAATCGGCACACAAATACAGTGGGAATTTATTTGGAATGGGTTTTTGTTCTGTTTAACGCCCGATTGTTAGATGGACTGGGTTGATGATAAATCTAGAGACCGCCGCTTTACCCGTGCTTGGAGCCTGTTGCACTTCGGCGCCGCGTATAAATCATAAATCCGATTGCATGAGAGAGCTTTTGCAGGCTGTTGACAGGAAAGAGAGTGGCAAATGAACAGAATATATGTCCGACGCTATTTATCTTCCCCCAGCTGCTACTGCTGCAGACTGCTGGAAGTTGCCAGAAAGTTTCGTATTGAATCAGGAGAGGTGTGGGGCACAGGAACGTCCTGCGGTGTGATTAACGACCACAGAGCTGTTCACGTTTGCAGCAGAACGTAGCTGAAACGTTGATGTGCGTGTAGCCCGTTAGCACAGTTCATTAGCTTTCCATATTGACTGTTACGTTTTGTTATAGGATTTAGATCACCCAAAAATCATCTGCTGACACTTGGGTTGTTCCAGACCTGTGAAGAACATATACTTTTTTTTTATTTTTTTTTATTTATTTTTTTTATTGTTAACAATAACAATAATAACTTTGTTAAGGAAAAAACAATATAATGAAATATTTCAATTTAACTACCCCCACTCCCCTCCCCTGCGGTCTCTTTAAACTGGGGTATCCAATAAATAAAAGTTAACAGAAAAACAGAAAACAAAAACAAAGTACAGTATCAAATATCAATTATACAAAATAAGGCAATCATTCTGGATCCTGATCATTGTTTTGTGCAATAAACATGGAGATTTTGTCAGCAGCTGAAGTCCAGATCTTTAATGTACTCATTTGTACCAAGTTCAGTCGAGCTGTGGATAATTCCAACATTAAAATGTCCTGAAGTTGTACCAACCACTTGTACGTGTCCAATTTTTTTTGCAGAAGTTAAGCCAGCCAGCCAAACAGCTTTTCGTAACTTGGTGAGATTTAATGTAGAATCATCGCTCAATAATAGAATGGAAGGATTCTCTGGTACAGGATATTCAATAATTTTAGATAAGATAACACAGACCTCATTCCAAAATGTTTGTACTTTTTCATATTCCCACATCATATAAAAAACAGATCCAAGTTCCTGGTCAAGACATTTATCACAGAGAGGACTAAAGGAGGCTGAAGAACATAATCTGAAGAAGGTTGAGGAGTCACTGGAAGGGCATCTGCTGCGTAAAACAAAATGCCAGAGAAGTTGGCGGTTCATCCCGCTGTGGCGACTCCTGATAAATCAGGGACTAAACTGAAAGAAAATGAATGTTGAGGAGTCAATGAGGTCCAAAACAACTCTCCAATGACAATCCCACATCAAGTGATGGCTTCAGAAAAAGGGATGTTGTTTTAAGGATTAAAAGGATATTCAACCAAGAATAAATATTATACTCAACCTTGAAGTAACTGGAAACTGGTAACCATCAACATCTATAGCAGAAAAAAATTATACCATGGAAGTTGGTGGTTACCAGTTTCAAACATGTTATTTGATGTTCAGCAGAAGAATGGATAACAGAACATTTTGTTTAATGTTCAACCCAAAGTATACTGAGGAATGTTGAAGAACTGTTTACCATAGACTACAATACAATAGAAGTCGATTGTAAGAACAAACTATTTTGTCCTCCACTTTAGAAAGTCAGTTCTACTCTTTTGAAAATGCATCAGGGTGAGCAAATGATGTCAGTGTTAATTTCTGAGTGAACTGTGCCTTTAATTTGTGACCTTGTGCTGATTCGAAATCCCTTCCGCCGCTTGCCTACATGCTGAAATCCCTCCCAATCCCCCGGGCACTATTTAAACAGCAATAATATAAGCTGTATAGCAGGGAATAATTAGTTTATCAGTGTTTGCTATGGTAACACACGTGGTAACAGTCTTAAGTGATTGTGTTTTCAAATGGCAGGCCCCGCATACATTTTCTTTTATCTATCCACGCAGTGGCTATGATTGCTCAGTGTTATAAATGGCACATACTTTGTAAGCGGAGAGAAAGACATTGTTTACAGTTGGCCCCACACCGTGAATCTGTCCAGTGTAAGGTAATCTGCAGTAATAAGCTCCATTTGTTTTGTTTAGCTCTTTAACAGAGGGCTGGGGAAGAGAGAGAGAGAGAGAAAAAAAAATCTCATTTCAAATCCTACTAACCTCCTTATCTCTATTTGTTCAGTTGTTTTTAATGCCACATACTGAAAGAATTTCAATAGCTGTTTTGCCATGAAGTCATTTGTTATCCTTCAGCAGGCTTTGGTCTCCCTATTGTGTGACAGCCGCCGAGTGCTTGAATCTTCCAGATGGAGCTAGCCAGAAAGAGAAGCTAGCAAACAAGCGTATGTTCACGTACTTGTGCGCACACACACACACACACACACACACACACACAGGGATACCTTTAACGTTTGGTAAAGGTTGAAACGATTGTGTCATGTTTCTCAATATCTTACTTCCAAAAATATATACTCTGTATTAGTGAGAATGTGTCAGGCACTTTGTTTTAACAGGTGGAACAGCTTGTCCCTTAAAGCTCCATCTCTCCGATGTTACGCGGTGGTCACATCCTAACACGATGAAGAGTGCTGTATCCTTAGGCCAGTGTCATGCTGGATTCTATATGAAGTTACTTTGCTCGTCTGCCACGTTATGTGCTGCTGACAGGCTTCGACGTGAAATTCACAGTCAAGGTGCACTGCTACAAAATAATTTAACAGCTTAATGGCATGCACTTAACTAGGACTTAATTTATGGCTCCCGAACGTTAAGGGATACTGACGTATTAAGGGAGAAATGTGGAATAGACGGTTATTAAAAGACACTTGGAATTACTTTCCATCTGTTGGTGTGGTTGATGCAAGCATTTACTACCCAATTGGAATTCATTCTGGAGCAAAACAGGACATTCAATGAATAAAATGGTTGAATTTGTAGAATTTTTCAGTTTGTATAGAAAAATGAGAATCTAGTTTAGACCAGATGCACGTTTGCTACAGCATTGCTTGTTATACAGTAGTGTTATTTAGTTCAGCATTATTGCAGATTTACACATTTCAGAAGTTGTCATAGTTGTTAAAGACACACGCTGTTTTTTTCTTTAGATCAAGATACCAATAATACAACAAAACTGTGTATTCATGAAGGAAGTCTGGGAGGCTTTGAATATTGAGTTTAAGCTAAAATATATATTATGTCGTTATTGATAATAGAGCTGTTTTTTATAAATGTTTAGCTATTAAAAATGTTTGGCATTCCAATGTGAATGACTACATTCACAGTCTAGTGTCAGGTTAGTAATGTTTAGTACTTTGCCATCGTATCCATTATGCATAAATCCCTCCCGTCCACAGAGACAGCTAAACAAAATTTCAAAGTTGAAACACAGGACATTTCAGCTTAAATTACAAAGATAAAGCACACATCTAAATGCGTACGACCATAGGCCACACTGACTGTATTATCTAAATACAGGAGCCTTAATAAGGTCAGTCTAATGTTTGGCTGTAATAAGCATAACAGTGGCTGGGATATGACTGATTCACAGCGGACCTCCAGGTTCCATCGGTAACTTAATGGAACTGTGCTTTAATTTGACCAAGCTTTTGATTGACAGCTGCTTGCGATATCTCGTTCCATAACCCTTGACAATGGACATTAGCGCCGGATTAAAGCAAGGTGTTAAAGTGTATTAAAAAAAATTAAGTCGATTTCCTTTCTGTTCGCTCATTTTCCCCCCTCAGACAGCATTAAAATTCCTCCATAGTCTGTTTTTATAAGACGATAGCGACGTCTCGCCGTGCTCTTTTGAAGAAAGCCCAGTGACTAAATATACAGGGGTATTGTTAAAAGGAAAAGGACGGGAGCAAAACGTCATCCTTCATCGAATAAAGCATACAAATATTCTATGACTTGTGTGCAGGGGAATTATCTGCAGAACACTGGGCTTTACCTGTCAAAATGAATCTGATCATATCTCCGATGGGTTCATATTGCAGGCTGGTACACGTATGAAAGCGCAGCCCCCTCGCAGAGAGCTTTATCTGTCAAAAAGGCTCAGCTTGAACCTCTTAATTTGTGCCGAACTGCAAGCCTGCACTTTGTTTATTGTATTATTTCACGCTGCTGTAAATAGACATAAATCTCTCCTAAGAAATATTGTTCAGCCAGACACCAAAGCGTCCCACTTAACAGAGATGCAGCGTTACTTATTTGATTCCATTTCCCTTCGTTTATGGATTCGTGAAGAGTCTGGTTTGAAGACAATGAACTAACAAAAGATTGTTTTAACAGCTGTGCGTCTTTGATTACACGCTTCTTTGAAGTATCACTTTAAGTTTGCCTTTGAACTTGGATAGAGATCAGAAATGAATTGGGCTCCTTTTTGATGTAAAAGGAGGGATTTGATTGTTGAAATGTTCATAAACTGTTTCCAACCGTTTGCAGTTTTGGTGTTGGTTTTCAAAGGGGATAAGGGGGAGAGATACTCCTCTTCAGGCATGTGATCAAAAAAGACACATTGTTGTCTCTCCTGTAGAGCAAGTCGAGGAGAAACAATTTTGGGGTTTTACATTCCTTTTGTGTTGCATTTTTGTTTCAATTTCCCCACTGTTTTTTTTTGTTTTGAGGAGTGGATTTACAAACAATAAAATAGACTGAGGATCACAAAAAGTCATGTTTCGGGTGAGATTGAAACTGTCTATGGGATTTTAAGCCTTGTGGTTCAAATCATAAACCAGTTACAGTGTACAGTATGTGTTATAAAAAATTAATCTGTAATTACTCGGTTTTTGTAAGTATAAATTTCATTAGCTTAGCTAAAATATGTGAATAAAAGTATTTGCGGAGTTAACGGGATACAGTCAGTTTATGTTGATGAGATTCTGTCTTCTGTTCAACACAAAAGAAGATATTTTGAAGAATGCTGGAAACCACAGACCTTCATACACTCAAAAAATGACTTTTGCTGCTTGTTCAAACAACTTATTTAAAAGGAGTTGAAACAACACAATTCTTTTATGTTCAATCCACTTAAAATTGTAAAAACAATTAAGTTAACTTAATCGACTTGTGTTGTGACAACATGTAGGAATTGTGTGGAATCCAGAATTTTTTTACAGTGTAGAAGGGAAAATACTATGGGATAAGTGAATGGCTACCAGTTTTCCACATTATTCAAATTAATTTCTTTTGTTTTTTTAAAGAAGAAGAAAATTAAAAAGGTTTGGAACAAGTGGAGGGTGAGCAAACGATGAGTGAATTTTAATTTTTGGGCAACTATCCCTTTAAATGGTTCCAAAAAACCTTGCCGCTAAAACACCAAAAGTTACTGGAACATCAAGGCCCTGTTATAAAATGTAATAGTTTAAATAAATGGGGGGAAAAAATCACCCATGAATCTCAAGCTATGGACATTTTTTGTTAAAACATACAGTCGTAAATAACCAATATTTGTTTACATTATGGGACAGTTGAACTCATATTGGTTTCTGCTTGTTTGAGGGTTTTCATAGTCCTTTTTTTGCACTGTACCTTTAAGATCTTGTGTCCCAATATAGTTATGTTAATGATGTCAGATTCCATTTATTTAATCAATTGTTTTTTATGGAAAAGGCTTTATTTCATGTGGTGTTCCTGTTATTTTACCCTAATGACTTAAAATAGGTCAGATGGAGGTGATAAACTCTTTCCCAGGAGAGTGTTTCTTTACTTTTGTGTGTGAAAGGGGAAAACAACTGGCACTATTCCAGTGCCTGTCCAAATAGATTAGATGCAATGTGAAGACCAATGCGAATGCTCAACAAAAAACATTCATCATCAGTTGTATTCTCGTGTTTTAATTAATATTTCATTCCCTTTATTTTATTACCTCTCTGGTTGAAATGCTCATCTTTTGAATAGACATATGGGTCTGCGTATTTATAATTGTCAGACTTTTTTTCCTTTTGAAAATTACAACCTCGACTTGTAAAAAAAAAAAAGCAGAAACAAAGTTAGAGTACATGGCCTATATCTGTCAAAGACATTAAAAGACAGTGCATAACTCTTGATTTATATTCGTCCAGGGAAAAAAAAAAAGAAAAACGCAATTTTTCTTTATATTTCATTGAGTCAAGGACAAAGAAATGGATGGCCCCAGCTCACCAAATGTCCCACATAACAGAATACATGCAATTCATGATCTACTTAAACAACGTGACAAATGCAAATATTGTCACATCGGCCCTAATCTCCGCACCATTATGCTCGAATCTCTCATTTCACTCTTGTTTTCGTTCTTTTCACCCTGCTGTTTTTGATACAAACACACTTGGCTTTTTTCCCAAGGACTCAGATATGAATGTTATTGGAAGAGAAGGGAGAGAAAATTTCGATATTTTTACATGATGTCCTACATTTTGTCAGCTAAAATGGGGATATTGCCTGAGCGAGAGTGAAGCATGTTCTTCAGTTGTCAAAAGGCAGTAAGTAATGATTAAAATAGCAGTGTGAAACGCTGGGAGATTAAAGTGATGCTAATGATAAGTGAGAGAAGAAAAGGGCAAGCTATATTTTAATTCCTAGGAGAATGGTTAATGACTTCTATTGCCTGAGATTAAACTAAACCTGTCTCATCAGCTTTTTTCTGCTCACAGAGGAAAAAAAAGGGGCCCCGTGCACTTTAATTTATTAAACTCTTTTAAGGAAGCACATTGATCTACATAGGTTAAACTTTCAAAATTTGGGCAGCACGTTCCATAAAGCTGTCTGCAGTAGCAGGGGCAGTGGAGTAGCTCAAGGCGCCGCCATAAAGAATTCATTATCTATGAACTGCCACATTTAATCAGAAAATATCAATTATTTAAAGGGGAAGGCTTGCTTCTGTTTAGCGCTGGAGGATTTCGAGACGGTCCAGATTAAAGTGACAACCGCAGACAATGCGCTGTGTGAATTTCCACTGTAACACAAGCCCTCGCTTTAGGTGTATTCGCCACGGTGTGTCAAAAGCCCGCGCTTGCCTACTGTATTCACGCCTGTGATTACAATTACATCAATAATGCAGAAGTGTACTGCAAGTAAAATATTTATCTGGCTTTTTCAGCCGCTCTCGATTGACTAAGACATACGCTGTAAAAATTTAACCGTGACATTAAAACACAACCTCCCGTGACCTGCGTAATGAAACGTGTGTGTTTTTGTTGACATGGCATTACACGTTCCGACAGACTTTATTAATATCTGTTTTAAGGGAACCTTTTGGCGTGTTCCTGGTGAAGATATGGGGCTGTGACACACATTTTTGATGCTAATTAGCTGCATTCCAATCCACTGAACTCGCCATAACAGCCCGATCCTTGCAGCCGCTAGACTTTCTCGGCACCGGCCGTGATAGAAGTCATTGAACATTCTGCTGACAGCAGATTATTTTTGTTTTTATACAGATGTCAGGCTTGAGTTGCTGGTGTTTTCCACTCTAGCTATAGGGCTCCAGACTCTTTGCATTGTAAAGAGAGCAAACCATTATTCTTTTCTCTGTTGATTGGGGAACAAAGAGCTGGTATTTAAAGGGATAGTTTGCCCAAAAATCAACAATCTGAGATCATTTACTCATGCTCATTTGGTGCAAAACTTGTGTGGCTGACTGACTTCTGTGAATCACACCTACACTAACACAAAAAGATATTTTGAATTGTTTTTACCTGTACAATGAAAGTCAATGGGATCCAAAACATTGACTGGACCTCATTGACTTTCATTGTAGGGTCATTTTGTGTTACACATTACTTTCTTATGTGTGTGGAACACAAAAGTAGATATTTCGAACAATGGGTCACATTCACTTTATGTGAGTGTGGATGTTTTTATGAATAAACAGTGATTTATCAAAAACTTTTGTACTAAAATTAATTACTAACTTTTGCACTAAAATTATAGAACAACTTCGTTTCATCACACTTCAATCACACGTACACGATAATTACGTATAAAGTCCCCTGCATATAATTAGAATAGAACAGTATGTGTGAAAGTACCTAGACATTAAACATTTATATTAAAGTACAATCAGAGGTCCAATATTATATAATTTTATAATTTAGATTAAAGGATTAATTAGAGGTAAGCCCTTATAGTATAAAGGCAGAAAGCCCTTATATGGAGCTGGTTTGGGTGTGTATTATGTAAATTACTAATCTCGTGCACACAGACACTCATTTAGAACAGAAGAACAAGTTTAAGACTTATGTTTTGTGAGAAGTTATGTGCGTATAAATATGAAGATAATACGCAATTATTAGTGAATGAGACCCAATGTCTCAGTGTGTTTCTATGTACACTACAAGTCATCAGGGTCCAATGTTGTTTAAGATATTCACAGTAAAACTGCATTATATCTAATCTTCGTATTTTTGGTTACCATTGTTAAGTAATTGTTAAGAACAATAACTTAACAATGGTAACCATACAAAACTTCAACATAACAAGATTGCCTGTAAATGCTAACTGTGCAGAATAAAAAGTGCTAATATGATAATATTTCTCCTGATCTTGTGCAAAACTGAATAAAACTATTTATACTAATTAATGTCTGAACCAGAACATGCAGTGAACTAAAAATCTTCTCTCTTAACTCTCAGCTTGGTAACATCAGATTTTGAGTTCATGTAACTTTTTCTTTCAAGCACAATGAACTTTAATATTTGAGTGAATGAACTAATTTAATTTGCTTGTATTTCACTGATCTTTTAACATTAGTTCAGGCCTCAAACAAGAATCTTTTTGATTTAAGAATGACAACTTATTTTGTGCTGATTATTACGTTATTGTTAATATAAAGTAACTAAATTAATGACTGATTTATGGACATTACTATTGGATCTGCAGGAATACAAAGGGTTTCATGGCTCGCTACAGTTTGAGATCCAACAATAATGCTTACCATGCGGCAAATCAATAGTGTCAATTGCCAAAGCTGCTATGCAGAATTTGATACCAAGGACTTGTGATGACGTTCACTGCTGGGTCAATAGCCATGCGATCCTTTTTTGGGTTTGGAATACATAATGCCTTTCGTTGTTAAGAAAGACTCTGACACGGTGCCATTACAATTGATTCCTTCAGTGCATGCAAGAATAACCCAATAAATCACCCTTGCCAATAACGCTTGAGCTTTGCCGTTCAGCTGATCAGGGGTGGCATTGCGACGAGTTGTCATTTAGCCATATTCTTTATCGAGTTTGCATTCAAAGAGGCAACTAATTATAATTTGTTTGCCTGACTATAAAAATAAAGAAATCCTGCCCAGCTCTCTGCAATAATGCATTAAGAAATCACATTAATAATGCACATATTTTTCTCACATATTTATAGCTTTCCCCCAGACACCAACATGTCACAGTTGTTGTTAGATCCCTATTGGTTTCAATTAAAACCTCGGCGAAGCAATAAAAATAGGCAATTAAATTGGAGCAAGCACTTCAGAGGTAGAAATGGGCTGATTAAATTAACCTTGAACTGCAATTAGGGTTAAAAATAAAGCTATGTATGTACAGTATTTGTCTCAAGCAACAATATTAATCCGGCGTTTACTATTCTATCACTCTAAAAGTTTTAATCACAGCTGTTGCTTTGGGTTTTAAAGTGATAACTTTGGCTAATTTCATTACTTTGTGCTTTGTTTTCAATACTTTACAGCATTAATGGACTAACACCTACTCGCAGTAAGTAACTTTTCTGATTGAGTGTTAGTCATATGGCCCATCCGACTCCCTCTCATATGGAGAGAATGACCTCAGCCTTGATATAAATGAGCTTTCGCGGGACGGCTCGGCCTTTGACTGTGACACTAATGGAATGCTTGTGCTCACAGGCTTTTACACGCTTAGGTAAAAAGGCTTTTGGTAGCGGATCCTAACACATGTTAGCTTAAGTGAAAACATTTATTTCTGGAGCAATACGCTTGCTGTCATTCCAGCTGCAGCTTGTGTCTGCCTGTGTGTCTCATTATCTTGCACTTTAAATCAACGTATACTAGAAATCCCGGGCCCTGAGCCTCTGTTGCATTGTCTGACTGCCGTTGTGGTTGTCTCAATGCTGTCTTTTTTTTTCAAAGTTAAAAATATTCCTGTTGCTTTCCTCACAATCTTTCCTGCAGTCGTCGTTACCTAGAGGCTGTCTGATTCTTTTAGCTAGCCGTGAAGCTGATTAATTTCACTCTTCATTAAAAATGTGTTGTGGCATCTCCTGGACTATTGTCATTCCCTTTCTCTCTTTTTTTATTTTTCTGTCTCTTTCTTTCAGTCTCTCTCCCTCCTCTGCCCCGGCCACCCGCCTCCTCCTCCCTCAGCGCCCTTGGCAAATGAAAGGTCAAAGACGCTGCAGTGATTAATGAGCACCAAGCGCCAGGATCCCTCTGTCATTTCCCCCCCTTGTGTTTTTAGTCAGGCCGCTAATTCCTCCAAGACAGCTCAGGCTTTATTGGCCGATGGGAATGACGCGGTGTCTATGGAGGTTTTTTGACTGAGTTGGTTTTAGCGAGGAAAGGAAAACAGTCCGAAGGCACTCAGTCCCCATGAAAAAAAAGAAAAGCTGCTTGAAACTTTCTCTGTTTTTATATCCGCTAAAATGTTTTGAGGTTGAGTGTCGCTCGTTTCTCATCTGTTTTGTTTGCTTCAGGAACAAAAAGCCCACTCAGACACTAAGTTTTGTGATGGATTTTTTTCCACACAACAGAAGTGGCCGTCAGTCGACTCTCTCTCCACTTCGTGGATGACACTTCAGCGGTGCACACTGAGTGTTTATTTGAAAAAGTAATGAAATATTTACTCCCTATTGCGGGTAGGATTAGCAGTGGTAATTGACTGCAGCAAAAACCCAGTCTGTGTGAAAGCGACTGAGAGAGCGCGAGTGAGAATGAGGGCCCCTCGTGTTTGAATGCAGATCCTTAGCGCACAATGGTCCTGTTAGCGAGGCTGTATTTCGCTCTGTCACTCTCTCTCTCCACATGTTGCTTTTTCTTTGGGAGATAAGTGGCCCTAATGCTGAACAAATAGTGGAAATCAGAAGCCACTGAGAATCATTCGGTAACGCTTTTCCCATGGCACCCAAATAGACGCCCGGTCTCACGGAGAGGAGTGCGAGAGGGGTAGAGAAAGGGGCGAGGAAAAAAAAAACCTCTCAGATGAGCGCGAAACAGTTTTGTCACTGCAAGCAAATCCAATTGAAAAGTCCCCTGGACTGCAAAGAACCGGAGTTGTCTGAACGGGCCAGAGCACTGAAAAGATCCAGGAGTCCTAAATTGGCATCAGGTGTGGGGTTTCTCTCTGTGGTGATGGGCTTCCACATTGTGTCAGCTAGACATTTGGCCATTTCCAAATATAATGGGAGAAATTAATGCAAATGAGCGGCTGGAATGAAATGTATTTAAATGCAGATTGAAAGAGCCTCTGCGTTCTGCCTGATAACAAGTTGCTTTAGGAGAAGGGCCACATTGTGTTGGCTCATCTCACCCCCTACTGTTTCCATCCCCACACCAGTGTGTCCCTTTTTTCTCTGGTCGTTTGTGTCTCATAACAGGCCATTGTTCAGTGGGTAAACTCGCTCACTAAACTATTTACATTGCTCATTTATTTGAATTTCAGATGTAGCCGGTCCTTTGGCTTGGGGCCGGTCGAAAATGTTAATTGCACAAGGACTTGAGAGAAAGAGCCAGATCATTTATAATAATGTTGCTGTTGACCATAACCTCATTAGAACCTGCGACGGCATGAATTTCACAAACAAGTTCCTGGCCAACTCCTTGCCTGTGGCTAACCTTCTCTTAAAACATCCTCTTCCTAGCTTTAAAGAGCTCTTGTTTCAGGGCCTCACACTCTGTGTCCGTAGCCATTATTAGAAGAGCCTGGAATACATCAGTTTCAAAGGAAATGTTCAAATTCGGAGCAGTTCAGTAGGAGGGCACATTTGTTTATCTGTTTGGACAATGCGGCTGCCAGACGCGGCTGTGTCCAAAAGAACAGGATATTGTTCTTTTGGACGCAGATGCAGATTATAACTTTTAATCTATAAAGGGATCATTCACACAGGAATGAGAATTCCACCATCATTTACTCACCCTTATGTGTGTCCAAACCTGTATGAATGACTTTGTTCTGTAAATGGTAAAAAAAAAAAAGCTGATAGTGTTTCTTTACTTTACTTCTTTTCTTTACTTTTTTTTCAAAATTAATCTCTTACACAAACACAAAATAAGGTTCCAAAAGAGGGGTTTGAGTTCCCCAAAGAACCTTGGTAAAAGAACTTAAAAGAAAGATTTTACACTTCAAAATCCTTTTGAAATTGTTAATACAGTATGTAATATTATATAATGATTACCTAAATATTCAAAATTTTATATATATATATAATTTAAAACCAATTTTTAATTCTTTTTTTTTATATATGTGCCCAGCAAAAAAGTCTTATTAAAAATTTGTAATTTATATATAATTGCACATAATAATCCAATGGCATTGTACATTTACAGTAGGCATATTCTCTCAGTTTGACCCCTACAACCCAGGTGCAGCTTTAAGTAAAATTGAGCTGGAACACAATTGAATTAGTTCACTCTTCATTCTGATTAAGCCCTAATGCTAAAAGTGTATACAAAGTAAAACATTTTACTAATCTTAACCTTTTTCCATGTAAAGTACTTTTGAAAAATTTCCAAAGGTGTTGAATAAACTTCGTTTTATCGCGGGTGCCAGGTAAGCACTTTTAGAGTGAGTAAATGATGACTTAACATACAATTTATAATACAAAATACAAAAAATAATCTCTTTAAGAAAACACTGAGAAAAACCGTCACTTGGCAAATGCGAAGAGTGTGGCTTAAAAAAAGGGAAAACTTTACAGATGCAATTTACATGCAATTAATTTTAGTTAATTGGATACACTGACTTCATTTATCATGCATATTTATGTCAAGCAGCTTGTGTTTTTCCCTGATTATTAACCGATAAGCAGAAACATGGGCATTTGACTCTTATCTATCTTCCTACCATTATCTTATGTATAAAGAGACAGGCGCTCTTGCTGGCGTGCGGCGCTGCTGTTTAGTGTGTGTAGTGCACTGAGAGAGAGGGATGGTCAGGTTTGATGAGAGTCCAGGGCAGTGCAGGAGACTGCTGTGTCCAGAAGGTCCGGGCCTGTGATTAATGTGATAGATAATGTGCTGGGGAAATGAGTAAACACTCCCTCGCTGCCTAGCTTTGTGCTTCATCGGGTTGATGACAAGGGCAGCGCAAGGTGAGAATTTAACAGGCCTGCTGGAAGAAAAGAGGGAAAAAAGGAGAGAGATTCAAAGGAGTGAACCATGACAGACTTGGGGAGAGAGAGAGAGAGAGAGTGGGAGTCGGCTGCTTTGCTAATAAAGCGGGCTGACAAAAGTGGAAGTTTTTCAGGAGAGGAATAATTAAAAGTGCTCAGGGGACTGCAGTTTTAATTTCACATGTAAAGGGCTAAAGATTTCATTTATAGGCACGCTGAGTAGCGAGAAGGTTAATAAGACGAACAAAGCATGCATTGTGAGAACATACACTCGGAGCAAGGCTGCTGGACTTTCACCTAACACGTTTTTAATTATCTTTCTTTACATATTTCTTGCAAGACGGGAAAAAAAGAATAGATTAACTGATTAACAGGCCTGGTGACCGATTGCTGATGGTATAAAAGGCTCAAGTGTCTTGTTCTGCGTTAAACATCAGCACAAAGGTACAAAAGTCCCACGTTTTACAACTCATTTTGCAGTAAAACTGTGATCTTGGAGCAATTAGATGAGCTTGCAAACTGTGATGGTGGAGGGGTATTTTGTGAATATTTAAAAAATAACACTATATAATATTATATACATTACTAAATGAAGAGTTCAGATGCAAAAGCCTCTAAGTGCCATCTGAAATTTTCTTCTAAAATGAGCATTTTTGTCAGGCTCCTGTGTGGGTTCAGTAGTTTCACCCTAAATGTGATGAACCTACAGTACACAGCCTGACAAAAATGCTCATTTTAGAAGAAAATTTCAGATGCCACTTACAGTAGAGGCTTTTGCATATTAACTATAATATTAAATTATTAATTTATTCATTTTCCTTCAGCTTAGTCCCTGATTTATCAGGGGTTGCCACAGCAGAATGAACCGCCAACTACTGTCATATGTTTTATGCTTATGCAGCAGATGCCCTTCCAGCCGCAACCCAGTACTTCAGACAATCTGGGTCTGGTTTCTCTCCATACAGTCTGGCCGAAATCATTCTGTCTGTCAGTCAGCAGTGGATCATGGGGATGAATGACCGCAGCGGTGAAATCCTCCAAATCCTTCCCCCGCCGGCCTGTCACACACTCCACTCTGGGCCTGACACTTCTCTATTATATGTTTATCAGTCTCTAATGAAATGCTGACAAGTTTCGCCGCACAACGGATACTGTGTTCCATTAATAGTATTTAACGAACCTTGAGCTCTCACAATGGCTGGGCCCTATTGCCGGTGACAGCTAAGGGGGCCCCTCTGCTGCTCCCCGGTGAGAGAAGATATTATGCATTATGAACATTTGCAATCCCCCTCTCTTGCCCCCAAGACCATCTTATTTGTCTTGCTGATGGGAGTGAGAGTGAGACAGTCCGTTCCAATATGGTCAGTGGTGTCTAGTTAGAATGGAGCCCATGCTGTTGTGAATTTTATGAATTCTCTTATGTGGTGCTGAGATGGATAATGAGGGAGGAAATTGTTTGTCATAATTTTTTTTTTCTCTTTTTTCGGATTTATTTGCTTTTCTCAGTTTGCTTTCATTTCTATTTTTTCTACTGAACACTGATTCTAGATTAGTACCCAAATACTGATTGCAGATCATCATTGATGGCCCACGATGACCTAAAAGTAAACCACAAGTTGCCTGCTATCAAAGGAAAAAAAATACCAAATACTAAGGACAAAAGGCAAGTTTATAATCATGTATGTTAGATAAAATCTGCCGATCTACACTGTAAAATATGACTGATTGGTTGGTGTCACTCAATATTAGGTTAAATATGGAGAAACTCAACTGTTCTGTTAAAAAGTGCCAATTTAAAGTCTGCATGAAATCTTAATTTACCATGTTATTTTTGTTTTTTATAAGAAATTAATCTGTACAAGTAAAAAAAAAATAGTTTTAGGTAATATTAAATCCAAGTCTAACTGTTTGCTTCCATGTTTTTTTTGTTTTTTTGTGATTCTTCTCTGTTGACGTCAGTTTGATGGCTTTCTATGAGTTCGCTATGAGGGAATGATGCACAAAAAGCCTCGCCTCCTACTCAGTATTCTGTTTCAGTTCGTAGTACATCCACATACTGAAATAAAGGTCTCAGCAACTTCTGGCTCACATAGACTTTAAATTTCATTGAAAGAAATTAACCCAACATTGGGTTTGTCCATATTTGACCATTTGGGTTACAACAACCCAGCATTTTTTGTCTGTCTGTCTATCTGTCTGTCTGTATCCATCATTCTATCTATCATTGTCTTCCATTCCATTGTTCTGTCTATCAGTTTATCTATACTGCTGTCTACTGTATATATATGCACTCTAAACCTTCAAGAAGCTTTGTTAGATTTTTTTCAAACACTACTTTGTAAAGGTAATATTGGACATTTTTCTCAACACTTTATTTTAGTTAAACTATTATTCTGTCGGGCTGCACGGTGGCGCAGTGGGTAGCACGTTCTCCTCACAGCAAGAAGGTCGCTGGTTCGAGCCTCGGCTGGGTTAGATGGCATTTCTGTGTGGAGTTTGCATGTTCTCCCTGTGTTCGCGTGGGTTTCCTCCGGGTGCTCTGGTTTCCCCCACAAGTCCAAAGACATGTGGTATAGGTGAATTGGGTAGGCTAAATTGTCCGTAGTGTATGTGTGTGAATGAGTGTGTATGGATGTTTCCCAGTGATGGGTTGCAGCTGGAAGGGCATCCGCTGCGTAAAACATATGCTGGATAAGTTGGCGGTTCATTCCGCTGTGGCGACCTCAGATTAATAAAGGGACTAAGCCAAAAAGAATATGAATGAATGAATGAATATTATTCTGTCTTGTTAGTCACACATTTCCTAATTTTCCTAAATAAAATAAAATTAACTATGCTTCCGTTTCGAATTACAATTGTGATTCTGGATCCTATTTATTCAGTTCAAATGCAATGAAAATTGATGAATTAATTCCTAATTTAAACTGCTTTTTTCCCCAGTTCAGTTCAGAATTATGCAATGACAGTATAATGCCTTGGCTAAAAAAAACAACAACATAAGAAGATGATATCAAAGTCGCTGCGATCATTCAAAATCTATCTGAGCTTTATTGACCAGTCATCTGTCACTTAGTAGAAGCTAGCCAAATTACCTAGATGCAATCACGGGCATACCTTCATCCTTAAGACACCACCAACCTCCATACACTTCTCTGAATTAGCTTATAATGCAGCCCTATCTGTATAACATTTTTCCTTTAAGCCATTATCAGCCAGTAAGAAAGAGTTCTGCCCTCATGAATAATTGGACCTTAGCACCTTGCCATAGTTTATTTCTGTTTAAATAACCTTGTCCACGGAAGTCACTCAAAACATTAGCGCATCATGCTAATTCGAAGCAGATGCCCGCTCGACCCACAGAGTGATTAGTTTCCACCGACGTCTGTGAATATATACGAGGCACAGAGTACGAGACTTGTGTAAAATATCCGCGAGGACCTGGCATAGATGTTCCTCATCTGTAATACACTGTGTAGACTAATATCTGCTGCTTTTTCTTATATTGCAGTGCGATATTGATCTGCTAAAATTGTACCATATTGGAGCTGTCTGTTGTGATATTCATCATTCTGTCATGCCCCCCCTCCTGTAGCGACGAGTTATTAGAGGCAGCGGTTTGAAGAGGTTGAAGGCTTTAGTTGCAGAGATGTTGCAAACAATTCATCATAAATCCGAGAGAGATAGCGGAGAGGGACGGAAAAAAAAAATCTCAGGTGATGTCTCGCTTAAGATTTATGTGGACTCGGGCAATGCATTAAGAATTACATCATCAAGTGGTGTGAAGACTTTCGCGCGATGTGCTGAGTCGGACTATTTGCTCTCACGCTGAGCCTAAATGGACTTTTCTTACCTCCTCGTGAAGCTTTTTAATGGAATCGCGAGCTTCCAGGAATAAAGCGAGTGATTTAGTTAGCGCATTTTGGAGGCTGGGTCACGGGCCCTGATAAAGCCTGTCTGAAGTAATTGTCATTCTGTGGGTTTAACGACACGGGCCTTGCCTCGCTGCCATTACGCCACATTTGGCAGTTGATGGCAATCAGACAGCGAGGATGAAAGTAAACTTGTACGTGCCACATTCGATTTGTCTCCTCACTGGGTGGGGCGCTTTTCCCTCCAACTGTCTTAAAAGGTTCTGGTTGTTTGCTCTCCGCACGCAGTCGGTGATTCGTCCTGAAGGATCAAAGAGACACTGAAGGATCCGGCTGACATGCGTTTAGCAGTCGGGCCTCTTTTTTTATAGCAGGGACAAATCCTGGGATTCTGTTAGCGGTAGGGTCAATTGTTGTGTTTTCACAGTAAACTGCGCTCAAATGGAATTGATCGGGATCTGGGAGTCACAGAAAATGATTTGTTCTGCATAAACAGTATCTAAAATTGCAAGAGAAGGAGGAGGACGGGGCGGATCGCAACCCCCGTCTCGCTGTGCCGCTGTGTAAACATCGCTCTTCCTCTCCCACCACAGATCACTTCTGGACTCCCTGGAATATTTACATTTCATTAATTATTAAGAAAGCAGAAAGAGTATAAACAGCGAATCATTTTTTTGTTTAATGTTTCACACAGGATTCCGATTCCACAGTCCAATTAATGTTAATCATTAAGGACTTCCTGTTTAGTCCTGACGTTCAGTTTGTTTGTCCCTGAGCGGATGCAGAAGACCTCACATTCTACGTCTTGCTCAATACCAGATATTTGCTCACATTATAATTATCATCATGGCCTGTTTTAGTTGTGGCTGACTGAATTAACGACTCTGGAAAGTCAGTGGGCGACTGAAATGTCAAAGAACGACCAGAAATACAAACCGAAATGTTTTTTTTTGTGCTGTCATTTGCTAATTGAAATGCATGTAATGCAAAACATTCCACGTAATGTGGGGCAAATGTTCTGTGTTAAAGAAAAAAGCCTCTAGTTTTGTAAGTGTGTGTGCTGGTGTGTGTTTGTGTGGCACGCTGCCTTAATCGTATTGATTCTGAAATCATATTTGCAGAATTAATATGCATCAGTCTGAGTGCTATTGTTTTGTGGCTTCTTAATTGCTTCCTCTTGTTAATATTAAAAGCACATTAAAGTCTTAACTATTGGCTCTATCTGAAGTTACTTTCCACGACAATTTCATGAGACAATGGGAAGGATTAATAAACCGTCTTGATCTCTGTTATCAAGCTCTTTTACTATTGGGAACCAATTAAGTACCCTTCAAGATGACTTTCACTTGCTGCACTGGTCTGTTCCTCTGCCAGAATTTGGGATTAATTGGGAATTAATATCCTCACAAGAACAAGTTTGCTTTGTTTGCTTTGTCTGACTTTAACAATCAGCAGTGAGGTTATCCCAACCTGTTCGTCAAAGCCCCCCTCTCCTCCTCCTCCTCCTCCTCCTCGAGATTGATACGTACACGTCCCAGATCCCTTCGAGCTGAAAATATGGGCCATTAACAGAGAATAGTCGACAATGATTTCATTCTCCGCGTAGAATTTTTTCGAGCTTTATTAGCCATGCATATTAATGACTCAATTAATTCTATTCATCCTCGCAAGTCATCTGTTTGTTTTCGCCTGACCTTTTATCTTAGAAGTATTCACGCTCTGCTCGGTTTAAGCACTTCCTCCGCGCCGGCATTATCCCACAGTGGCCGAGCGCCTCCTCCAAGAGGCAGTCGTTTTAATGCGTTCCAATGAACCTCCCTCTGTCAGAAAGCACGGCGGATGTAAATGTGACAGGAAATATGCTATTATTACACACTGAGCCTTTCGTCTGACATCCCAGCAAATAAAATTACAGCATATACCCCAACTCCATCTGCCTCTAAAACACCTCTCTCTCTTTTTTTTTTTTTTTTTTTTAATTTACAAAGATCCGAGTAAACAGGCATGTGATGCGGAGGAGACCGGGGTTGGATACTTGCCCTGCTCTACATCTATCTCCCATTCAAAGTTAGTGGTGAGGACAGGACATATAATTGAAAACTGCAGCTGGACTGTGTACAATCTTGTAAAAGGATGCCTTGGAAATTAGATTAATCAAGAGGCAGACATTGTGGGGAAAGTTTGTTTCGAATGCCTGACAGTATCGCTCTTTCTCTCATTTCAAATGCTGGCAGGGCAGCAGGCAGCTCCAAGGGAAATGTGCTCCTTTCATACTTGAGTAATTGATGAATTGTATGCAATATGCAAATGAGAATCCATAAATCTTATGAATGACAGCTTAATTTATGTGAGCCTTAATGAATGCAGGATTAGATTTTAATTAAATATCCTCAAAGGCACCCTGACTAGTAAGTTTTTAAAGCCTTGTTTTGAAGACTTGTTTCAGTTCGGCATGGTAAAGGCAGATCACTGAGAGCGTTTCCTCACCGTTCTGAAGATAAGCGCAGCTCTGTTTTGTTAACCAAAGGGACTGAAATTAATAAATATTGCGATGGAAATCATATCTAGCCATCTCGTTTTAACTTTCCTGGAACTGTTCATTTTCATACATTTGATTAACTGCATTTACTTTTTTTCTTCTCCTCTCTCTCTCTCTCTCTCTCTCTCTCTCTGCCGTATCTGATCTATAACATTTTCTGCAGTGTCTTTTTAATTAAGAGAATCGTCCATTAGGCACGGAAAAGTCAACCAATTAGGCATTCTACATCAGTTCCCAGGATGTACAGGCCTGCTGCTCCTTATTAGTGCTAATAGTACTGATACAAAACAATTTTAAGCTTCACAATTATAGTATGCAATTAAGAAATCGGCTTTTTGCCATTAATGATGCATTAAAATAATCAGCAGTTTATCTTGCTTTCAGATCTTTTTTTTTACCCTCTAAGATCTCCTTATCTCAAACTTATCTCAAACAGTTAGCATTTTAGAGGAAAAAAAGGTGTATTTGCTTGGATTTTTGGATAAACTGGTCACAAAATAGAAACAATATAAAGATCCACCTTTAAAAAAGTATGGAAAATGTACATACTTTTTTGTGGTAATGTTTTGCGCAAAAACTTTATTTTCTGTCAGTTTTTTTTAAATGTCAGAATAATGTCATTGACCTGTAACATTTTGGCAATCTACAGCAGAGTGTGGATGTTTCATGTCAGTTCAGTCAGGAATAGACAAACACATTATGCTTAACCTTTATGCTGTGTTGGAAACCCTTTACCTACTTTAGCATTCTCTTTTGGCCTTTTAAAAATTGCTTGTAAATCTCTCGTTATTCTATATTATCACCAAATGATTCAATATTTATGTCAGCTTGTTTTCTTTCTTGGTATTTCTTTTTGAAATGGATTGATTGTAGCCCTCATCAATATGGAATTTGGGAGTGCAGATAAAAGCATTATTTAAATTTTGAGTAAAAAAAATTGAACAAAATAGGTATTTTATATAAAAAATATTGCACTGATGTGTTTTGAAAAACCTTTATTTTGTACAAAAGTACTCTTGAAAGTCTCGCTGGTGGTGCCTTTGGTTAAAAAAAAAAAAAAAAAAAAATCTGGTATCCAAGAAGTTGATGATAATATAGTGTATATAGTGTAAAATTTAATTTGTTCATTTTTTTTAGGTGTTTTTATTCTATCTATCTATCTATCTATCTATCTATCTATCTATCTATCTATCTATCTATCTATCTATCTATCTGTCTGTCTGTCTGTCTGTCTGTCTGTCTGTCTGTCTGTCTGTCTGTCTGTCTGTCTGTCTGTCTGTCTATCTATCTAGTTATCTGTCTGTCTGTCTGTCTGTCTGTCTGTCTGTCTGTCTGTCTGTCTGTCTGTCTGTCTGTCTGTTTGTTTGTTTGCATGTTTGCTTGTTTGTTTGTTAAATCAAATTTATTTTTAATAGAAAAAATTAACACCAAAACAAAATACATATAAAATGCCTGTAAAAAGTATTTTGAAAAAACATATGAATACAATATCAAAAAATAACCAGCAGGAAATAAAAGATCACATTTTATTTTACAGCATTAATTCTCGTTATTAACAAACCATTCACTGACTTTTAGCTCAATAATTTCTTAATTTGTTTCCTAGTTATTAATAAGATCACACAGAAAAATATGTACTTTATAAGTACAGACAAACTAATAAACTGCCAATATTGTATTAATATGCAGATAAAAAGCCACTAGTTAAGTGTTAACCAAAAAAATTGGGTTTGGAAAAACTATGTGAATCCCAATCCAAACAAGTTCTCCAAAGTCAGATAACCTGCGTTATAGTCAGTAAAACAAGACTGTAGTTTTCAGCCAACAATTCACAATCTGCTTTTCCACCCTGTGCTTAGCAATAATTCATTATTGTTGCATTGCCGACTAAATGCACATACTTTTTTCGCATATTTTTGCACAAGAACCCAGCCATATAAATAAAGCAGAAGGAAGGAACATGAATGGGTTGCAAGTTCCTTCACAGCAGCTCGATCTGATGGCCCTGCCCAATGCCTCTTTAATCAGACTGCACAAAAGCAGCAGGAAGGCCAGTTTTATAACCTGTCCGCTCTCAGTATCTCTAAATGTTACGCCCGGCGCTGGACTGTTGAAGGATTGGCCAGAAAAACACGTCTGAGAGCCGAACTGCTCCCTTTGATTGTGTGCATTTGATCTACAGTAATATATTGTTCCTCACAAAAAAAGTGCAGCGTTTACCACCGGATGCAGCTGTTCCTGCTTATAAAACGCTTTATATGAAGTGCTCGCGCGTAATCTGTCTATGTAGATCTGATAAGGCGTCTACCTGGCTGAGGGTGACAGGTGTGAGAGGGAGAGAGAGGCGATAAAGTAACACCAGTTCAATGCAAATAAAGAGCGAGATAAAAATGGAGATCTAAGGCAGCACTGATTAATGCCGGAGCACTGGAAGAACGCCTGACCTCTTCTGTTTAGCGTTTCATTCATGTGCAGGTGGAAGTGACTGAGACGGATACTTGTGTTGCTGCATATCAGGTATCATTGCAGATTCTACTGCTCTGGTTGCTTGCGAATGTTGTCGAAACTTCTGAGGAAGGCGAAGTTGATGCTGGAGGATAATAGAGATTTTTGGTGGTTTGCAAAGGAGAGAATGTTAGTGTTTCGGATTCTTAATGCGATCGTTGCTGTAGCATGTCCATAGTGGTTCTGAGGTTTTTAAAAGCATGTTGAAATGTCTTTGATGAGCATTAAAGGGATGGTTCACACAAAAAATTCAACTTCATTTGTGTTCACGACCATATGCTGTTTTCTTTTAAAGAACAGTTTGTATATTCATTCAGTCATTCATTTTCTTTTCGGCTTAGTCCCTTTATTAATCTGGGGTTGCCACAGCAGAATGAACCGCCAACTTATCCAGCATATGTTTTACGCAGCGGATGCCCTTCCAGCTGCAACCCATCACTGGGAAACATCCATACACACTCATTCACACACATACACTACGGACAATTTTGTTTACCCAATTCACCTATACCGCATGTCTTTGGTCTGTGGGGGAAACCGGAGCATCCGGAGTAAACCCACGCAAACACGGGGAGAACATGCAAAGTCCACACAGAAATGCCAACTGACCCAGCCGAGGCTCGAACGAGCGACCTTCTTCCTGTGAGGCGATCGTGCTACCCACTGCGCCACCTTGCAGCCCAGTTTGTATATTATTGTAACTTTTTTTTTTTTTTTTGCTGTATAGTTTTTTTTAGATTTAGTTTTAGTTAGTTTGGTTTTTACTTCAGCTAAATGAAAATGAAAAGTAATTATTTTTCCCAGTATAACTAAAATAATAAAAACAATTATAATAATATTTATTTTATATTTAAATTTTATATCATTTTTATATGATTAAAATAATAATAATAATATTTATTATTATTATTATTATTATTATTATTATTATTATTATTATTATTGGGCGTGATTTCTTTCTTTTGAGCTGATTTATATATTTGTGTTAGAAACTAACAGAAAGTTGATACATTTTTCTTTTTCCCTATTGCAGTTTATGAATCAAATCAGATTAGAAGTAGGATGTTTAATTAGTTTGTTTGTTCGTTTGTTTGTTCATTCATTCGTTCTTTTGTTTATTTATTTATTTATTCATTCATTCATTTAATTATTCATTCATACATTCCCTTAGTCCCTTTATTTATCAGGGGTCGCCACAGCGGAATGAACCACCAACTTATCCAGCATATGTTTTACGCAGCGGATGCCCTTCCAACTGCAACCCAGTACTGGGAAACATCCATACACACTCATTCACACACATACACTACGGACAATTTAGTTTATTCAATTCACCTATATCGCATGCCTTTGGACTGTGGGGGAAACCACAGCACCCTAAGTGAAGTGAAGTGAAGTGAAGTGTGGCCAAGTATGGTGTCCCATACTTGGAATTTGTGCTCTGCATTTAACCCATCCAAGTGCACACACACAGTTAGTGAACACACACATACCGTGAACACACACCCGGAGCAGTGGGCAGCCATGCTGCGGCGCCCGGGGAGCAGTTGGGGGGAACGGTGCCTTGCTCAAGGGACTCACCTCAGTCGTGGTATTGAGGGTGGTGGAGAGTGCTGGTCATTCACTCCCCCCACCCCCAATTCCCGCTGGTACCGAGTATCGAACCAGCAACCTTCGGATCACGAGTCCAACACTCTAACCACCAGGCCACGACTGTTCCTGGTTAAGGAAACCCTCGCCAACATGGGGAGAGCATGCAAACTCAACACAGAAATGGCATCTGGCCCACCAGGACTCGAACCAGCGACCTTCTTTCTGTGAGGCGACAGTGCTAACCACTGAGCCACCATGTCGCCCTCATTTAATTATTTAATTTATATTAATTAGTAAAGTGTATATTCGGTAACTCTTTGCAAAAAGGTCCATTAATACATTTATTTATTAACTAAAATTAACTTGTGATGAGCAATGCATTGGTTACAGTATTTTTTCATATCTGTTGATATCTGTTTTTAATTTAGTAAAACAAATCAACAAATACATTCTTAAAATCAAAAGTTTAGTTTAGTTTACAGCTTTATTATTTGCACAAAGAGCAGATTAATAGGGCTAAAGAAAGCACATACATAAAATAAAACCATAGTAAAAGACGTGAAGTATCAAAAAAAAAATGCAGCTGCTTAAAGTAAACAAAAAGGAAATTCATTCTGAAATAAATGTGGACTAAGATCAATATTTGTTTTTTATATATTAATTAATGTAAGTACGAAATAGAACAGTGTGTTTTTGAATGGCACGACCCTTTATAAAACACTTCAGCAACCATTTGCATTCATTGCACTAGGTTTTAGGCTCCATCTATGCAGATTATCCAGTCTAAATACAGTATACTGGCCCAGTTTGATGTTTCAAGTCTTCTCGATATACAGTAGTTTAAATTGAACGTCTTTCTAACTACAGTATGATCAATCGGCCAGAGTTATACACTTCGATCTTACAGTCAGCGCACGCAAAGATTGCGTAGTAAAACGGAGCAGCGTTTACCTGCCAGCATTCCATCTAATCAAGCCGAGGAAAAGCTGCAAAGTCAGGGGCCCTAATCTGTGTTATTGTTAGTGCGCAGACCTCGGGTTTGTTATCAGGCCCTTGTTTTCTCTGCTGGCCACCAGTAATCAATGAGGCATGTGCTGCTATCGCTCCAAAAGAAATGAAAAATAAACCAGTGATAATCCTTCAGTTAAAAGGTTATTCGGGCCTGATAAAAGCTATTTTGTTAATTTATTTACACTTTGCGTGGGTGAGATAAAGAAAGGGAACAATTAGGGAATTCTAGGTGAGAGATTTGAAAAGGCCAATGACATTGGGTTAATATTTTATAAGGGCTGATTGGCGGCCTTCTGGAGGAGTCTGTATTTACAGAGGCAGAGATGCTGCGATTCGGCCGCTTGTTTTGGTTGACTGCGGGTAAATGGAATAAATATCTTCATCTTTACCTTTCCTGATGACAAACAGGAGGAAGACAGGAAAGGTTAATTGCTCCATTTGAGGCCAATCAAAAGGGAATGTTCTTTCTGTAAACCTGAGCGAGACATGTATTGACTTCAGCCGGCCAACGAAATGTGTCTGCGTTTGGTCAAGAAAGTCCACATGCTGATCGAATGTGTTCTTTGTGGACATCTCAAATTTGTGTTTAGTAAATACATTAGGTATCTGATATGAAATACTTGGTTATTAAAATTGACTAGGTATATTTTTAGTGTATTCAATTTATGGTGCAACACTGAAGCAGGCTCTAGATAGATTGCAGAAGTTTAATAGATGTAATTACAGTAAGTGTCTTTTTTCTATAGTGGATGCTGTACTGTAAATAATGGAATAATTGTATCAGTTTTTTATTGATAGCTAAAAAGAAAACATTTGTAGCTCATTTAGTTTTTAGTAATAGTTTGAATACATTTTTTTATTTTTTACTTTTAAAATCTTAGTTGAGGATTGTGTTTACATTTTAAAAAACATCTATACAGTTTTTAGGATTTTTAAAATTTATATTAGTTTAATTAGTTTAATTTAATTTTAATTTTAATTTTAATAATTATTTAATCTTACACAATTTTGTTCAAGTAACAAGAACTAAAATCATTTTGTGGTTTTATTTATTTATTTACATTTCGGTAGATTTATTATTTTTATAAAAAAATATATATATTATAATTTTATTATATAATTATGTGCAATCAGTATTTAAAAGTTCAACCTATCACACCAGAATGTTAAGAATTTTTATCTAGAAAAAAACCCTGATTTTTCCTGACAGATATTAACAAGCAACACATGAGAATTCAGAGATGACTTATGTGTTTTGTGTGTGAGATGGCCATATATTTTGTGGCTTTAATCTGATTGCTTTCTCATTGTGGTGGGACGGAGGAGATCATGTTCCACTGTGAACTCCTGGGTCAACATGGACCAAGTCCATTAAAGGAAACACGGTTCAGGGAAAGTTCACTCTTATTTTCTTTTCGCCATGAATGCAAAACAAACGCAGAACTCCTACATTTGTTACAAATTTGCCACTTTTTTGGCCTCGGGCAAACACTGTTTATAAAAGTTCTAGGATCTGTTATTAAGTAAAGAACAAGCAATAACCAGAGAATGCTGGCTGATTGTTTGGTTCTTATTCTGAAAAGTGAATAGAGCAGATTTTTTCAGATTTATCATCCAAGAACATGGTGTAACTTCTGCAAACCTCTGCAACTGTCATATGTGATATACAATGTGGTTTTTGTTTACCCATACTGTGTTCATTCCAAGCATAATTTAAAATGTTTAAACTTTTATTTAAAATAAATTTTACAAGTAAATATTTTTTAGGTGTGCAAATTTACTTTTTTCAGCATTATTATGTATTGACATTATACATTATAATGTTATTTTACTCTTAAACTGTTACACATTAAACCTCTTCACCTTTTCCTCATCGGTTTGTTTGAAGTAAGAGGGTCAAACCCTAATTTAAGGGGGTCAAAACCTCCCTATAATTTGCACCCTGGCTGAAACCCTCTTCCATACTAACTCGCTGGCTGTGTCTGCATTGCATTTTCCAGCTAATTTCAGATGTTTACTTTCTGAGTAATACAAACCACTCAGCTTTATCTAATAAATAAATGCAAGCAAACATTGCCTTCTCCCTCTAGGGGTGAAAATCTTGTTTATTTGAATTTGTCAGCATCGCGCTCAGCAAAACGTCACGGATAGCCTTGTTTCTCTCCCATTGTGTGGAAAAATATCCCATAGAATTACAAGAAAGAAATGAGGGGGGAAAAGGATGTAACTAAGTTTGGTAGTGGTGACATCCAGTAGTGGAGTGGACAGGGCAAATCTCAGGCACAAGTGGATCTCATGAACCATTGTTGTGCTCTAATAGCCTACTTTTGAGGACTTTTTGTGCTGGGCTATTTAAGGACTCAGCATCCAGCACATGACAAATTGTACTCGTTCTTTTGTGAAGGTCCAGCTCTTGTTCTCTCTTCGTCCTCAGTGGCCCCATAATCGCTGTTTACAGAAGCGACAAATAGCAGAGAAAGTTCATGCATATCTCAGCTAAATGACTGCAGTGTCCTCTTGAACATAGGAGCACAGGCCATCCTGTTTTAAGTGAAAACCTTCCGTACTGTGGCATGATGTGGATTTCACTTTCAAACACTTGATGTGATTCAGCTTTGTTTCCAGCTTTTTTTCTTTTTTTTTTCTTTTTTTTCAGAGTGTTATCGTGCCATCATAAATTAAAAACCAAGCCAAATATAATAAGTTTAAAAAAATAAATGGGATGTATTTAGGGTTGGTTCACAAATGAATTGAATTTACTCATCCTCACGTCATTCTGAAATCATGAGTATATCATTCATCTTCTGAAATAAAGATATTTTGAATCAAATCTTTGAGATTTGTTCTCACAAAATCACAAAATATCATAGCTATGTAAAAAAATTTATCCATATGAATTGAGCAATTTAATCTGAAGAAACATGGTTGTTTTCTAAGGCTTTTATTTACATATAAACATTGACAAGCAAACAATGTTTGCATCATTCAAATTTGGTGTCAGAAGCTCAAGCTTGCTTGCTTGATGCATGACAACCAGTGAGGTTCATGCAGCACCTTTCAGCTTCCACCAGAATGAATGTTGCATGTTTGTTGCATGCATGTTTGAGGTTTCACCAATGAGGTGTGTTTTTGCTTATTAGTAGGGGACTCTTCCATGATAGCTGATCTAACTCAAGGTTACAGGTTTGGTTTAGAGTAATAGTTAAAAATAAGTTTATTAATATTTATTTAAATCATATTGCATAATTGTAATAAATTTTGACTAAACGTCTGGTGATTATTTACTTATTTAAACTGCATATAGACCTAATTTGGAGCAAGGTAAACATAAGGGAGTTAATTAATGGCAAAATGAAATATGTATAATCAATATTTGTGATATTTTTCTTTTAAAGAACTGCTTGATTCATCTCTCTCTTCTTTTTCTTTCTTTTTTTGCTTATATATATATATATTTTTTTTTACAAAACAAAGTAATATCATTTGTTTTATGAAGATGGGTTTGGGTCATGAGAATGAGTAAAAGATTGCTTTTTTGTCATCAGCAACAACAACAATAAAATTTCTGTTTATATTGCTTATAAAGACAGTTCACCCCCAAAATTTAAATTAATATAATTTACTTATGCCCGTTTTGTTTCATACATATTAGACTTAATTTCTTGCTTCTTGAATTAGAACACAAAAATAGTAATATATTTAAAGACTGGGACTTTAAAGCTCTAAAACCAGGCAAAATCATGATAAAAGTTAACATACAAATCTCTCTTATGACTCAAGTGCCATAAGTTCTGTGAGTGAACAGAAAGAAAGGTAAATCACAATTCACTTGGACTCGAGAACTGTATAAGTCTAATACATATCATTCAGATTCTGTCAATGGAAAAGGTCTGTGATTTGTTCATGAACTGGATCTGTTCCTCACATACTGTACAGGTAGTTTGGTATTAGTTTGGCTTTAGAAAAGGCAGTATATATTTTAAAATACTTTTATGCTGCTTTTTATCACAGTCAGCAATAAGAAAGACATTTGGTTTGGAATGAAATTAAATCAAATGAATAAATTTTCTTTTTTTTCTGCGTTTGATGTTACGATAAAATATTGTTGCAACAGCCTTACAAAAAACCCCTGTTCTTCATCTCTTTCCACTCTATACCTTCATCAGATGGGGTGTAAACACTCTGAGAGCAGATCCCTGCACAGCTCCAAGGCTAAACGTCTTTGTTCACAATCCTCTGCTCTTCCTGGAGCTAAAGTTGATGTGACGTTTTGTCCATTTTTTTGTCCAAGTTTTTTTCTGCTCTTGGCATTGTTGATAGAGGAGGGAGGAAGGCTTTTACCATCACATGCCGCCTATTGAGGTCTTTCATAAATAATTCAGCTTAGTACATTGAAAGTGATGACAGCAAAACTGTCATGCAATCTCCTTGGTAAGATCAAGGGGGTTTTTTTCAATAGGAGGGATTTCATTTGAGGACGTTTTGTGGGTTGGACGTGATCATTTCTTGCCGTGGTCTCTTAAGATCTTCTACAATTCTAAATAAAGTGTTGGATTTAGGAGAAAGATTATTCACAAATGAAAACTGCATGATCATTTACTCATGCTCATGTCATACTTTGACTTCATATTGGAACTCTGATGAAGTTTAGGACAATTTCAGGTCTGTAAAATGACAAAAAAAAGTTTAGTAGATGAAGTCATATATTGATTTAATGACAACACAGAAATAGTTTATTTTCTGTCTAAAATTGCATATCCACTCCACATTTAAGTCAGATGGGATTGCATCATTGATAGAAATTATAGAAATTATGTTTACGTGTGCACCAATAATGTGACTATTTGCTTTGTTCTGATTATTTGGTTAGAAATTTGAATGTAAACGGGAATGAAGATGATCTTGAATGCCTATACACTCAAAAAATTACATTTGCTGTTTGTTCAAACTACTGTATTTAAAATGAGCTGAAACAACACAATTCTTATTCTAAGTTAAATTAATTCCTTTATGTTGTCCGAACACAAATTAATTGTGTGGAACTCAGCATTTTTTCAGTGCAGTGTGGGTATGATATTTTTTTTTTTACAGTATTTACACAACCGGCATTTATTAGTTTTTAGTTATTTTTTAATCTACTTGCATTAAATGCTAAACACATTTCCATGACTGGTTATTCTGCACTGTGGAAAACATTGCAATAACTTCACTACATCAGTTTCTTTGCACCACTGTGTATTGAGTTGTGTTGACAGTTTAATGATTTGGAGAGGAGGGAAAACCATGTCCAATCACATGCAGACTTCGATCTGAGTTGTAATAATATGACGAAGGTGTTTACATGCCTGTTTATTGCAATTTAATTTGCAGTATGCAAACAGATGCGATTATTGTTACAGTATGTCAATGTGATTACGTCAGTTACTATGGTTATGGGTTTAATTTGTGTTAGTTTGAGTGAAGAATTGTGATAACATGAGGTAAAGTTTAATCGGAATATTGTCAAAATCCAGCCTGATCCCATGAGGAAACGTAACTATTTTATGTATTGGCAGAAAAGTGGCTAATTCGTACAAATTCATTCTATTTAATTTGTACAAAAACATACAATTTTTAAAACACCAAAAACCACCCCTAAACCCAACCATCATTGGGGGATGTATAACACATCATATAAATTCATACGTATTACCGACTAAATCAAAAATAATTTACGGATTTCCATGATATTGTGTTCCAAAATTCCATTATAATCTCATAATAAAGGTGAATTTAAATTTCATTTTTTTCTTTAGTGTCTTGTGACCAGTTGCAACTTGTCAAATATGAATATAGATTCAACTGATATGATAAAGAAAACAGCTCAAATTATTTTGTTTTCTAAGAAAGTAAAAAAGGGTTTGGATTAAATGGTGACAGCATAATGACAGATATCTTTGTGGTGAAATATTCTTTAAAAAAAAGTTAATTTTAGGCCTGAAAAGGATTCTAATAAATGCCTCAGTAAAGAACTTGACATGTTCCAAATATGAACAGAGGGGGCGCTGCAAAGAAGAATATCAAATACAGCCCTATTATAACAGTGTGAAATCCTTTACCGGGACATTTATATGAGGTATGAAGTAGATGATGTCTCTATTTCTGTTGCGTGATGCGAGGTGGAAATGATTCTGTCACATCTGAACAGACTGATATGGTTCAAGCTCCTTACAGTGTGAATGGCCTCGGGCCTGACTGTATATCGAGTGCTTCTCTTTCTCATTGCTAACGCTATGAGCATGGAGTTTATGGCCTCTTCTGTTTTTAGTGTGCGAAGTAAAGAATTTCCGTTTCAATTTCATGCCTGTCAGGGATAAAACATGATAAAATGCAATGAAACACAGCTCATCTGCCCAGTCTGTAAATGGACTAAACTGATGCACATGACAGACTTTGGTACATGAATAAGTGAGCTTTTAAAAAGGCCTTGGGTCGTTGTGAATGCGCTCTTCTGCTTTCCTTTTGGCCATGAAAATGAGGCCCTGTTTAGTCACTGGAAAAGCAGAGAACAAAACCTTGAGTTAATGAAGGCCTCTTTCAATCATGTCCTGATATGCCATTCTAACGCAAGTGCTGTGAAATATAGACAATGCCTTGAAAATGAGCTTTTCTCTAGAAACAATGAGTAGCAGAAACGAGTATTTTTTTATCAGATTTATTCATTATATTTAAATATTTAATCATGTAAATATAATTAAATAATTAATTCATGTTTTTTTTGTAAGTTTTGATAATCCATTCATTCATTCATTCATTTTCTTTTCGGGTTAGTCCATTTGTCAATCTGGGGTTGCCACAGCAGAATGAACCGCATTATCCAGCATATGTTTTACACAGCGGATGCCCTTCCAGCTGCAACCCATCACTGGGAAACATCCATACACACTCATTCACACTACGGACAATTTAGCTTACCCAATTCACCTGTACTGCATGTCTTTGGACATATGGGGGAAACCAACGCGAACACGGGGAGAACATGCAAACTCCACACAGAAATGCCAACTGACCCAGCCGAGGCTCGAACCAGCGACCTTCTTGCTCTGAGGCACCACCGTGACGCCTAAGTTTTGATAATTTTGTTAATAATTAATGTTCTATTTGTTTGTTTGTTCATTTGCTGGTTTGTACATTTTGATCATGTAAAGTAATTAATACATTAAATGAACATTTGTTTACTTATTTATAAAGTAAATATAATTATTAGTCTAATACATGTTAATGTAAATATAAATTTAAGTTAGATTTTTATTTTTATTTTTTCAGTTAATAGGAAGATTGGCTGTTGTTAAACAGGTACATAATATATGTTTATTTGTTTAGCAACTTTAAGTTTGCAATTAGTTTTAAAATAAAACGGGGAGTGGGGATACAATCACATTTCTTTTTTTTTTCTCCCAAACATGTCCCCAGTGGCTGCAGTGGCTTCAAAACAACCACACCAATTTATTAGGGATGCTCTCAGATAAGAAATATTTCTGTAAAGGCTGTTTTGATATTACGCAAGCTGCGTTTTGGCCAAAATTAGAGGAAAGAAATGCATGGATGAACAGCACAGAGTAATGTGTGAAAAATATCTGACAATCAGCTCGGGGGGGGGGGGGGGGGGTTTTTTTCTCTCTCTCTCTCTCTCTCTCTCTCTCTCTCTCTCTGTCAGACTTGTGCTTCTTGAGTCATTAATCATTGTGTGATCTTGGTCACTCATTTCAAGTAATAAAAGTTTCCGTCATAAACGCACAACAGGTCTGAGTCACTCAGTCACACCAGCTTCCAGCTACAGCTCCTATTAAATCAAGCAAGCAGAACGTTTCCTAAGGCAGCCGTTGCCTTTTAATTTCCTGAAGAACCTTACAATATCATTCATTACCAGAACTACACATATTTGGTTTTTAAAAGTCTCATAAATCAATAGTGGCCTGACTGCAATAATTATAACAAGTTAACATGTAATTTCCAGCCTGAAAAGCTGCACGGCCAGATTTTAGCATATGCAAACGAGGCAATTCAAATAGTGTAGGGATATTAATACAGAAGGGCAGGTAACGAGGTGCGGGCCATGAATTATGCATCAAAAAGTGGTTGATCTTCAATAAAGGAAATGAATTCACTGTGTAATCTAATTAGTTATGGAAGTCTATTATGTCGAGCGGCAGAAAGCAACTGTCCTTGAAAAGGAATTTATTTACAGTGCATGTTGGCTCTTTGGAATGGAATTGCGTTCTGGTGCGAATGTAAACAGCAAGTCTCTCTCTCTCTCTCTTTCTCCCTCCACTTTCCCCTTTCCTCCACTTCACTTCTGTTTTAGCTCAAGACCCGGGAGGCCTCCGAAACGGACCCAGAGTGTGACATCGCTGGAGAACCCTCACATCATGCCGCACACGGTTCCGGGCCTCATGTCGCCAGGAATCATTCCCCCCACAGGTAACACACGCGGACCTCCTCCCGCGCCCCGGCCCGTCCTCACAGCGGCCCGCTGCCCATCCGTTAAATGGCACACTGCAAAATCTGACAGCCCTCATCCAAACTACCAGCCAGAACCACTGACCGTCCCCGCTGGCCCCCCTCCTCGTGCAGCCACAGCTCCAGAATAAATTGGAGTGGAGAGTTGTTCTCTTCCAGATTATTACAGTGGATGCTGCATTCTGCCTTGAGTGGATTTTAATTAGCCCGATTAAATCCACTTCGCTGCTATATGTGCATAGGCCGTCGTCATGTTAAAGTAAGCTTATCGCCACAAGAATCAACAACAAGCGTTTGTGCTTTCAGTTGCCCTGGAGCTGCTCTTATGCTTTTGTTCTATTTGCGGCTGGTTTTCATTGTGGCGCCTTTGAAGTTGCTCGTGCTGATTTGCATATTGTGCTCTCGGTTGTTCTGCCATCTTTTAATAACACATAGTCATTAGGTTATGGTTGACTCCCTGTTAATGTACGGTTAACTTCTCGTTTAGTCTCTCTTGCGGATTCCTGAGCAATTATTGAACACAGAGACTTATAGTTAGCATTTTTAAACCTAAGCATTGTTTGTTTGTATTGTTGTTTTTTTATTTCTTCTCTTCATGTTGTTTTTATTCTTGCATACTTTAGCGGATCAGACTTACATTTTATCTGTATGTGTCATCCCTGTAAGTTTAACTTTGAAGTGGTGTTATCCAAACAGACTAATTATTAAACATGTATGCATTATATAATGCTACAGAATGATGCCATCAATAGCACCTGGAAAATTCATATTTATGATTTATGCTTTTATGAATACACGAGGACACACATTCAAGTCCAAAAATTATCAGGGAAACAAAACAAAATGACAACAAACACAATTGCCCTACGGTGTGACTGTCTCATGTATAGTTCAATAAATTACAGCTTTTATTTAAAATTAATTAATAAATACCTCAGGCCTAATTTTACAAGTATCTATTTTAGTAAATGGACATCTTTTTTATCCATATATTTCTAAAAACTTAAGAACTGGATACGTTTTGTCATTGAAAATCATGTCCTCTGGTGTGGCAAGTCAATGGAAAAATTTTATTAGTTGAAGGACCCCATTCAAGATCATGTGACTGAAGCCCCCTGTGAAGCACATGACATGCACCTGTTAAATTTGTGTTTCTGATTTTTAAAAACTTTTTGGAACAACTATATTTATTATTTTTTAATGTCCTTCAGTGTGACACTCCTATTTATTGAAAATTACCTAAAGTCTGACATGGTATAGAGAAAAAATATATTATTCATAATTTCATATAGCAAGTATGTTTCACAATTAAATAGCACTATATGAAATGTCCAGCGATGAAGATAATTTGCTATCACACTATTTGTATATCGTTAACTGTATTCTAACTGTTCCTTAAAAATTAAGAAAAAGTGACCCCTTATATTTTCTCAGACTTCAAACTACCAAATAAATAAATAAATATTTCCTTTAAAAATTACATTTGTCAATTACCCATACTGTATACCTAACAAAATGTATAAAAGTCAGAATTATTAGCCCTCCTGAATTATTAGCCCCCCTGTAATTTTTTCCCCCAATTTCTGTTTAACAGAAAGATTTTTTGTTCAACACATTTCTAAACATAATAGTTTTAATAACTAATTACTAATAACTTATTTCTTTTATCTTTGCCATGATGACAGTAAATAATATTTTACTACATATTTTTCAAGACACTACTATCAGCTTAAAGCGCAATTTAAAGGCTCAACTAGGTTAATTTGGTTAACTAAGCAATTGGGTTAAGTAATTAGGCAAGTGATTGTATAACGATGGTTTCTTCTGCAGACAATTGAAAAAAACATTGGTTAAGGGGGCTAATAAGATTGACCTTAAAAATTTTTAAACTGCTTTTATTCTAGCCGAAATAAAACAAATAAGACTTTCACCAGAAGAAAAAATATTTAAAATATTATCAGAAATACTGTGAAAAATTCCTTGCTCTGTTAAGCATAATTTGAGAAATATTTAAAAAAAGAAAAAAAAATTTACAGCAGGGTTAATAATTTTGACTTCAACTGTATTTATTTGAATTTGTTTATTATGTACTCTGATATGCAATGCACAACTTCAAATCTAGACTGGGGAACACTATTAAAATTCCTGCTTGAACAATGCTTTAGTGTAAAATTGGGCTTGGGAAAGTGCGTCCAGCTGCCCCTCATGTTTGAGTGAGGTCAGTCTATCAGTATCTTGTTTAGAAACAGGAACTCAAAGGCCATGTGCTACAGGATGAGAGTTTTCTCTTATTTAGTCCTGAGCAACCGCGACAAAAACCCTTTGATATCCAGCCCTTTAAACCATGAGAGAACCTCTGATCTTGACATTTTGTTTGGAACTTCTGAAGAAAAGTAACATTTTAAGAGTGTTTGGTTGTTTGACGAAGCGGCATACAATGAGTAGTGAGATTTCCGGGGATCCCTTTTATGAGAGTAAAAGTAAAAAACATCTTAAAATGGCACAAAGTGGTCTTAGTTATTTTGTTGATATAGCTTTTGTCTTAAAAGAGTGTAATTGTAGTGTTGGCAAATGTTCAGAGCCTTTATGCACAGCACTGTGTTAAAGCAGCACTTGAGATGTTTTTCTTGCAGCAGTTTGTCATTCAGCACCAGTTACACCTCTAGAATAGAGATATCTATCTCATTGTTAACAGTAATTACGTTCCAACATATTGTCTAGTAGATTAAATCATATTGGTCATTTGCTCTGGGTTTTACCAAAAAAGGAAATAAATGTGACACTGAAGACAGTAATTCAGAACAGTAATTCAGCTTTAACGTCATATTAAGAATAATACAATATGTAAAGAAAATACTCTTTTTACTGTAAATAGACATTTTAGTACCACTGAGGGATTTTTGCTTTTATTAATAGCTTCAATTAGTTTTTTTTTTCTTTCAATTGACTGTTTTCCTTTTGTAAGTTCATTTTGTTTTTATTCATGTAGTTATACTTTTTCTTTGTATTAATTTTTTCGTATATTTGAATTTGTGTTTTTCTTTTTTACATTTATTTACAATTTTAACATTTGTGTATTTTAATTTTTTCACATTAATGTTTTGGTTTAGCTTAAGTAGCAAATCATCTTCAGTTTTATGACTTCAGTTTTACAGTAAACAGTAAAACTCTTATTTTGATCCAATAAATGCATCCTTACGCATGAGAAACATGGAGTTGATGCAGTTTCAATATTAAAAATCTGTAGATGTTTACCTTAAAAAAATGTAATTGAAAAAAATGGCAGTAAATTTTCTATTAAACTAATAGACATATTCACTTCAAATGCAAATGCATAATTCTAAATGTAGGCAAAACACCGGTAAAATCCATACAAAAAATTCCTTAATATCGACCGTGCACACTGGGCTGACCATATAATACTCACATTACACCTGACATTTAAGTGTTTAGCTCTGCAGGAAATGACATCAAAGCATCATTCCGTCAGTCTGTCATCAGATGGACACGATCAACTAGAAAAGCGGCAAGACTGAGAGAATCGACACAAAAAGAGGTTAATGAAACATGTAGCCCTTCACGCAGATGCAAGATTACACTGTCATAAACAGATCAGTCAACTCTAATGTGACTCTGCTCACACCGAGCGTCGGCAGATCATAATTGATGTGCGGTATTTGGCTCCAACGCAGATGGAACAATTCAGATGCATTAATTCACCCAGTCCTCGCTGGCACAACCTCAGCTTTGTGTGAAGCGGCGCTCCTCAGTCAGAGAAACTGAGCTAATTTCTGCAAATTTGCTGGGTAAATAGAGAGGAGTTTGGCCTTGATCTTTATTAGGATCCTGAAACGTTAAAAAGAACTCTGGGTAAAAAAAACTTGCATGGCTTGATCTAATGTAAGTGATATCTTTTACCAAAACGTAGTAGAAAACCCTTTCATTTAAAATATAGCAATAATTCACATTCATTTTGGCAACACGGGCTTGCTTGAAATATGTGCTTTGGCCTACATTTTTGTAAAAATGTACTTCAACATTTATTTGACTGCAGATTCCAGATCAAATGAACACTACCAAAAGCTTGGGCAGTATGATTTAAAGCAATTTAAAGCAACATATCGATGAATAAAGGAATGCATTTGTGCAGTTTTTTGCACAATAACAAATATATACCACTGATCTAAAAAATAACAACTTCATTTGTAATCAAATACTGTGCATTTTCCTCAGCAGTCTATCTCCATATGGACAACTTTTCAAACGTAGTCAGTCAAAAGTATCTCATTTTGTATGGCGTTATACTTTTGATCTCTCCTTATCGATGTGTTTGAATGAGACAAGTGTCATAGTGTTCTGTTGGTTTTATAGTAGAGGTCAGAATTTCTTGATGGATCGTTATTTTTTTTATAGAAATGCAGCAAATTTCATATTTAATTTGAAAATTGTATTTATTATGTATTGAGTAAATATTTTATATTTTTAGGTAGACTATTTTATCATCAGTTAAGGGACTGCAGATGCAATGTAGCATTTCTGTGTCATTAATGTGTATTGAAATAAACCTGAAAATGAAAATAAATGAATAAAAATGATGCAGACCAGACAGGTTCAAATCCAGTGAAGCACAGTTCCACAAAAGAGATAAAAAATGTAAAAGCAAGGTAAAATGACATGGTTGCAGTGCACTTTTCTCTTATGTTTGCTTTTAAAAACACTATTGGTTGGGTTTAGAGAACGTTTAAGGATGGTATTTCACTTGGTGATCTACAGGAATCCCTGCCTTCTCATGGATGTGTACAATGACAATGTGCATTTAAAACATACAGTGTACTATACAAAATGTACTATACACTAAGTAACACATTACAGATTACTAAAAATGTAGCCAGCGCACTCTAGTGGATTTGTCATCTGAAACGTTTAACAAACATTCCCCGAGCAATGTATTTTATGTTGTAGGCTGAGGCACGTATTTCCAATGAGCCGTTATATTTAGGTGTGAGTGCTTGATGTCAAAAGGTGACTTTTGATGACTTCTGCTGTTTCTTAGTAGTTCACGGCCACTGAAAGAGCATACAGGTGGCGATGGATATAAGCATACGCATAAACCAAATGGCTTACCATAGATTTTTTCCCCACAAGGAGTCTAAATGCTCTCAAATATTGAGTGAAATCCATGCTGAGAAACAGCTGGATGTAAACATGCCAATGTGCATCAGCCACTGAAGAAGAAAGTTCAAACTGACTTTTCGTCAGTTTCATTGCAGTCAGTAAGTGTACAGTATTCTCCAGTTATGACTGATGTTGACAAGCATAAGTATGTTTAGCGTCTAGCGTTTCTTGTCTCTGCCATTTCTCTGTGTGGAGTTTGCTTGACATCCAGGGGTGCTTAGACTGTTTGTGACTGTTTGGGAAGATTTGCATCACTTATCTTGTTCCTCTTCAAATGAAAATTACTACAGAAAGCTGTACAATGTGACATCATATGAACAGACAGCGGCAGTAGCTCTAAGGCTGAGAGTCAATTCCAAGAACAAGTGATTCCTCAAATCCAAAGCATTAAGAATCGAGAGTTGATTTTAAAGTTTTTAATTAATTCAATCAAGGAGAAGCGACTTCCCTTCCCTTTTCTGTTTAAAAGAACTAATTATTAATTTAGCTCTTGCATCCTAACAATCAGAAGTCAGATACATTTCCATAAACAGATTCATTTGAACTATTGTTTACTCATATACCCTCATGTAATTTCCAATTTCTGGTTATGGTACAGTGTGTCATGCTGCATGGCATACCGTATCCATGCTGAAGCATCCAAATAGGTGTTGGTTAGGAATGCATATGGCAGATTATTCCTTTTATTCTTAATGCATACAATAAATAGACACTAAGTGATATGTTGATACACAAATAGTCAATATTCAGCATTACATGATGTACCTGAATTATGTTGTCTAGAGTGGAAAGTTTTGAGTTCCACTCTGACTATATAAAATGATGCACAACATTTTTTTTTTTTTTAAATAAAATCTACTTTTTTCCCCAGACCCACTTAATATTAAGTGGACTTACACTAGGTATTTGCATCAAAAATAAGTAAAATATACTATTGTGTTCATATTCTATTGCCCAACACAATATGCTGCTATGATGTGGGATATGGATAAGGTTAGATACAGGTTTGGTGATATGGGTATGTTTAATAGTAACATAAATGTATTATTATAAATGTAATTACAGAAAATAATTACTGATTTAATTACATGAATTTTTAGTAAAATGTAAAAACATGTATGTAAGTGCATTATACCAATTAGTCATTTAAATGTAAGTACAGAATAATTAAACCACTTAATATAAAGTGGTATCTTTATACAGTATATGTATTATAAGTGTATCATATGTATCATATCTTTGTATATGTGTCATATGACAACCATATATGCGTCATGTAATATTTCAAAAAAATTATTTTAGGATCGAGTTTATCAGTTTCAGAAACAGGAATCGGAATCAATTCCAAAAAAGCCCAAAGTTGCTCACAGGGTGTAACCTTCTGACATCATTTGCTAATCTAAATCTGTCATGGGTTTTCCACTGCATAAAAGACATCATTATATGAACCCATACAAGTCTTAACGCCAAGGTTCCCATTAAGATGAGCACTAAGCACGACTAAGTCACTCTTTGTGTACTGATGTGAAGTTAATCTGATCTTAATTTAATTACACTATTCGTGGAAGGAGGCACATACATTCCGTATTTGTTATAAGAATGTTCTGACATTGAGCAGGTATGGGGCAGCCCGCATGTTAATTAATAATGAACATTCTGACAATATTCAGAGGCATGACAGCGTTAAGCCAGTTCCTTTGCATATTAATAGATCCTTCATTATTATTTAATATGACAGCTGCTCCGAGGGCTACGATCAGACCCCGTCTCTATTATTTGCTGTTTTGTGCACAGTGTGACAGAAGCATGCGATTCTTTATTTGTCAAAGCCATCCGCCTGTCCGCTCGCTCGCCGTTTATATATACGGCTGAAGAGCTTCTTGTGTCTGTGAGAAAACAGACATGGGTGTCTGAAATCTAAAGGTGACTTTCAAAATTCGAAACGTTGCAATCTGCTATTGGTGCTTGGCATACTAATGAATGCTAATTGAGGAAGGAGTGGGTTGCTGGTTGTGCGTTCGCTGTGAGTGGACTTGTTGCTGATGTGGAGAATGGTTTGTGGATTGGTGCTCCAATGTGGATGTTACAGTGAACACACTCTTATAGCCTGTGATGGATGTTATTTTTGATATAATGAAGAAAAGACTCACTCTGGAAAAACGTTGAATGATGATTTCGAGGAGGGGCTGTAAACACGTGTACAGTTGGGGTTTGTGTGGCTCCAGCTTGTAGAAGTGGTTTTCAGATTTTGAAGTTTGTTTGTTAGATTATTCATTAATTCGTACAGTACATGCACATATTTATCTAATTATGTTTTTGTCTCTAAAATAGGCGTTAAATAAAACAATATATATAAAATATTAATGATAAAAAAGAAAATTCAATTATTTAAATTATTTCAGCTAGCTTTTAGAAATATATTTATCTTTTTTAGCTTATCATAAAGCTTAGACAATAATTAATCAAAATTAAACAGGTGCAATTAAAAAATAAAATGACATTAAAAACTAAAACAAATAACACTGACAAAGCACACAACAGCACTTATTTAAAAAAAATAAAATAAAAATTAAGCTACCAGATCAGAATTGGCTTCTTTTAAAACACAAACAAATCTTTGGACTGGTAGTGTATGAATATCATTGAATATCTTTATTATTATTATTGGTTTGAACTTATATACAGTTGAAGTCGAAATTATTAGCCCTCCTATGAATTTTTTAGTCTTTTAAAATTATTTCCTAAGTTTTAATAAAAGAGATAATATTAAACATAATTGTTTATATTAAACGCATTAATAAACATAATAGTTTTAATAACTAATTTCTAATAACTAATTTCTTTTGTCTTTGCCATGATGACAGTGCAAAATATCTTTCTGCTAATTTTGCAAGATACTAGTATTCAGCTTAATGTGGTTAATGTGCTAAAAGGGGCTAATAAAGTTTTCCTTAAAATTGTAGAAAAAAATGTAGTTGCTCTGTTAAACATCACTTGGGAAATATTTAAAAAAGAATTAAAAAAAAATCACAGGAGGGCTTATAATTTTGACTTCAACTGTATGTATATTTAACCACTAATAAAAAAACGATTCAATAATATTTAAAAATTAAAAATTATTGTTTATTATCACTGCGAGTGAATCCAAATTGAATTCCTTTATCTCCCTATTTCTGCATTTGTCATGCAAGATGCAAGAACTTGACCTATAATAATAACATTTTAAAAGTATAGAATTTGATTTGCTTTCATAACTTTGAATGACAAAATAAAAGCACCCCCTCGTCTAACTTTACTACTGTATATTTGAGTCACAATCCACAAACAGTAATCCAGTGTTCTGTACTATATCAGTTACATTAAGCAGTTAAATTAAGCAGTTAAATTAAGTTGTTTATTGATAACATTATAATCAACCCCCATTAGGCATTGCACAGTATTCCACAGTCCGTTTCACAGAATTTTAAAATAAATTATATACGTTACTGTATATTCAATTCATAACCAGAGTTATGCATAATTGCTGGACCAAATGCTAAATGCTAGTCAAGCGACTCTCCCTGCGAGCCACCGGAAGGTGATTTTCGTCTGTATTTATTTTCCCCAGGTCTCTGCAAGAGCATACATCTCATTTAGAAAACAGTTGACTCTCTCCCATTAGACACAAATGAAGATTGACCTTCAGTGCGACTGGAGGCCGTATTTATTATGAGTGGAGCTGTAGGCCATGAATATACATCAGCCGCTCCGACACCGTGTATACCATACATCAATATGGTACTGATGTACTTTAAAATGCAAACAAGCCCAGAAAGCCGGTGGCATCAGTGTTGCCCACACCATCTGCCTGTCTGCTGCTGGGCAAAGCAAGGTGGCGCATTAATGCCACATGTTCCATATCTTCGCTTTTCTCTTGCTCTTCGTGCTTAGGAAAGGAGACAGAGGCCAAATGGACACAGTCGGGTCCTGTCAGCCAATATGGCAGTTTTAGTGATGATGAATTTGCTTATTGGCTTCAGTCACATGAGGGAAAACAAAAGTCAAAACGGGTCATGAGTGAATCGCTGATTGATGGTACGTTAGAGGATTTAGGGGATTTTAAGGGCAGTTTTCTTGGAGGAATTTTAAATACTGACTGTGTCTTTGTTTGATATATAGTTTGATGTATAAAAGTGATGTGTATTACAGCATGTCTGCGAATTTGGCAACAGATGACTGGATTTCTTAAAATAAAACAAATAAATAAAATAATTTAAATTCGAGTTAAAAGCCAACAAATTATCTGGTTATTTGAAATAAAATATATTGATAAAATAAAGTGCAATTATATATAGTTAACTACAGCTAAAATTTTAAATTAAAGGTCACACAAAATAAATAAAAGAATTATTATAGTTAATCAGTCAACAAATCATGTTGCTACTTAAAATAAATGTTGATTAATAAAGTAAAAAAATAAAATATTAAGAATTATTAATAAACTCTAATATTTTTGTTAATCTAATTAACACTACTACCGAACGGTTAGGGCTTCTGAAATAAAATAAATTGCATTTATTTGATGAAATTAGAGTTTAAAACATAAAACGAAAAAATGTCAAAACTAAATTACTAAACTAAAATAAAAATATTTGAATAAATACATAAAAAATACTAAAAATATAATTAACAAAAGACTGTAGTACTGTATCTCCATGATAGGAAAGTCCATTGAAGTAAACTGACTTGCAATGTAACATTCAGTGTTGTATTTATCTGCCACAATAATATTTAATTGTTAAATGTTAGCATACAAATAATGAATTGCCATATCATTATTGACAATAATAAATACACAGGGTACAGATCTGTTCAAACCCTAAATTAAAAGTCATTTTTAAAAATGTAATCACTTATGACGTTGAATATTTTGTGGTGTGTTACGACATTACTCAGCCCTTATCCGAGAATCCACTGTGCCCCCTAATCTGATAAATGAGTCTATTGTACTGTAACCATTTTCAGTACAGTGTGTGTATAAAATGAGACAGAGATCACAGGATTCTCTGAACGCAGCTGAAAAAAAAGCTCAGTCTGATTCATCCATTCACATCGTTTCATTAATCTTCATTCATGGGCTCAAGGTCTCTTTCAAGGATCCTCCTTTTACTTTCTGCAAGTCTATCAGGTGTTTTGTCATTGAAAAAGAGTAAATGACAGCGAGCCAGTTCTTTATCCAATCTCCCCATCTCTTTGCTGCGCTCCTTTTAAACAAATCAAACAATGGAAAAAAGATTATTATTGCCACTGGAGCCAAAAGACTTTGAATCGCAGCGTCTCTGTTCATTCAGAGCCAATGACAATGGGTTTGAAGTCAGAATAGGGAGTTTAAGGCGAAACACTGCAGAAAAAAACTGTTTTTCTCACCCACCTGTCAAATTTTAATATTTTGGCCTCTTTTTTCAGTCTAATCTAAAGAACACATGTAAGTACACATTTAAGTGTTTCTTTTGTCGCACTTTATCAGTTCGTGTCTGCTTCTTTTTAAAGACCTTTTTCCCAAAATGAGTTTTTTTTTTTAATTCTGCAGTTGAGGCATACATCTCCTCTTTAGCAGCACTTTTACATACAGTACACCAAACTATACAGTTTTATTCATCAAATACTAACAAACTGCCCGTACTATTTTAGAATTTGATGTCTACTTTACAAAAGTTGTAAAAAGTGTGAAAAAAAATATATATGATTTTTATTGCTCAAACTATACACAGACATAGGGGCACGTTTATGTGGTAACCAATGGAAACTGCAGGTCATCTGGTGGTGGTGTTTGGCACTTCACCCAAACAAAATCTTACTGAACGCTAATTTTTTGAGATATCAACTTAAAATATTTAGCTTAGATTTTGTGTAAATTTTAGAGTGAAAGGTTTTTTTTCCCCTGTGAAATACATACTGTATATTATATAATATATATATAAAAAAAATAAAATATATATATATATATATATATACATACACACACACATACTGGACTGCACGGTGGTGCAGTGGGTAGAACGTTCACCTCACAGCAAGAAGGTCGCTGGTTCGAGCCTCGGCTGGGTCAGTTGGCGTTTCTGTGTGGAGTTTGCATGTTCTCCCCGTGTTCGCGTGGGTTTCCTCCGGGTGCTCCGGTTTCCCCCACAAGTCCAAAGACATGTGGTATAGGTGAATTGGGTAGGCTAAATTGTCCGTAGTATATGTGTGTGAATGATGTTTCCCAGTGATGGGTTGCAGCTGGAAGGGCATCCGCTGTGTAAAACATATGCTGGATAAGTTGGCGGTTCATTCCGCTGTGGCGACCTCAGATTAATAAAGGGACTAAGCCGAAAAGAAAATGAATGAATGAACATACACAGACTGTACATAGTTTTATTATTTTCATAAATTTGAAGGCACATAAACTTTAACTTAAACACATTAAACTTATTTAACTTTCTGAACTTGTTACCCCTTCAGCTACAATCTAAAAAACCTTTTAAAAATTGGCAATAATTTAAGTTCATGTCATTTTCACATCCTTATTCGAAAAGTGGGTCTGACAGTTAAGAAGTTAAATAATGTCTCATTTGCATATTAAAACAACATTTTAGAAAACGTTTCACAATTTTTTTTTATTGTAGTCAAATGTACAAGTATGGTAATAAAAATTGAATTTGTTTTACCCTATTTGCCTGCCAGGTCTTGCTAAAACAATCAAACAATGGTGAAATTATTATTGCCACAGGCGCCAAAAGAGTTGCAGCATCCCTGCATATGACAACGGATTGGGAGTGAGAGGATGCTGTTTAATGTGCGTATGTTTGTGTGTGTGATTTGAATGTTTCCCACTGTTTCCGACTGTTTGTTTTCACTTTGTCGTACATTGCCACCCGTTTATTTACAAACAGAAACCGTGGCATCGTGTCAGCTCTGATATGTTCTCGCGACTCCATCTGTCAGCATCAAAGCTCAACAGCGTCATCTTTGCATTTAGAGAGAGAAAGAGACGGAAATCAGGGAAGACGTTCATGACAGTGAGGCTTCTAGCAGAAAGCATTGCATCAGTCCAATGGGGCCAGCGGTGTAATCAAAAACAGCAAAACGTGTGGTGGTGAGAGGATGCAAATGATTCAGTCGAGTTCAGACGCACTCCATGACTCTGTTAGGCTAATGATGGTTTAGAACATTTAACCAGTTAGAGAAGCAGTTTTTCGTCCTCATTCTGAGGTAAAGGCCTACTCAGATTGTAATCTGAGAGTAAAAATGTTCTTTTATATGTGAAAAAGGGATTGAGATTTGACATTTAATTATGCTGCTCTGTTTTTTGTTGTTGTTTTTTCATTTAGATTTCTGTAGAAAATATTTTAAAGATGTAAATGTTTTAGAAAATCTTAAGATGAAAATATATTTTTATTTTATCTAATTGTGGCATTTCAAAAATGTTTTTAATAATTATTGATTTGGATGATGATGATGATTATTATTAATATTATTATTATTATTTAATTCATCATGAATGCATTAAATTTATAAAAAATGCAGTAATATTATCCTAAGTAAACATTTATTAGTGTGATTTATAGTGTACATATTTAATTGTGCTTAACTTTGCGTTGAAATGTATTTTGGGATTGTTTCCAGGTCCAAGCCGCTACTCATTTGAATTGAGAAAATATTCATTTATGACCTTTTTTAAGTCATATCACACGTTAAAGAGCCCCTATTTTGCATTATAAATGGTCATATTTTGGTTTTGGGGGTCTCCAACAACAGGCTGATATGCATGCAAGGTCAATAAACACTTTCATTGTCTTATAATATGCATTTATTTTTACCTAATTATCCCAATGACTCCCATATGATTCGTTTAGCAATTCATTTGTTCCCAAACCCCTCCTTAGCGTGAAGCTAATCTGCGCTGATTGGTCCGATGACCCAGTCTTTTGTGATTGGTCGACTGGGTTCAGCGCGAGACAGAGAAATACCCACCACAGCTATGAAGTAGCAGCCAGAGAGTATGTGAGAGCCCAATGCAGGAATGCAACTCTACTCTTAACCCTAACCCCAAGTAATAACACACATTCAGTATTAATCCACACAGTGGCAAAAGTTCAACTATTTTGAAAACTGACCGTGCCGCGCGTGTGAGGAACAGCTGATGGTGGCCATAGCAACAAACAGCAGATGATCAGGAGCACAAAATGCATTTAAATCGGTAAAGGAAGAAGCACGCGGCGCATTTTCAACGTGGTTTTGGACACAATATGTGAATAGCTTCTAGTGAATAGATTTAACCTGAGAAATACAGTACAAGCACTGATCTATAATAGATAAGTGATTACAAGCCGTGCGGTGCGATTACAACTTCTAAAACACAATTAAACACACATTTTGCAAACTACACAAAACGAGGCAACAATTTTAATTACACTTACGTGTTATGATCCGGAGGAAGAAGAAACTGGTCCATATGAACTGCAACAGTTACTGAAAAAGTCCCTGTCAAAGCCTGACAAAGTCCCATACATAATAGTGTCTGCTGCTCCTTCCTTTAATAACAAATGGCTGACGAATCCCGCACTGCAGCGTAGGTTATTGTATCAAAAATCAGAAATATGACAGGAACAAACACAGCACTAGAATGACTATACTGTGGTGTCGTTGTGAAAATGAACTTTAACCCTTTATTCCCCACAGCCGAATCTCCATCAGTCAGTGATCGTCATCTTCGCGTCATGATCAGTCCCGTGATCCTCAGCGCTCCGCTAGTGTCTGAAATCAAATGCGCGTTCACATTATACCGGATATGGAAATACATATTTGGTGATGTACCGTATCAACGTAGACGCATTCAAACAAAAGATCCGAACCCAACTCGATTCATTCATTCGACTCTGAGTCAACTATTTCACTAAAGAATTAATAGTTTTAAACACTGTGCACTTTCAGATTTAAACCTCAGCTGGATGTTTTCATTCACTTAGAGCTGTGCTACACACTACATGGCAGCTCATTTTCAAAAACCCATAATAGGGGCTCTTTAAAGTGAATTTTATATAAAATCATAGTGTACACATAATTCTCTGGGCTTGCTGCATCACAAATAGCAAAATTTTAACATATAAAAAATGTATCACTTTCTGGCCATCGGATATTAGGCATGGATATATATATATTGCGATCGCGATTTTGGAAAGTATTACATCGCTTTGTAAACATTTATTATTACCATTTTATGAGTCTCCCCATACAGTTTGAGAGCCTGATGTCACACTTAACAAGCAGATAGAAAAATATTAAATACAAATTTTAAAAAGAGGAAAAATCAAGAGAAGAACAATATTTTGCTTGAATTTATTTGTATTATCTTTCAATTTCTAAATATGTTTGGTGACTAAAATATAATTTTATTAAATATATCTGTTTAATAAATCTGTTTTGTTTAAATGCACCGAAATACATTACCTATATTCACTGAGAAATGGATAAAAATATTCATTTTCAAAATGGGGTGTACTCAATTATGCTGAGCACTGTATATATACAGGTGTTGTTTTTGTCATCTATATTATTCCAATTACAAATCCTTAAAGTTATTCAAAACAGCACTTAAATATACAATTACAGTAAAGATAATTACAGTAAAAATAAATAAACAGTTTTGAACACTTTGAGTTACTGTACTTCTGTCTGCTCTCTCTCATAAGATTGTAAAAAAGAATGAAGAATGATACTGAAATCATTATTTATTAGCCACACCTGTGTTTTGAGTCCATTTGCACTGAATCCTTGTGATGAAGTTTCTTCATGTTTGTGTTGTCCTGCCTTAGGCCTCACAGCCGCAGCTGCAGCCGCAGCCGCCGCCACCAACGCCGCCATCGCAGAGGCCATGAAGGTGAAGAAGATCAAGTTGGAGGTGATGAGCAGCTACCATGGCAGTAACACTCACAACGGGCCTGATTCTGAGAACGGGGACCTGAGCTCCAGTGTGGGTGAGTCTCAATCAACAGACATCTACACTTAAATGATCTACATTTAGAATCCCTTTTACTAGCGACACAAGTGGCCATTAAGTGAACTGCAGCCTGCAACTTTTTGCTAGTGCCATTCTACTGATAACAAACATCTAGAAACTGTCCATGTTGCTGAGAGCAACATTTAGATAAATTTGTTAATATCTGCTCTTTTTTATGAATAAAACAATAAATTTGGGAAATGACAGCAGTAAGAAAACAGCAGTTGAGAAAGCATTAGATCACAGTGATATAAATGTGATTGCACAAGCTTCAGTCCATAGCATCATGTTAACAGATGAGGTCATTACAAATACATTATGATAGTTATTAAGCACATTTGAAACTATAGACTATATTTGATCTGGTTTTGTGAGACTATAGTTGAATTAACCACTCTGTCTGTATGGCACATTGACGTTCCTTAAGCGAATGGCTCTTTCAGCATAATTCTGAAGCATTAGATTCTTGTGTTGCAGAAAAGAAGGCTCTCAGGAGCACATGTAAACATCACATTCTTTTTCCAGCAAAAACACCCTTCATATAAAATCAGTCTACAGACTTTCATAAACAGACATTTTTTTTAGTTTGCAAACTGTTTACTTATTACAAAAAAAATTTCTTAAATGAAGCACCATACAATATATAAATTTTATAATTTGCAAACCTTATACCGAACCTTGTTTGAACAAAAAATAAGTGTTTGTCCTTGGGAGCCAAAATTAAAATGTTCAATGCTGTACATCATCTTTTATATCATACAACAGTCAATTTATAGAGTTTATTACACATTTGTGCACATATCCCTATAAGAACTATGTGATTTTCTGTGATTCATTCTATTGGTCTATGCAGAATTCCTACAGCGTGTCCTTTAACTGACTAAAATGAAGATTAAAACCGCAAGCTCCCAAATCTACAAGGAAAGCAGAAAGCTTTGTGTAATCTTCTGTTGAGAAGTCAGTTTGTTTGCTTGATTCCAAATTCATCATTAGCAGGTAATGCACTTTTAAAGTAGCTACACATCAAATGCATCCATGAGCACTTTATCCCAAAGCTAATAGCTATTAAGCGAGCCGCTAATTCAATTTGGTAAAGAAAATTGGTTTTGAATGTCCCCGGCTCCAATTAATCGTTTCTCAGATACATTCCGATTTTTTTCCTCTCTCTTTGCAACATTACTTAAAGCCATTTTTTTGTGTGTGAAAATTACACTGTTATATTAAACCACAAATCCATTACAAATGATTCAGTTACCATAATCCCTGAGCTGAACTGTGTGTGTGTGTGTGATTTCCATTGTGAATATCCACCCCGTGTCGAGGATTTCCCAGCTGCATTTGACACTAGGAGTTTTGACAAAACACGTTGTGCTCTAAGCAGATTTATCGAAAGCAAGCCGCACGGAGCTGAGGTCGTTTGACAGCGAACGGCGGCGGGAGGCCGTGAGGTCACCGAAATAAAGATAAATGCGAAACGCAATAGGCGAGGCTGCGGCAATGGGGCTAATAAGAAAGTGTTTTTATCTTTTTACAATTTAAATTGTAACCTTGAGCATGCAGACTCCCCGAAGAATAATAATTCCGGGCCCAGCGGTGAGCAGAGGAGCCGAACTGGAGAGGCATTAGAAGCTCTGAGTGAAATATATGGCCGCGACGCCTCTCCAGCCCATCCACAATCAATTGGATTCTTTTACTTTAATATTTACTCGCAGCGATGAGATGCTAGTCTGCATGGTGATGAACAGTCTACCCCTGGCGTTTGAAGGTGACCTGTCAGCGCGTATGGACAAATCTCTCGCTCGCAGAAATGTAGAAAATAAATCATTAAAGGCAGGCGGGCCCCTCATTCCGGGATTTAAATCACTCGCAGATTTATGATTTAAATTAATGCTTCGTTTGGTCAAAAGAACGGAGGCCGAGACAAATGATGTTTGGTACTGAAGCCATCCTAATATTGATTACTGGATGTCAGTGCAATCTCTTGTTTATATCAAGCACTCTCCTGTGACGGGGTGGCCAATAGGAGTCACCCGCATGATAAGGGGGCGAAATATAGCCGCGTCTATTCAGCCAGCCAGAGGGGAGAAACAAGCTCCTTTCAGCCTTTAATTGCAACATAAATTAGGTTTTTAAGTGAAATAGACAGTGTTTTCCATTGCCGTCTCCCAGCGAATTCCCTCACTGCTCCGGATCATTACGGCATTAAAACGGAAAGGTCATTTCGCCGGAGAACTGAGAGAGATATCGCATTGGGGTGTTTTAAAAGAGTGCCAGAGAAAACATACAACTGTGAAAATAAACTCTTAGCGCCGACGTTCGGCTGGCTTTTTTGCTTTTTTGGAGCACCGTGATTGGCTCTAATGGCTTTGGCGTGTGAAGGCCTATTATGTCCTGCTTATAGGCTCTCGCTGAGTCCAGAGTGTGAAATCATCTGATGGATATAGCGATGACTTTACAACAGAGGAACTCTGAGAAACTCTCCAGACAGGAGTGGACAATGTTATGAGCAGGAAGTGAGCCGACTCTATATTAAAACAGCTGCTCTCGCTAGGAGGGTTTATTTACAGACACTTAGTTACAATCAAGTGTGTAATTATTTTTTAAATGTCACAGGGGCATTAACAGACTACACCACCCATAGCAAAAAGCTGCATCATGCAAACAAACAAATAAACAAACTTTCTTTTGAAATAACAATAGTAGCTATATTAAAACTGTTTATTATAATAACTGTTTATAATAATAAAAAATAGTTTATTATTATTATTATTATTATTAATAGTAGTAGTAGTAGTAGTAGTAGTAGTAGTAGCAGCAGTAGCGTTGTTGTTGTTGTTATTGGTATTATTATTGGGGATGTAACAATAATGATAACTGTTATTATTATAATCTTATAATTATTTGTCTTTATTATATTACATGGATTACTAGGGTGATAAAACAACAGCAGCACTAGTAACAAAAACAACAATATGCCCGTGTCATTCATATTTATTTACTTAATTACTTAAAGTAGTTTTGTGTTTGGGTTTGGTGCAAAATTTGTCACTACAAGAGTATTATGAGTGATTGCATTGCATTGATTTGAACTGTAATAAAAATCTAAAAGGAAATACTATTTCAGTCTTTATTCTTCAAAATTCCTCTCTGAACTTGTAACTTGCTCTTTCTTTGTGATTATTTAACAAATTTTAAATAAGTAAATCTTACACCGATTTTTGCAATGTAGGGTGTTATAGACTGTTCCTAGGTGGTTGCTAGTACCTCTTTTGAAATATGCGTCTTTCTCTGTACCTCCCCTCATATATATTCTGATGGAGATTCTCAGTATAGTCTAGAATAGATTTAATCTAAAGCACAAAGGCTGACAGTAAGTGTGTGAAGGACATTGTACTCTCCTTCGGACTTGTTGGTTGTTGATGCAAATTGGATGCGCTAATATTTCTTCTGCATTAAATATTCAGCTCAATCACCCTCGCCGGCTTGCATCACTATTATTAATTACAAAAACAGAGAGAAAAACAGTCAGCCAGTTCAAGTTGGAGCCAAATAGCCAAACACCCTGCACGAGAGGAGGAGGTGAGCGTGATTAAGCTTCCCGTTTGATTCTTCCAGATCTTTTTTTAAGGAGGTGGGGGGTTCCCTTCTTTTACAATGACAATTGTTCCATTCGCTCACAGGAAACGGCACAATTAGAGATCGCAAACCAAGCAAAACATGAGCCTGGTAGACACACAAACACTGATCCCCTTTCCCTGCCTTGCATTGACCCGAACCAAAGCTAACACCTGGCCTTTTTCTGTAAGATGAATTGTTTGGATGTTTATTCATTTTTATTTCTTCCTTGCGACTCATTTGCTGTGTTCAGGTTAAGAAATGGAAGGAGGTGAAAAGAATCTCTCTCTTGGTGGCCACTGGGTGCCATTTTGCATCTGATTCCTTGCCACGGCAACGTTAATGGACCTTAAATCCTCTCCGTAATTAGATGGGGGAATTGTGTGTATCACCAACCAGATGATGCTGCCATAATGAAATAAGCGACAAACTTTCAGGCATGCGTGTGCGCTCGTGTTTGTGTGGCTTTCTCTGATTTAGCGAGTTGGTGTTGAGCGTTTTGGGGATGTGAGCCTGTCACGTCGGGGTTGGTGACAGGTGTCTATGTTAGGGGCAGAATTGAAAGTGAAGGGGGGGAGATGATGGGTGGGCGTCCCACCATCGATGAGGTCAGGCCGCTAATTCCGCCAGGCTTCTTCTGGCAGAGGAGGCCAGCACTCAAGAGATGGATCTGTAGAGAGACCGCAGCTGTAAGCGTGGAGGAGCTAATTGGTCCTTATCTTGCTGTCCCATTCATCTTCATTTTTTACCAATTACCGAGCATTATCTGTGTTCTCGGTTGGATATGGGAGTTAATCCTTTTTGGTTAAGCTGCTGGTGCCGCTTGCAGATTTCCATTGGTGGAGCGGGTGAAAGTGTCAGAGCGAAAAAACAAACTCGGGGAAACTTCTCATCATTGTGTGAAGGAAGGAATCAATTGGAAATTATGTCACAGGAGAGAAAACAATAAAACAGCGTCAAGGCGGGAAATCATCCCTTGTTTGCAAACGATTTGTTTGTATCATCGTTCAAGTTCACTTGGCATTTGTTTCATTTTAAATTGTTTCATTTCATATTCAAATGCTTTATTAGAACCAGAAGTAAGGAACTGGTGAGCTTCTAGAAAACAGTGCACACTGTTTCTAACAATTCAACAGACCATAGTCAGTTATTCTGGTTGTACTACAAAAGATATTTCATATTTTCATATTTTCATGCATTTATCAGATTTGCCCGTAAAACACTATTGTATAAAACTCAGTGTTCAACAGCAGCATCTCTAATAATTAAAAAATTGCAAACTAAACTGCTTGAAAAACTGTGTCATGTAGCTTTCAAAAAATGACATTCATTGTAGTTATATAATTTGCTTGCTCAGTGCCTTTTTAGATAATGGTTATTTTTCTGTTGTATGCTGTAAGAACCTTTAAAATAAATCACTTTGTTTGGTTATACAGGAAAAATCTACTTTAGATGTGGGTTTCCCTTAAATAACTGGACACGTTTATCAATCAATGAATCAATCAGAATCAAGCACAACAGCCCCATAGAAATAAAACATATGTCTGTGTTCTGTATGAATGTGAATGATGAGGATGATTGCCTGCTATTTTGCCTGGTGATTGCCTGCAAGCAGACATTTTCGAATGATAGGAGTTTTTCTCTGAAGTTTAAGAAACATTCTTGTGAAAGTGCAATAAAATCATCATATTTCTAAAATAGTGCTAAAAAGTGATTATATTACCTTAAAATACCAAGAGGGGAAAAGAAAACTCTTCTCATCATTGCATACAGCAAGGAATCGATCGGAAAATGACATCACAGGAGGGAAAGAAAGAAAAACAGCAGGGAGGAAGGGAATCAATTATCGGTGTTATAATTCAAGCTCTTGTTTGCAAACGTTGCAGTGCCATTGATTGCGTTGTTTTCATTGCGCTTGCCATTATTGACTTGTTAAAACCATATTTCTCTCTCATCGGTGGTTTCAAATGTGCAACCAATCAACCGGTGGTGTTCAAAAAATGTGTAATAATTACTCAAAACGTATGAATTTGTGACAGAATTAGCCATGCGATAAAGGAAAGGATCAAAATCTCTCTTATTATACACTTGACCGTATGGATAAGCTTGCAAACACATTAATAACTGTAAGACTCGTGCCTCTTATTGTACTTGTTACACTGTCAAGAACGATCTCGTCACAAATTCAATGCATCGCTGCGTCGGGCGCTTTTAACTGACACAGAGGCAGTCGGTAACGCTGCGATATCTGTCTGATGAGCGCTGTCACATTTCCTCAACACCTATCAGAAAACATAGACCCTAAACCCATTGTCTTTAAAGCAGGCACATCCATCATGCATCGCGTGGCTTCTTTATAATCAGCCGGCTTGAACATGGAGCACTCATTTAGCATAAAGCGTCGGTGCTCTTAAAATAGCTCCCCATAGAGGATGGATTGAGTGAGCCATGCCTCCTGCTCTTTGATAGGGATCTGTTTGGTCACACACAGCACCAGCTGTCATCTCAGCCTCGACTGCTGTGATTTAATTAGTCTGTTTATGTCCTTTCTAATAATAAATCCCACACTGTGGAAGGACAAATCCAACAAGGGTTGCGCTTTGTTTTTCAATCTGGCCGCCTCGCACTGCTAAACGTGGCGTGGCAACGACAAACAAAGTTGTCGGCCTAATCGTGTCGGTCTGTTTGTCTGTTTCTTACTCTCTTCTCTCGTGGATTCCTCAGTGTTCAACAGCAGCATCTCTCATTTTTAAATTGTAAGCTAAACTGCTTGAAAAACAGTGTCATGTAGCTTTCCAAAAATGATTCATTGTATCATATTATTAGTTATATAATTTGCTTGCTCAGTGCCTTTTTAGGTATTGGTTATTTTTCTGTTGTACACTGTAAGAACCAGAGTGACAGAGTGATGTAGAAGTTATAGATTTGTAAAAAAAAAAAAAATCTATCGATTTATTATTTTTTTTTTTTTCATTTGGATGTTTTTATGAAAATTTGTATAAAAATTTTTTATAACTACTTAATTTTACTCAACAGTTTATTACTAGTATATATTGATATATTTTTATATTTTTTTTTTATAAAAAGCAAAGTAAACAAAAATAAACAATACAACTATTTCTAGTTAATGCAAATAAAAAAATTAAGGGGATAGTTCACTCAAAAATGAAAATTGACTCACTATTTACTCACCCTCAAGTGGTTCCAAACCTTTTATGAGTTTCTTCTGTTGAATACAGTAGAAAATATTTAGAAAAAAGCTGAAAACCAATGGTTAGAGGTTTGCATCTTTCTTCAAAATATCTTATTTTCTGTTTAACAGAAGAAAGAAACTCGTAAAGGTTTGGGCGAGTAAATGATGACAGAATTTTCAGTTTGGGGTGAACTATCCCTTTAAGTAGGCCTATAACAAAATATTTATGGCTGATAAATTTTCTCATGCCATGGCTAAATTTATGTTTTTTAGTCTTGCATTTAATAAAATGTTTTTTTTTTGCTTTTTGACACATTCTTTTAAAACCAATAAATAAAATGAATATTATTGATTCAGAGAAATGTATGGAAATTAATTTAATAATAAATGGAATTTAAATTAATATTCTCTTCAAGAAATGTACTGCCCAAATAAAAGCATATAAAATGTTTATATTAATGATTAACATTAAATAAATCCACCTCAAATATAGTATAAAATTGTAATATATATTTATATATAATTTATATATATCCCAGAAGTCTTCAGAGTGAAAAACCAGCCTGCAGCCAAACTATGCAAACACTGTTCACTTCCTATCCACGTCTCTTAGTCGCAGCAGCAGAAATCACGGCAATGATACATTACTCATTACTCACTAACTGAGTCCCACCATAGAAATTCAGCACGGGAGACATCCAGACTCTTCAAACGCTCCTCACCTGTGTCCGTTTACATTGCTGAACGCTGTTTTGCCTCTCCTCAAACAGTGAGTCAGGAAGCATCAGTAATAGCTCTGAGAAGCCAGACATACACACACACACGCGGCCTCTCCTGGGCATTCGTTTCTGAGTGCCTCTATTAGTGCGGTGCGCTCCTGGGAAGCAGGTGACAGATAAGTGGAGAGCGTCACACATTTTAATAGAATTTCAAAAAGATAACTCGATAATCACTTACTTTTTTTAATGAAGTCGAATTGCTTGTTTTAATTCTGGTTGCATCGACTGTTAAGCATCAGCATAAAATTGAATATGCATGATTTGGGAAGAGAGAGAAAGGGGGGGAGTCGGGTGTAAAAACGTGGTGTACACAGATGCCTACAACTGCAGAAACATATTACAAAATGGGAATTGATTAAACATTATTTCTGTAATGATCCGTATCATGCTCTATCATCTCTGAAAAGCGACGCGGCGAATGGAGCTGCAGATATTTGTGCGAAGTGAAATAAATAAGCGCTTTGCTTGTCGGGCCTCATCAACATTAAAGCTCATTCTTCATTAATTGGATGAATTCATTTGAAGCTGTTTGATTCGACTGTGCGTTGGCCGTCCCTCTTTGCTAATCTCTGTCAGGTTGCATTTATAAGTGGGATTGAGTGACCTTTGGAGGCAAAGATAGGGATGAAGAGATCCACGCAATTTGAAAAGACAATGTCACATGGTGTAAATGCGCTACATGTAATAAATGACATTCAACCTTTCACACACGATAAGCTTCCGCGGGTCATAATGCGAAAGATGCATGCGCTTTGACTGCTCTGAATATCCCTCCGATAGGTCATTCAATTATGGCAGAGACTCACAAAAAAAGAAAACGCCGTGTCTTATGATGACGGAGAGGATGCGGCACAAATAGAAAGTATTGCTATGATTGTTGTGGTGATGATAAGATTGCAGCAATTAGAATGTGAGGAATTGAACGTGTGGCCGGGTGTATCACTCATGCCTGGAGCCCCATTAACCCCAACCAGACAAGTGATCCTGCTCTGGGTCAGGCATCCTGCCAGAACAAATCAACCCATATAGCCTCAAGTTACTGAAAGTAGACCATATCTAGGCCGTGTGTAGTATTTGTGCGAAATACAGGATTTATGTATGTGCTACTGAACTTTTTTGAGTGAGCCGGAGGAAATGTGAGTGCTTCGAAGTTGTTCTGAAGCACTTTAGATGTTTCGATTAGATAATGTATGTCTTTAGTAAAGTAAGTAGACACAAATGTAGACATAATATAATGTGGATATCAGAAGTGAACTTATTTTGGCTTTGGCGTTAAATTGATCCCATTGTGAATTTTGCAGGAAAATGTCTTTTCAGATTTATTTATTTTTAATCTGATAAGATTTAATCACCTAGAACAAAGGTCAGTTCTGTTTTTATGTGTTTGTTTAAAATAGAAATGGTTTAAAAGATGTATTTTTTATGACACGGTGGCTCAGTGGTTAGCACTGTCGCCTCACAGCAAGAAGGTCGCTGGTTCGAGTCCCGGCTGGGTCAGTTGGCATTTCTGTGTGAAGTTAGCATGTTCTCCCCGTGTTCACGTGGGTTTCCTCTGGGTGCTCCGGTTTCCCCCACAAGTCCAAAGACATGTTCTATAGGTGAATTGAATAAGCTAAATTGGCTGTAGTGTGTGTGCGTGAATGTGTGAGTGTATGGGTGTTGTCCAGTACTGGGTTGCAGCTGGAAGGGCATCCGCTGCATAAAACATATGCTGGATAACTTGGCGGTTCATTCCGCTGTGACGACCCCTGAATAATGAAGGGACTAAGCTGAAGGAAAATGAGTTAATGAATGAATGAATGAATGAATGAATAACATCAGTGTATCTGTATATTTCTTGTTTTTAATGGGATGGTGGTCTTGGTGTTTTACTCTGTTTTTATTTACTTGGTTATAAAAACAAAATATAAGATATAATTAATTATATAAGTATAATTTTTAATTAGATTTTATTGTTTATTTGTTGCATTTTCGCTAAATTGATTATTATTTAATTTTAAATTTTTTTAAATTTTTGTTTAATTTTGTTTAATTTTTTAAATAGAAATGTATTTGTTTTGTCTGTTTAACAAAATCTTTTACTCACCTCTATACATTCTTTAAAAAACACAAAGTTATACAATCTGTGTTTGTCAAAATAATGGATTCCAAAATAACACTGGGACCCCACTTACTATTGTGTGCACCAAAATCTAATTCCTCACATAAGAAAGAAAAAAAAGCACCATCCAGATCTGTAACACATGAGGGTGAATAAATAATAACATAATTTCCATTTTTGGTTGAGCTATCCCTTTAAGCACATTCAATAAAACTGAAGCGGGATGACAAACATAACAAATCTCCTTTCACAAGGAATTTCAGAATCACACAAAGATGCAGCAGAGGCAACGCGATGCTAATTTTGTAATTAGAACAGATGATGCAAGAGTCTGTCGTTTTATCCTGCAGAAAGCCTCCGTGATTGATAACACCGTTCGATACATTTCATCTCAGAGTCCGAGTCAAATGACAACTGCCTGCCATTGACCGAAAGCAATCTTTTTAAACGGGACCCTTTGCTCAGCATCTGATGGAAATGACGTTCCGCCTGGGTGTCATAGTCCCTCTGGGAGGAGCGTTATTGATTGGACTTGAATATATTGTACCCTCAGTGGAAACATCTGCTGCCTTCTGCTTTCTCTAAACCAGCAGTAGTTTATGGAGAATGATATGGGACACATTTAAGCTGGATCTAATTCAGAGGCAAATTGGGTGTGCTTTTGGTGAAGTGTCCTGAAGCCTGTGTCTGGGCATCTACAAGCATGAAGGTAATTGCGTTTGCCAGATGGAGTTACAGTGGAAAGGAAACTGAATTGTGGCATTTACCAGAAGCAAAACAAGAAACCATGGGTTTATTTTACAATTGTGTTTTTGAGGGTTCTTATATTAAACTATAACTAACAAAAACCATAAAAAATAAACCCATTATACTTACTTAAAGCACACACAAAAAAAGACAGAGCACAATAAACTAAACCAAAACTTAAACTAAAAATTTAACAACCATATTTTTAAACTTGAAAAGTAAATAAATAAATAAATGTGTGTTTTGTAACAATAACAAAAAAGTTACGTTATTTTAAAATTATTGGTAATTTCTAAAATGTGGGCATTTAGGCAAAAGGAAATTCACCATATGATTCAGTGGGACAGTCTGTGTAACAGGTAGTGAAGCTGGACCGAAATCACTTCACCACCATATGCCAAGAACTGCTGCTGGGCCTTTATCCTCCTGGAGGAAGAATAAATAAATAAATAAATAAATAAATAATAAAAGAATACTGTCTCCTCCATAATCCCTAGCACATGTTTGCTTTGATGGTTGTGGGGGGGCTGCAGCTCTGCGTAATTATGCTACCTCATCAAACTAGAGATGTTTTCTTGCCATTATTTTTTACACTCACAAGTGTGTAATAGATGTTTTTCTTTGGCCTCTGTTTCTTATTACGCTCTTTCACTTCAGAGTGATCGCAGTAAATGTCTGTTCCTCTGTTCTTGTGGCTTCAGAAATGGCCTGTATCAAATACTCGAGCGTCTGCGCTGCGTGATTGTCGGTGATAGTGTACAGGTCTGTTTCTTTTTTATTATCAGTTTTGGGGGGAGGGATATTAACAAACTCAAGATGTTATTTTTTATGATTAGCATTAAGATTATAAACAGGAAGAAAAGACTTTAAAGCTTTTTTTCTCAATGACACAGAAAGGCCGTGGGTGGCTACTTCAAAGTCAAATACCTTCCTCTAACAGCCCTTTAATGAGTTACAGCATTTCTCAGCCTTGACTAGCTTTGCCATCTGGGAAAAAAGAAAACTATCTATACTTTAAACAGAGAAATGGTTTTTGTGTCTGTTTATAAATGACCCATGCTTATATTTGCAAAAACAGCACCTCGACTCAGATGGAGCACTGTTTTTTCTTTCTTTTTTTTTGGTGCTGGTGTCGTGAGCCAATCTTAAACATGTTTTTTTCTTAAACATGAAAAAAAACGTTTTTGTCAATACATAAACTCTGATAATGTTATCATCGTCATGAAATAACAAGTAGCTAAACCTACCTATCATGAAACCTAATCAATCACAGAGTCATCTAGATGTCAGCATATATACTGGATTGATTTTAATATCCTTAAAATTGTGCCAAACACTAGCATAATAGAAGTATGGTATTTGTTTTTGGCAGATACTCAATATTAAAGGTGCCATAGAATGAAAATCTGGATGTACCGAGGCATAGCTGAAAAATAAGAGTTACATGGAAATGACATACCGTGAGCCTCAAACACTATTGTTATCTCGTTCTCATGCAAATCATGTGAGTGGAATATCCTGGTAAAAAAAAATAGGGCAATCGGAACAAAACACTTATTTTCCAAATGGAATAATTAATATGCACACCCGTGTTTGATTGGCCACAACAATATTTATTTTCTTATTTGTAAGTTTATTTAGGGTTGTATTATACTCACTATGTATGTGGGACTCTTATTTTGAAAACGGGACAGGCTGTAATAAAGAGTACAGTTTGTTGATGCAGGCAGCCATGCATGACCATGGAGTCTTATCTGTTCACAGCATGTCAGAACGCAAAATGCAGGATATACAGATTATACATTTATTTAGTGCCATACAGAAAAGGCACAAGATCTGTTTAACTGTATTTGTTATCATAGATATTGTGAAATGTGCTGTGTATGTTTGTAATGAGGCAACAAACACATGCATACTGTTGAATATTAGTGTAAATTCCTGCCTGTGTCTTCATACTGTACATGTTGAAAAAATCCATCTCTGTCAGCTCCTTTTGTCAATTATAATTATAATTTGTTCTATGTATCATCCACAAAACAATTCAGAAGCAAACTAGGTTACTGTCGTGGAATAAAGATAGCTTACTCAGTCCTTTAATCTAAAATAAACCTCTCTACCACTTCAGTTGAAAAGATTTTCATTCAACAAGGAATCTACTCAATTTGTTAAAATATTTGTTAACAACTGAAGTATAATTTATTTAGCTTGAGTGTATTTCACAGTACATTGTGTGCGTGTGTGTGTGTGTGTGTGTGTGTGTGTGCGTGGGTGTGTGTGTGTCTGTGTGTGTGTGTGTGTGAGAGAGAGTGAACTGGATCATCAGAGCAGTGACATTAATATTCATGACCCTTCCAAATACGGTCAAAACCTACCAAATCATATTAGGGGTAATTCCTAGTGTTGGAAATGGACCTGTAAAACCGATCATTTTTGCACTTACCTAAGCCACACACCTTCCATATAGATATCTGAGAATAATTAAACATACTCTATCAATGCATTCAATAGCACCTTTTTTACTTTTTTAAAAATTACTCAGATTTATTTGGGGGCACAAAAACGTCTTGATGAAGCATTCATAAAGGAAGCTCTTTAGTTATAGACAACATGTAACCAATCAGGGCTGTGCGATTGTTTCACAATTTAAATGTAGCATAGTTTGTTATTTGAATAAGAAACCTGTGCCAAAAGCCTTAAGAGTTGTTTAAACAAAACTGATTATTGTTTATGCCAACCGGCGAAACCTCTTTATAGCGATGGGCATAGAAAAAAATAACGATCTGCCATTCTGAAACGCCTCATGAAAAAAACAACTTAAATTGTTTTCCCGATTCAACAGCTACTTCAAAAAGCGCAAGATTTTGGCTCTCAAATCAAAGGGACGAGCAAAAGAGAACGTCTGTTTAGATAAGAGCATTTACAACATACTGCTCCATGGCGTTGCGCTTGCAAACAAAGATGGATAGGCCAGAAACAAGTCATTTAATTAGCGCTGGAACCCCCGTCTCTGACTCCAGCAGCCAATTACACATTCCAGCGGCATCTGCAGGTCCTATTTCACGGGAGGAAAGCAAATCTTCCCTGGCTTTGCTTCATACAGTACATCTTTCCTTTTCCATTTAAGAGAAGGTAAATAGCAGAGATGGACAGCTTCATTAGACAGCATCTGAGGAGCAGGCAGGGCGGATTGTCGCTTAAATAGTGGGCTTTTACTGGAGGGCTAACCGGCGACCTCAGATCAATTACAGCTGACATTATTGTTTGTCGTGAGCTCTTCCAGGACAGAGGAGTAGAGGCAGAATGGGCCCGGGCGCTGCTGAAAATGTAATTTTCCTCCTCTTTTGCTTTCATTCCACAAACAATAAATCACTCAGTTGAAGAGATAATAAAGTGCCAAGTAGGAGCTGGTTTAATTTTTGTCAAGGGAAAGCTTCCTCCCTCACTGGATAATGCAGGCTACTAGCGCTTTGAAGGCCAGCTTTCGCCAGACAATGGCTGCTTCAATCTGTCTCTCTTTTAAGGGACACTGGAATCAAAGTTCATCTGTTTGACAATAATATCTTGCTTGCTAATTCATGCAAATTATGGCAGTTTATCCCTCTTGTAGGTTAAGTAAGTGCAAAAGGAGTAGGCATTCGTCCAAAGGGCCTTCAACAATTAAATTCAGACAGACGATGAGCTGAAGACCACGTCATCTACTGTATGATGAATGTGTTTTCCGTTACTTGAAATTCATTATGAATTTGTTTTGGTGTGAAAAGTCAGATATGTTTACTTGCCACATCAAAAATTCCTCTGGCATGGGTCGTAAATAAAAAAGGGTTTTTCAAACATCAACATTTTCAGATGGCACTTAGAGGTTTTTGCACGTATATACTGTAACTGTTACTCTAAATAATGATGGAACATTTTTATCTTATCTTTTTTTTTTGACATTTTATTTTCACAGAAGTTATTTGAAACTTTAAAGTGAGCAATTTGCAATTTAAAGTCTGTCAGGTCAAAAAATAAATGTATAATGATGCAAAATCATTTGTATACATTTTATGCATTCTATTTTGTAATCAATATTGGTTTCACTGACTTTGCTAAATGTATGTGCAATACATTCAAAAATGTTTACATAAATGCTAGAAATGCTCAAGATAGAAAAATTTGCTGATTTTTTTCATGGTTATATCACATAACAATCATTAAGGTTATAACTAGATTTTTTTAAACAATTATTTAGCATGGACCAATCAAATGTTTCATTGGTCTGTATACAAACTGAATACAGGCATCCTACATACATTGTATCCTACTTACAAATAAGTATGGCCTAATTATACATCTCATTTTTAAATGTAGCCTCAGCAGAGCAAAGACCTGTAACGTTAATCTGACATAACCCAAATCATCTCTTGAAGTGCACATAAGTAAATCATTTCTCAGGTGCTCAATATTTTCATTTATTTTAGGTCAATAATCTCTATGCAACAGATGATGTCTTTATTAAAAAAGATAAATACTCTAATGTAGTTAAAAGAAAACTTTTTATGTCTATTTAGACCAATTTGTTGAAAAAGTACAAAAGAAGCAAAAAGACTGCTGATGATCAATGCAACTATTTCATCATACATCTGGATTCTAGACATCCACAGTTCATCGCCTTTCAGTCTGTCTGAAAAGCTTTGCTGGACCTCTTTTAGCTTGTATCATGTATTCCTCTGCTTTTCAAAAGAACATTATGGCTGAAACATCACTTAAGGATGGCGAAACATGAAAGGAGGTGGGACAAGGAGAGAGAGAGAGAGAGAGAGATTAGACCCCCGAGAGCAGTCTGCTACTGTAAGCTTGCGGTAGTTCTGCTTTGTGAAGTCGGTCAACACAACAGACATCATTCACCGGCGGGCTGATAAAGGACGCCCATTTAAATGACAAAAGCAAAGTCATATCAGACTTTAATACGTTTCTCCGCTCTCTTGTAAATGTTGATTTCCTGAAATCCAGTCAGATCTTCTTGAGCAAATCACAAAGGCGCACCGGCACTCAATCCGGCTCTCGAAAGCTCTGAAAGGTAGATATGTGCATGAATGCCTCTCTCAATTTGTTTGGACGTGGCGCTGTAAGTATCCTGCAATCACACGCTGGCGCCGTGGCAGGTTTTAATTGAGTCCGGTCCTGCAAGCGGTAATTGATTCAGACTCTGCACTCGAGGAGAGACGCCTTTACAAGGTGCTGCTTGGCCTCTCGTTCTTTTAATCTCCACCTCCTTTTTAATGTTGGGGAATGTGTTTTCCCTGTGCATCTGGTCATCTTTCTTATGGAAATGCACAATGCTTCTCTGAGGAGCACTGACACTGAAGGGCCCCCTCCTCTTATTTTGTGTTTTTTTTTTCGCACAGCCCTGATATTTTGCACAAAAACAACTCACTGGATTATCCCTCTGAGTCTCCTGTTACCTTGAGCTGAGCAATAAAGGGGAAAGTGTGGGACGGAGAGCACGGGATGCCCTGCTTGCTCGATCGGATCCGATGCGAGGGCTCAAGTTTGCTTTCAAGTGCTGGAGTGGTGCCTTTGACCGAAATTTCTCCACGTTACTTTTGATCCTTTAGTTCAAAGTCAGGAGTGGGAGTGAGTGGGTCTTTAGTTCAGGGACACACACCAGGCTGTGACCTTATTTGTGTGCATATGTCCTTTGAAAAAGCGGGACAGCTTCCTTTCTGCCCATTTAATCACTGTCTAAGAATGTAGCACAGTTCGCCTTAGTTATATATATGAGTTTAACCTGCAAGATCTGGTTTTCCTCTTCCGAATCTTTGAATGTCTTAATTATTTCAATCCCATGTAGCTATCAAGGACCTGCAAATGACGTTATGAATGCGCTCTGTTATACAAGTAATGGAGTTTCTGGCACAAATACACATAATTAGCTTGTAGGCATCTCATGATACACACTTAGTTTTAATTGGCTCGTTTTTGCTCATTTTAACTAATGCCTTTCATGTTTTTGCACTATTTTGAATGCATTTACTATTAATGGTGAAATATTTCCATAATTTCTTTCATTTCCCAGCACAATAAAGATTAGTTTAAATCTCAACAATTATTAGGTTATTATAACTCTAATCACCACAGCGCTATATATTATTAACAGCAGCATATATTATTAACAGCCAAAGTGAATATTTATGTTTCTAATGACCGTAATGGTTTTTTAAATGTGCTGCGATTCCTTATTTCTTTATAGACATCAACAGCTTCCATGTAACACAGTATCTAATGCGGTGATTATTATTTAATGAATATTTACTCTCCCCGCACAATAGGTCACGTGTGAATAATTCATAGCGTTTCTCCTTTAAATCGTCCTCTCCTCTTCAGCGCTCTGCTTTCTTTTTCCGTCACACACGCATCTTCCATTTGCACACAACTTAATGCCAGAAATGATTAATTAATCAGTCGCTCTGGTCTCTCATCTGCAGGCTTGGAGCTGCCGTTTATGATGATGCCCCACCCCCTGATCCCTGTCAGCCTGCCTCCCGCATCCGTCACAATGGCGATGAGTCAGATGAACCACCTCAGCACCATCGCCAATATGGCCGCCGCAGCACAGGGACAGAGTGCCCCATCCCGAATGGTGACATCAGTGATTAAGGTAACCCACGGCGCCGTTCTCTCATTGTGTCGTGCACATGTCTCTCTCTCATCAGCCATTGGGGGAAGGTGGGTGGTGCGCGATCTGTGCTTTTGGTACGGCATTGCAGGGAGTACTGTTTCAGACAATAGCCTGGGAAAGAATGAAAGCAAAGATGCAGAGAATGGGTGAAGGGAGGGGGGTGTTATATCCAAAATGCAAAAAAAACAAAAAAACAAGCAGCAGCATGGATGCTTGCGTGTCCATGGAGGTGTGTTGGCTGAAAAGAGTGTGTCATGTAATGGCTGCCCCGGCTGTGTTTGTTTTTCCTGTTGGCTGTGCAGGAACGGGTCCCCGACAGTCCCTCCCCTGCCCCCTCTCTGGAAGACGGCAGGAGGCCGGGGAGCCGTCCCTCGTCCCAGCGCAGCAGCAGCGTCTCCAGCTCTCCAGCACACACCGAGAGCTCCTTCGACAGAATGCGTATGTTCACCTCATAAATCTCTCTCTCCTACTCTCTTTGTCTCTCCATTTCTCTCCCCCGTCACACACTCATTGCTAAAACTGCACTAAACATGCCTCTTGTTAAGCCCGGAGCACACGTGCATCCCTTTATGCTTTTTGTTGTTTGCAACAGATGGGGGGAGAAATATTAGCTATCTTTAAATTTTGCTCCGGCGCGTGTTGGGCAAAAACAGACCTTGAATGTTTTCATCATTAGCTTTGCCATAAAATCAAAACAATGTTCTTAATCACTTGAAGAGCGTGGATGTTTTTCGTCATCTCTAAAATATGCTGCCATGTTTTATGAAGTTATTCTTTACGAGTAACTGTTTGTTTTGATTAGAATCTTATTTTGAGTTCTGAAAGTTATATTGTATGCATTTAGACTGCATCCAATGCGTTTAGATGCGTTTCTAGATCACAATTAAGATATGTTTGCTTCCATTAAAATTCAAGAATCCCTTTGGATGTTAAAATAAATTTAAATCATGTTTAAATGAACTAAGCAACATGGACAGAGTTTACACAAACTTGGGAAGGTCATGCAACTCATGTTGTCATTAAAGCAAATTCTGCTCTTTAATAAATTTGAAATTCAAATGTATTTTTTATTATTAAGCTAAAAAATAATGAATTCTTTAACATGTTGCTCCAACACTCCAAGTGCTTTACAATCATATTGTGGAGGTCTCTCCTGACCACCGGTGTGCAGTATCCACCAGTCCCAGATTTCATTTTTACTAATATTATTATGCTAGTAGGCGACACGGTGGCTCAGTGGTTAGCACTGTCACCTCACAGCAAGAAGGTTGCTTGTTTGAGTCCCGGCTGGTCCAGTTGGCATTTCTGTGTGGAGTTTGCATGTTCTCCCCATGTTCGCGTGGGTTTCTTCTGGGTGCTCCGATTTCCCCCACAGTCCAAAGACATGTGCTATAGGTGAACTGGATGATTTAAATTGATCGTAGTGTATGAGTGCGTGTGTGAATGCGAGAGTGTATGGGTATTTCCCAATACTGGGTTGTAGCTGGAAAGGCATCCGCTGCGTAAAAACATGCCGGAATACTTGATGGTTCATTCCGCTGTGGCGACCCCTGATAAATAAGTGACCAAGCCAAAGTAAAATGAATGAATGAATGAATGAATGAATGAATGAAAGAATATTATGCTAATAATTATTATTTATATTTTATCAATAATAATTATTAATAAAATAATTTGTAATGGTTTTTTCATTAAATTCTAAAAAAGCAAATGTCACTTTTTTAGCAGTGGGCTTAGACTTTAGAAAACCACTTCGTGAGTTTTACATTTCATTTCAACTTAGCAAAATACAGATTTTTGTAGCCATTTTAATTCACAGACTTGTTTTTTCTCTTTGTCTCTGTTTTTTCTAGCTATTTATTTATTTATTTATTTGTTGCTCAAGTTCTTTCTCCTCATCTTAGATGTCATAGAGAATTGCACTGAGAATTGCGCTCACCAGGCAGAGTGGTAAATGTGATTTTGATTGACTGGCGCATTGATTTGGAGATGAGGTATACCACAAGTCACAAACAGTTGAAAGCCAAGGACAGATTCACCTTCTGTAGCCACTGGACGGCGAGAGCTCTTTTAAACTAGAATCATTATTTATCACTCGAGGTGTTTTGCGTTGTCGATTGAGAGCATGTGGAGATGGGAATAATGTGTCTCTGTGTTCTCTCAAAGCTGTGCATCAGAACGGACTGTCGATGAACCATGCTTTACTGGGTCTCTCTCCCAGCATCTTACCCGGGCCTAAAGAGGGTGATCTGGCTCACGACATCGGCCATAATGCCAAGAGAATGCATCTGGAGAAAGGTCAGAGTTCAGTACCCTAAACCAACTGGTAAACCAATAATTCACAGATATTGTTGGAAGTGTCTGTGAATTATTTTGAGTTTGACAATTGCATGCAAGAAGTCACATATAGGGTTAATATCTGATTGGTACATAAAACTTCTTCTTTGAAGTTTGAACGTGTTCTTTGAAGTATCTTTCACTGTCAAATAGCTAAATGCATAAATATTGTAATCTTTATAGCTATGTATGTTGCTAATAGCATACTATATACAGTTGAAGTCAAAATTTTTCTTTTTAAAATATTTCCTAAATAATGTTTACCAGAGTAAGGAATTTTAACAGTATGTCCTATAATATTTTTTTTTCTTCTGGAGAAAGTCTTATTTGTTTTATTGTGGCTAGAATAAAAGCAGTTTTTTATATTTTTAAAACCATTTTAAGGTCAATATTATTAGCCCCCTTAAGCAATATATATATATTTTTTTTTTTTTCAATTGTCTACAGAACAAACCATCATTATACAATGATTTGCCTAATTACCCTTACTTGCCTATTCAACCTAATGAACCTAGTTAAGCCTTTAAATTGCACTTTAAGCTGAATACTAGTATCTTGAAAAATATCTAGTTTAATATTGTGTACTGTCACCATGGATAAGATAAAAGAAATCAGTTATTAAAAAATTAGTTAGTAAAACTATTATGTTTAGAAATGTGTTCTTTCCATTAAAAATTAGAAAAATCTTCTTTCCATTAAACAGAAATTGTGGAAAAAAATATGTAATGGGGCAAATAATTCAGGAGGGCTAATAATTCTGACTTCAACTGTATACTGTTCTACTATTCTACAACTATTCTGTGGGAGTAAAAAAAAAAAGGTTATACTCTTATACATCAAGGTTGCATACAATTCATATGAAATTCAGTTCATAAGTGACCTTGAAGACAAAAATCCATAATATCAAATATATTAAGCAGAAATGTATTATTGATTATATTTTGAGTACCAAATTAGCATATTAGAATAATTTCAAAAGAATCATGTGCCATTGTGGACTGGAGTAGAAACAGTGCCATCATTAAAATAAAAAACATTTTTAAACTTCTTAACACTGAAAACATATTTTAAATTGTAATAATAATTCTTAGTATTCCTGTTTTACTGTATTTTTGAGCAAGGAAATGTAGCCTTGGTGAACATAAGAGATGTCTTTGAAAAACATAAATAAAATCACTTAAGACTTAATTAAAATAAAGGTTATTTGTTGCCTTGTTTCAAAAAAGAAGAACTGTTGACATTTTTAGAACCATTCTGTTGCTAAAAAGGTTCTTTATGTTGGAGGGTTCTTTAGAGTATCAAAATGTTCTCCATATTAAAGAATAATAATACAAAAATATTTCCCTAACTGTTTGCTGAATGATTCTTTCGAGAAAGAAAGAGCAAGTATATAATAACTTATATTAGCATTCAGTCAAGCCCTTCGGACATTCTAAAATCCATTCAACCTGACCAATTAATAATATCATTTTCACAAAGGTCTAAACAAAAGTGAGTCCTTTTACCATTAACTACATTACATTTCATTAACTCCATTAACTTTAAGAATGCATATTTAACCATTGAGCATGGTTCCCTGTACCTCTTGCATCAAATTAAATGTCAAAACATCTCCAGCTCTTGAGTATTAAGTTAAACCTTTGACAAATTTCTATTAATTTTCACTATTTATTTTGAGTTAGCAAAAAAAAAAAAAGAAGTGTCCTTTCACATGCTTTGCATTAAACAGAAAACAAAGCAAATAATAGATTTGAGAATTGTCTCCAGGCGGAAAGGCAGGGCTGGGGAAGTGTTGGAGAGGGTGATAATGACATTAAAACCACGGTGGAAATCACTGGGCTGCATGTCCCCTGTTGGATCTGCCCGGAGAGGCGGCGCTGTGTAGGTCTCTCCCATAGACAGACCAAGCCTGTGAATCAAAGTAATTAGCATGATTATATGAATTTACAGGTCAGACCTTAGGTGTGATGGGCGGGGGGGTTGGAGATGAGGTGTTTGTGTGATCCTTGGAGGATTGGTGTGTGCGGTCGATGTGTTTTGTTCTGTCTGGATCTCACGTTTGTAATGATTGATTGTGTACTATACATCTGGATTGACACCGCTGACATCTTGGCCTGTTTATGATAACATTATCACAATGCGCGTGTTTCGGCAAAACATTTTTTTTCCTCCCGGTCCCCAATCGAGACACTGAGATGGATCCGTCTAATCCCTCAGCATGCCACGGTTCCTCCAGCCCTGTTAGATATCAATTGAGTTAGATTGGTCCTGATTCTCTCCGACCGAGTGAAAATCCACATTGTCTATTTGCATCGCTGCTGCATTATCATTCAGATGCTTGGCATGCTTAATATGTCACTCCTCTTGATTAGAATCCAAAGCTCTCTAACGTGTGCGGCAAAGGTCTCGGGCTGTGGAAAACATTTTTATAAAATAATCCATTAATGCAGAGGAGTGCAACTAAATTAGTTACCAATTTGCTGAGCATGAATTAATGAACAGAGCTTCTCCTGGCTCCCAGAGTTGTAATTTTCATAATAACCTCAGACCTTTATTTGGCAGGTTGTTTAGTTTTTTCGTTTGAAGGTTTTCATTAGTCTAATGAGGACTGTGCAAGGGCGAGCAGTCAGCACAATTTACATGAGGAAGCTATCATAATAAATGAGGCAATTTGAATAACACGCACAGGTTTATGCCGCGAGATGAGAGAGATCGTAGCGCCGGATCTGGAGGTAACCAATACATTAGACCAACTAATAACCAAAGTAATCCCAATAAAAGCCTTAAGTGAAGGGAATAAAATTAATGATAGATATATTGAACTGTAATGATATGATACATGATGCATTAGATTAATAAAATAAATGTGCCCCATTGTTAAAGAGGAGGGGCTCGTCTGGCTTGGCCTGCTTTTGTTTATGGCAGCCTTTTTAATTAGGGTTGTTCATTGGATCAGTTTGTTTAGACAAATGAGATTACATTCCAATGGTTTAATGATATTTCTCCACTTGTTTGATCTTTATGGTCATGGCAGAGCATTAAATTTATGCCACGCCATTCGCTTTTGCTTCAATGCAAAATACTACGATTGAAGTGTTGACGTCATCTGTATCCAAGCAGGCTAACAGTCTTTAGCCTTTCAGACAGTTAATTTGCGTTTAAAAAAATCACTTCATATTTAATTAAAAATCATATTTAAGCAGGATCACACAAGCGAGAGTAATTATTGTTTCCAAATTAGTAAATATTCAAAGACTTGCACAACAATTCAATAAACGATAAGTTTACAATAAACAATATTAAGAAGCCTTTTAGACTGGTCAATTTATGTACCACCAAAAGAAACTGATTCCAAAATGTTGGATGCCAGTTGAGGGGCAACACGGTGGCTCAGTGGTTAGCACTGTCACCTCACAGCAAGAAGGTCGCTGGTTCAAGTTATGGCTGGGTCAGTTGGCATTTCTGTGTGGAGTTTGCATGTTCTCCCCGTGTTGGCGTGGGTTGCTTCCGGGTGCTCCGGTTTCCCCCACAGTCCAAAGACATGCGCTATAGGTGAATTGAATAAACATTACATAAATGTTTTGACATTGTTTGACAAATATATATAGTATGCAGTAAGAAGAATACAATTTTGGATAAAACATGCTTGTTTTGCTTCTGAAAGTATCAGTGTTTTGTAAATAACTGAATGGAATTATTCACTCGTAAAAACACCACCTACTGGTGAATCAGTGCAAATTTTAATATTATAATGCTATCACTCTCAGTTAGTAAATGGGACATTCTGTACAATAATACATCATTGCTGTATGGTTTCCTATATCTGTCATTGTTTTCTAGCATATCTGTGCCAGCAGAAGTTTTGACAGATTTAAGTGCTGCCTCACCTTGAAGTGAAGCAAAAAAGAGCTAACAGTTTTCTCACATTTATTATAAAGTCTGGACTAATTGAATTGCTTCACAAAGGGAATCTATCAGAATTGTTTTTGACAAGCCTTGCTCTTGTGAAACAGCAGGTAGTTGACAAACAAGGAAATTTGAAAGGCTCTAAAGCCTTTGGCAGTAAACTCATTTTGGACATCAAACATTTAACATGGTTCCTCTCCTTGGGGGAGCCGCTTGTGAATATATCCACATATGGGCGGGAGCTGTAGCTAAGCGCTGCACAATAACAACACTAGAAGAGTAATTTATGGGATAATAACTGCAAACATTTTCAGTTGCCCAAAGGAATGGTAGGGGTTTATTTTTACCAAATGAGAGCCGCTCTCACATGAATTATTCCTGCATTATTGATCATCACAGATGAGTCATATTTGATGACATTGATGAGTGGCAATGTAATGTTGATGCCCCATGGCATGTGTTTAGTTATGCAAAATTAGATTTGTGCAAAGGACGTTCTTATTGTAAAATCATTTTTCATTGCTTTACTGTACTAAGTTTAATAGCGCTGCGAAAAACCCTACTGAAAAAGGAGGTCTTTCTATAAAGTCTACAGGAAACATCACTTGTCATAGTATTGCCATGATTATTACCCTTTCCCCTTTTCCTAGTTACCACAGTATTCAAATACATAAATGACCACATCCTCATCACAAGCATATTGTGTGACTTTAAAGGAACAGCAAACCGTCTCTCCATTGACAGAACATCATGACTTTGGTTATGCGAGTGATTGATGCATACACCCCCTCTTCTGAATTCAGCATTAAATGTGCGTGGAATAATCGGATCTGATTTGGCCAAACAGACAAGCGCAGAGATGCAGTCATATGAATAATGGAGTATGGCAGCCGCAGTATCACTCCGATAATTTGCCAGCTGGTCAGTGAATGGCAAAGCATGTGTTAGCCATTATATGATTTCATCATAAAACACCTCATCCCGAAGAACATCAAAAGACAAGAAAATAAAAGTCATTTGCTTTTAAAAACTCAAATCAAAGAGAAAAGAGTGGATCATTCCAGTGCAAAAAAAGTGTGGTGTACAAAAACCATGCTTTCATACTTTTAAGGTTATTCTGAATGCATGTAATATTACATTTGTGTGTTCTACTGTGACATGCATATAGATTAATGTTGTAAGATCTTGTTTTTTCAAGTTTCCTGACATTAAATTTAATAGACTTGAAGAGAGTGGGGAAATTTACCGTGATGTGTTCTTTTTTCTGTATCTGGCAGAATTAGATATTGTTCTTGCAGTGCAAGAATGGAAACTCATTAGATTGCTTTGCTGATGTAATTGTCTTCACAAACCCCAAGGACAGAGGCTTTATTTCATTTAGAGCGTAACGCCTGAGAAATAATCTGGCTAATTTCACTTAGCGTACTGCAGGAAATTGTACAAATCCTGTGGACCTTTTGAACAAAGTAAACATTATGATGTTTGATTCATATAACTTGTTTAAAGGCATGATTATGGGAAAGGGGGATGTTTTTCACAGAATTTTTATGTGAAAAACAAAATCAATAGGAAGTTATGGTTATAACTATGGACCCAGTGCAAAAAAAAAACATATATTGGTAGCATGTGTGTTTTTTTTATTATAATTACAGCCCATCAGTTTAATTAGTAATTTATTGAAAACTGATATTATGTTTTTAGACGGAATTGGACAGAAAGGTCTGCAATATGCATTTAAATGTAAAAGTACTGTTTGAATAGAAAACTTGAGCAATTTTACCTTGACAAAAACCCTATGGACTAATGCATCATTTGTATGTAATGTTTTAATATTCTTTTCCATCATACTCTGCAGTTTAAACAGGTCTTTTGAGAAATGGCTTGTGATATAGATGGGTTTATTTATATTTACATTTTTTGCACATTTACATTTACATTAAATGTCAATTAAAAAAACTTATTTGACAAGAATGTAAAAGTGAAGCAAAAAAAAGACTTTAGTCTTCAGACCACATGGGTAAAACAGAAGTACTGCTTCACCTGTTGAGTGAGATTGAGCAAAACAGCTGGTGATTAAATACTGACACATTTATAACTTTTTATGTTAAAACATTTAGTGTGGTCTACAAATGTGTCAGTGATTTCGCTGATATTTTTAAATGTTTGTTGAAAGTTTAAAACATTTGTTTGTTTATTTATTTATTTTTGGTTGGACAGACAACACACAAAGTGACAAAACATTCTAGCCTAAATTTCCTAAAAATCTCTTGTATAATGTCTGCCACGTCGGTATCCATCAACTTTCTTCTAAATGCCTTCTCTAGCTTTTCTAGTATCTCAATAGTGTGGTTTATTTGTCTGACAGAAAGAAAGAAATGGGAATGGTAATATCAGCATTATGATTGGTTAGATTGGATGTCAGTAAACTCCTGGCAAAGGGTTGATTGCATGAAACAAATTATAAAAAAGTTTTACTCTTAAGCTGGAACATTAACTGCAATGCACTGTATTAAATTGGATATATTAAATTAATAAATTCTGCTAATAATTAATAAATATCTGTAAATGCAGGTATCTGATTATTAGGTGTGTTGGAGAAAAAAAATAGAAGCCAAAAGTAGTTGTATTGAAGAATATGGTAGCTGCATATTTCATAAATATTTCTGGTCCAGCAGTTTAATGACCGCCATCTTGCATCGTTATGGAGACATTGGTTTTTGCTTAGCAAACATGTTACTTACAACACACCTCCGGTTCTTTAACTACACGGCTGATTACAGTAAACTTGAACGCTCTCCTTTCATCAGACACACTTGCTTTCCAAGCATGTTTTCTATCGCCTTTTTAAGTGTCCTTGCGGTTCTGGCTTCAAAAGTGAAACGGGCTGAGGCTTGTGCTGACTCTGCCGACTTTTCCTAAGACAAAAGGCTGGATCATTAGCCATGGGGATCTGAAATGTGACTTGGCAGACAATCACGGTGTATGATCAAACAACTTGTCAGTGTGTTCTGTCGAAATGAAGGGGTGCAAAAAAGAAAGAAAAAAAAATCATTCAATAGAGGATCAATCAAGTTTCCGAGCAGCGAAACAAATAGTGCTGATGATGCAAACTTGGGCCGTCCCTCCAGGACACGGCGCTTCATTTGGATATTTGTTCTCCCTCATGAATGTTCCATTACGTGATACCATGGACTGCTAATCACATTCCACAAGAAAGACAGTGCTTTTAGGAATGTTGAAAAGCGAGTGGTTCTTTCTAATCTTTGAAATGCCTTAAAAGTGACAGAATGCTTTCTCCTGCCAAGATGTAAGGCTTAGATAGAGAGATAAATATGCTGTGGTCAGCTAAGAGTATCTCGCGAGCACAGAGGCAAATTTAATAATGTATTATCATTCACTAGAGAAGGTGAAATCTCCTTGTCCATCACAACACGCCAGGGCTGTTTTATGTTACCCTTCATTTCAAAGGGAGCAATGTGCTGCAGAGACACCTGCTTGGATAAAAAGGAAAGATGCAGCTTTTGGCCTAGAGGGTTAGGGCTTCACTTTTTGACTGCACTGGTAGATCTCCCACTTGGCAAGCGAGTTTCTTTTTTGTTTTGCTGTAGAAGGGCAATTAGAATGAATGTGGTTCCGCATGCAGCACGGACAGTCTCTTTGTGAATTCTAAGTACATATGCGAGCATCTGCCCTTAACGCTATGCACACTGCTGTGAACAAATTTATCATGTGCTTGCCCTTGAACAGAAGAAATGTAACAATTAGCAGTGGTGTTTTTTTGCTAATTTGTGATTCAATATGCAGAAAGCTTGAGAACAACTGTTGTGTAAAGCTTAGGCTGACCCTGGCTTTCTGTGACCCATGTCCTAGACATAACATTCTGATGTCCTAGACATAACCATTAAATACCTCAAAGATCATTGTTTTGCATGCATGTAATTTGTTTTGTAAACAGCATGTTTTGAAGCCAGTTTACCAGACATAACAAGGATGTTTTTCTGAATTGAAAAAGATTTCACTTTGTAGTTGCCGCAAATCCCCCAAAGGGTAAATGATTTTGAGTTTATATACAGCTTTGGGGGGAAAAAATTATGTGACCACTTGATAATTCTCAGTTTCTCTGGATTTGTAATTTATAGACAGCACAATACCAATGTTTGCAGTTCAGCATTTGATGGAAAAACCCTACTTAATTAAGTGTTTATTCCTACCAATTGTCACACATACACTTAACACATGCATTTAATACACAAATACACTTCATTAAACATGTACACATAGACATCACCTATATGCTATAAAATTGCAGGTTAACTATGTCTTTATATAATAACTTATATTTGATTGTAACTTTAACTTAATTTGAATCTAATGCAATAATGTGCACCTTTTGTAAAGCTGCTTTGAAACAATAATTATTGTAAAAAGCACTATACAAATAATCCTAAATTGAATTGAATTTCCTGAAAAAGAAATGATAATATTTTACTTATATTATATTTTTATATTAATGAAATTTTGATGAAATGTTATCAAAATGTATAGAATAAAACTAAAATTCTATAACTATTGTACAAAAATGATATACCCCGTTGACTTTTAAAATATTATGTGTATTCTGCAGAATAAAACAATCATGCATGAGTAAATGTTCTAAATGAAATTTGGGCTGAACTATCTCTTTAATGTCATATTGGAGCGCTTGCACAGAAACGGTGCTCTATTATTAAGCTGCTGAGTTTAGGGCAAAGTGTGTCAAATTTTTAAATTTGACTGTTCCATAATTATCAACGGATACTTAGGGCTGTTATATCCTTTCACTGTGAACAAAATCGTTCCTCATAAAAGAGAATAGGGGGTGGAGAAAAACTGCGGGAGGACTAATTCTCTCCTCTCTCGCAGCATTTGAAAGCTCGCCTAAGTGTTCCAGTCACCTTGACTTTGCAGCCACAGGCCCGGAGATGCTGTTGCTTATCCCGCCTAACCCCGGCCTGTCAATTAGGTGTTTAAAAATTAATCTCTTTAACTGGAAATACCATGCCAGCTTTCTTCCATCTGTAAATGGAGTGTTATTAATTCAAGCTGCGCAAAGCCAGTGTTATGAATAATGTTATCAAAACAGATTTCCACACGTTTAACACATCACCCGCTTTTAAAAATCCTAAGTATTTTTTTTATAGCTGTGAACCAGACGCAAATGGATTTGCATCCATTTTCCTTTGCTCACGAGGGCATGAGAGACAGCAAGAGGAAGGGCATCAGACGGGGGCTCCTAAGCTCTGCTTTTTAAAAAGTTTACATTTACATTTCTTTTTGTCTTTCATCTTCTGTTTCCAAAGCGGCTCAGTACATAGAGCCTGGATTAGTGCCAGAGTCGATTGTCGCCCCAAACATCCTCATTCCCAGTAGAATTGCTGCGAATCACATTAATATGTCCGCCCGTCTTCAACAAAACACACTCCACTGTGATCAGACCGCAGACTATCTTCCGTTTCTCAGTGTTCGAGTGCTTGTTCTATCAAAGCCTTTTGATTATGTCGGGTTTTTTTACTCCTTGTTTGAATTTCTAATGTCATTGTGTGTAAAATGCGTACACCATTTACATATTGGCACGAAATGCATTTGTCTGTTTGTAAGGAGGGTGATGTGTGCATTTTTTGAAAGATGTAGCAAATTCAACCAGATGTGAGCCGAGGACAATTTCAGTTAACAAAAATGAAGTTGTCCACACACATCCATGTCTGGAAATTATTTGCACTAGATTGCAAAAGCTTCCGGAGTGTGATTGTAGTAATCTAGCTTTCAGGTGTGTGCCATTTAGTGTTCGATGATCAATAAATGGACAGTACACAGTACAGTACACCTGTAATGCATGCTAATAATAAACCCAATCACAAAAAAAGCTCATTATTTTAACCTGCAACACATTAGATTTCCAGACCCTAATGATCATCACCCCCCACATAGACTGTAAACAAGACCCTCCACTACATACGAGTCCTGCATATATTTGCTTTTCAAAAGGCAATTAATTCAAAGGCCTTTGAGAGCATTAGTTACTCATCCTCCTTTACCTTTATTAATCGGGTTATGCAACCCTCTCTCGCCAATGCTCCATCCACCTTTGAGGAGCGTCTGTTTACGACAGCAATGGTTGTCATTGGGTGAACAGTACGGTCTTCCTGTAGGACGCTCACTTGAAGAAACAAAAGTAGTGGAGAGGGGCTTTTTTATGCAGTCATCACAGGCAGTCAAGCCTTTAATCCTCAGCGGTCCAATAATGACATCCCCTCTGCATTTATTACATGGAGGAGCGTGGAAAAACGCTGACTTTGAACAAATGAACACTCTGACCTTTATGCAATAAATATGACACAGGCTGTATAAAAAGACAAGATATCTTCTTCTGCTGTGGTTTGCACTAGAGACTCGTTGCTTTGCGCTGCTGTGTGGCCCACCACCAGAAAACAAGACATTTGTGGCAATACTGCATGTGGAATAACAAAGTATGAAATTGTGGAAGAAAAATGTCTAAGTGTTGTTTTGGACCCCATTGGCATACATTGTTTAGGTAAGAACTTTTCCCAAAATATCAGTTCATGTCCAGTACTCCAAATAAAGGTTTTGAACAGCTAGCAGCAAATGATGACTGATTTTTGATTTTATGGTGAACTATCCAAATCTAAGAAGATTTCTTTCCAAATCAAGTTTCCAAATGTAACATCAAAGTAATTAACAGCAGTGTAAAAATACATAAATAATACAATCAAACAACGTACCTTTACAAAAACAAGTTACAAATAAAACAAAACAAATTGTCATTAAACCGCTGTAACCTCACATTAACCATTGCTTCACTAATCAAACTACAGTAGTAAAACTGCGGTTAGGCCAGTATGCAAAAACAAACAAAAACAAAATGATTACACATTTACTATAATTAAAACATGGTTAATTTTTGTAAAGGTAGCCATGTTTATGTGGTCATACTCCAGTGTATGCAGGCCCAGATTAAGAATTCAGAGGCCCCCGGGCACATTGTCTTGTAGGGCCCCCTACCCGGCCGCACCCCTATAGTTTTTTAATAAAATTAATCTATAATGTATTGCCCGCATTTTTTTAAATAAATGACATATAGTACATATATTTGTAGTCTACAAAGATTTAACTTATTTTTAAAGCATTTCAAGAGTTCCCACTTAGATATGCTTTAGCGTGAATAGCAGGTTTGGCATGCTGGCCCGGGAGAGAACCCTGAGCTCGAAGATAATTGAGCTCAAGGCTCCCGCCCAGTCAAGTAAGCATATAAAGGGGTTCGAGATCAGGTAGGTCTCGAGAGCTCCCCTTAGAAAAGGGAGGAAAAAGGTGGAGATGGGGTGGAAGGGGGGATTCTTCCGAAATGAAGATAGATCGGTAGAGGAAATCAGTTTATTTATTGTGAGCTTGAATCGATCTGATTGGATTAATACTGATTACCTATGAGTAACCAGTCGTGCTCAATCATATCACGTGCTCCTCTCGAAATTAGTTTGTGAAACTTCACTTCAAGAGTTCCCACTTAGATATGCTTTAGCGTGAATAGCAGGTTTGGCATGCTGCCCCGGGAGAGAACCCTGAGCTCGAAGATAATTGAGCTCAAGGCTCCCGCCCAGTCAAGTAAGCATATAAAGGGGTTCGAGATCAGGTAGGTCTCGAGAGCTCCCCAAAATGCTATTTAACTCGGGACAGCAGCCGTATATTTCGAAGAACCTCCCCCCAAAAGCAAGGAAGTTTAATTTATATCCGGCTGCTGGATATAATGGTTTCAGGAAAGGAAGAAAAGAGGGCTCCTGCGGGAGCAAAGGGTGAAACAGACTCCTGTGGGAGCCCGAGCAGGGGAGGGGTGGGGTGGTGGAGGGGGCCAAGAAACGGGGGGGGGAGGGTTGACTCGTTGAGAGTCAAAATGCTCGAGGAACACTCCTGACGGAGATAGAGCTGGGGAGTGACAGCACTATATATAAATATATATGTATATATGAGTCTATATAAATATATATATATAATGGGGTGATCTAAGGCCTGGAGGGGGCGATTAGGAGACTTCTGTGAGTCGAATTGAGTTTTACCTTCTGCGGGAGTAGGGTGCAGTTATTTTTTCTTTGCCATCTCCAGCGGGAATCGTGAAGTGGGATTTGGACGGTGGAGATTCCTGCTGGAGGGTGAGTGGCAAGTTTGGCGAGGACTCCTGTGGGAGTCGAATGCTCGAGGAACACTCCTACTGGAGATAGAGCGGGGAGTGACAGCGCTATATAAATATATATCTATGTACGCCATTCCATAGATATATATATATATATATAATGAGTTTCAGTGGCCTGGAGGGGGCGGTGACATGACCCCTGGGGGTCATAGCCCGGGGAACAGAGCTAGGTGGCCGACTCCAACAGGAGTCTGGGAAAGGGGATTTGGACGGTGAAGACTCCTGTTGAAGGGTGACGGGGCGAGACTCCTGCGGGAGTCGGGTGCTCGAGGAACACTCCGTAGGGAGATGGAGCGGTGAGTGACTGCGTTATATATACATATATATTTATATACATGCGTATATAGATATATATATATGATGAGATTGCTAAGGCTTGGGGGGGGCAGTGAGATGATTCCTGCGGGAATCGAAGCTCGGGGTAACACTCCTGTGGGAGTCAGAGCCTTAGGGGGGCAGGGTCTGGCAGGAGTCGGGAAAAAGGAGGGGGCGGTGAAAACTTTTTTTAAAAAAAATTTAAATTAATTCATGTCAAGGGGAGAAGGCTGAGTATAACTCAGCTGGAAGGAAGAAGGGAAAGCGGCTGGGTCATCTGGGCTTCCTTTAGGTGCCTTTGGCTAAGACGTATGTACGTCTTGAAGGCATCGGATGACCACCTGCCCAGAGTTTGGATCTGTTGCTGCGAAAGCCCTTTTTGTGCTGCTGTGGTGGCTGCTCCAATCCTAAAAGAGTGACTGGAGTATGAGTCTGGGGGGAAGCCTGAGAGGCGGAGGACTGCTTTAAGGTGTTTCTGAAACCAGAAACGTGTAACTGGGCAGTTAGTGTCGTCTACAAATAGGGGGGAGAAGGGACTAGGGCTTTGAGATTTCCTAAAGAGTAAAAAGGCCATAAGTGTTTGGAAAGGGCGTGTGGGTGAGGGAAGATCAAATATGTATATGAAATGTCCTTTGCGTGATTGGTCTGTTTTACTTTGTTTAATGAGGAATGAAATTGTTTCCTCATCTAACAGAGTAAGATCTGAGATGGTGGGGTGAATGCCTGGGTTGAATTTGGATATTGTAGTGATTTCGGAGCATCTAAGAAAACCGAAAAAGGAAAGATTAAACATAGCATCAAGGGTACGATCTGTATTGGTGGATATGCCTTTGCGAAGAGTAGTGATGCATTTGGAGAGGATGTTTTGAGTGATGGGTAGCCTAGGGTCTGGAGAGGGGGAATGGGCTTTCTGGATACCTTTGATAAGGAGGCCGGTTTGGGAGTTAGAAATAGTTTCTGATGGGGAGCCATGAATTAATTTATGAAAGAAATTAATCCCACTTAGATAGCTTTTAATGGAGTTGGCTTGAATATTTTTGGAAGTGTGTAGATAAGTGATGAAGGATGTAATGGTGAGCAGGGAAAAATTGGGAAAGGGTGTGTTGTACAGGGTGTGGAAATGTTTGAAAGAATTCCATGCTGAGAGGTATGATTGTAAGGTTCTGGGGGCTACGGCTTGTAAAATGAGGGAAATGGATGTTTGGTGTAGGTTGTGCATAGGGTGGTTTATGGAAATATCATCTCTGAATATGGAGGGATGGGCGTTGGATGAGGATCCGCTTCTGGGGCCAATCGCCGAAATCTCTGGAAAGAAAAGCGAGAAAGAGAGTCAGCAATTTGATTTTTGCATCCTGGTACATGTTTTGCAGTTATAATAAATTGTTTTATGGCTGATGTCCAAACTAGGCGACGAAGAAGGGGCATTAGAGTAGAAGAGTGGGAACGCCCTTTATTAATACATTGCACTGCTGCTTCATTATCGCTGTGGACTAAGATACTAGAAGCAGACCATTCGTCACCCCACATGATAATCGCGGCCACTAGGGGGTACAATTCAAAGAGGGCTGAAGATTGTAAGGGTAGGGGAATTCCCAGCATTTGCTGGGGCCAGGGAGAGGCGAACCAACGTCCCCTGTAATATCCTCCGAAACCTACGGAGGGGGCGGCATCAGTAAATAACTGAATATCTACGGGAGAGGAAATCAAGTCACTATAGAAGAACGAGCAGCCATTCCAGCATTTAAGAAAGGAAATCCACAGGCTAAGTTCGTTATAAGTTCGTCATGCGTCCGTCAGGAGGATGATTTCCTCTAATCCATTGACGGAAGCTGCGGTTTGAAGGAGGTGGGAGACGAAGGGGCGTCCCTGAGGAATGATACGCATGGCGAAATTTAGATGTCCCAGAATAGACAGGAGTTCGCGTTTGGTGCATACTTGTCTCCCTAAGAAAAGAGATGACAGTGAAATGATTCGATCGATTTTCTCTTTAGGAAGTGAAGCTTGGAAACTGTTAGAATCCAGCTTAATTCCTAGGAATTCTAATGAAGTGCTTGGACCGGACGTTTTCTCTTTAGCTAGAGGGATGCCCAGATTAGCGAAGACTTTTTGAGTAGTCTCTAAGTGTTTGACAGGCGGCGTGTTGGGGGGGGAGATGATAAGAAAATCATCTAATAGATGGATGAGATGCGAAACGCCGTAGTTATTGGCTAGAATCCAACATATGGCTTCTGAAAGTATGTCGAATATTTTGGGGCTACTTCTGCATCCGAATGTTAAACGGACTGCGAAGTAGAATTTAGATCTCCAATTAATGCCGAACAGATGCCAGAAATCAGGGTGTAAAGGCATGATTTTGAAGGCGGAGGAGATATCGACTTTGGCGAGCCATGCGTTACGTCCGACAATTTTAATCAGAGACATTGCTTGATCTATGTCGTGATAATGGAGCGAGAATTCATCTGGTTGGATGATGCTATTAATGCTAGAAAATGGGGAGTTGTGAGGATAAGAGAGGTCAATTATGAGACATTTTTTGCCTGAGAATTTCCTGGTGGCTACACCGATGGGGCTGATTCGAAATGTGCTAAAGGGGGGGGGCAGAAAAGGGACCGATCATGAATTTATTGTCGGTCTCTTTTTTGATTAACTGATCTACGACTTCGGGTTCGTTGGTGGTGGATTGTAAGTTGGGGCAAGCGAGGTTGTAAGAGGGTAGAGTCAAGACGCCTGGATGGAATCCTTTGGATAAACCTGAAATGAGAAATTCAGAAAAGTTAGGGTCCAGGTGAAAACGTAATTCAGATGCCAGTTGAGATATATTGACGGGAGTCGATAAATTTTTTTTTGACTTTTTATTAGCTTTCAAGATGGGGCAGACTACGCGGGCGTGCGCGCCACCGCAGTAGTTGCATGTGTGAGGGTGTTTACAGGGGTGGCGGAAGCATCTGGCAATGTTGAAATTAAAGCAGGGGTTAAGGTGAGGCGCGTTTTGGGAGGAAGAGGAAAAAGAAGAAGGAAGCAGAGCGGGGATAGAGGAAGTAGTAGGACGGGGAATGTAGCTTGAAGATCTTGGGTTGGTGGCGTCTTTGTCTGGAGAAGGAATAATAAAGGGACAGGAAGTGGTAGGGTGAAGACTGGAACGGCAGACCGCGCAGGAGAAATTGCGGCAACCTAGAAAAACTCTGTTGTGGAGATCGGTGTCCAGAGCCCCCCAATAAGGACACTGGTTCCACTGAGATACCCGGATGGCGCATTTGGCGGAAAATAATTTATGGTAAGTGTAAAAATGAGTACCCCCATAGGAGAGTGCGAGTTCCGAGATGATGGCCATGTAGTCGTTTAGCTCGTGCCTCCTATGGGGAAAAACAGAACAGATGATGTTAGTGAACCTAGAAAAAGCTACGTGAAATTCAGCTAAAGAGAGGGTGCGGGATTGAGTAGTCGATGATGATTTGAGGGTGAGTGTGAATTCGCCACAATCCACCTGTCGGTCTGCCGTAGGGGGTGTAATAGGTGAAAGCAGTGTAGTGAGATCGATGTCAGCACCTGATAGGATGAGGTTTTTTGCTGTATTTGAAACTGGGGGTGGTTCCAGGGCTGGAGCGTTGTGTGGTACCGGGAGGGCTGTGGCGGTGGATAGGGTGTATGGGGGGCGTGCTGAAGAATTTTGTGCAGGGACCGTGGGGTATTGGGCTGGATCTGTGCCGGAAGTGTGAATGAGTGTTTGGTGAAGGGAGGAGGGGGGAATAAAAGAGGGGATACTAGCAGGTGGAAAGGAGGTGGGGAGAGGATAACTAATGGAGTTAGAGCTGGTGTTAGGCTGAAAAAGGTGTGTTGAAGTATGGGGGGGCTCGATGGGAATGGAAATCTGAGCATGGGTGTGGCTAATTTGAGTGGTGTGTGGGAGGGGGCTGGAAGTAGATCTGGAGTGAGGAGCTGGGGGCCAAGTGAGGGGTGTAGTGAAGGATTGTCCAGTGTGAAATGCGGAAGGGTTGTTGTCCGGGAGAGTCTCTGTATTTTGTCTTGAAGTTGGAGCTGATGGGTGCCTGTTTCCTTGGGTGCGTAAACTGGATGGTATCTGGCTGGGTGCTGTATTTTTCCTAGAAGTTGTTCTGGATAATTGAGGTTGAGATAGTTCAGTTACGGAGTGTGAGGGTTGATGGTAGGGGGCTGGACGTGAGCGAGAGGATCTAGAAGTGTCCATGGTGGGCGGAGTCTGGGGAGAAATAGTGGAGTATAGCTTTAAGAGTCCGGCTTTGTTGCAGCGTGAGGGTATGGGAATTCCGGCGTCTGAGAGGGTTTTTCGGAGTTCTGGAATAGTGATTTTGTTGGAGACGTGAGATGATGATCTGGCCGAGGCATAGGGCGAAGCGGGTGAAGGTAGGTGGCGGCTTAAAGTTGTTGGCGATGGTGAAGTTTGTCGGCGTTGAGTGCTTGCCGAGCGTATAGGCCTGCGGCCTCTCACTGGAACCTCGGCCTCGACTACTTCTCTTGTCGGGGCTGTGTGGCGTTGTACCGCCGCTGGTGTGTCGGGGAGAGCGGAGCTCTCGCTGGTAGATTTGCCAATGTTGTTGTTGTTCATTTCGATGTTTTTGGATAGCGTTGAAGTTTTGTTTGTAATGCTGAGTAATTTCGTTGCGAGGCTGGGTAGATTTGCTTGGAAAAGCTGGGTAGTTTCGCTTGAAAGGTTTCCGTAGTTTTCTTTTAGGAAGGTAAATCTCCGTAGGAAGGTTGAATATCAGCTAGGAGAAGGCTGGGAAGCTTCGGTCTAGTGGTCTTCCGAAATGAAGATAGATCGGTAGAGGAAATCAGTTAATTTATTGTGAGCTTGAATCGATCTGATTGGATTAATACTGATTACCTATGAGTAACCAGTCGTGCTCAATCATATCACGTGCTCCTCTCGAAATTAGTTTGTGAAACTTCACTTAAAGCACACTTTAAAAAAAAATACTAAAAACTAGTGAAAATTAATGGATTTTAATATACTTATTGAAGTTCACTGAAGCAGTACTAAAATATATATTAAAGGGTATTTTTAATGTATAACTTCTACAAACTTATAATGCATATGATTTGGATATAACACCATAATCCAGTCTTCCATAATACACACACCTGTTAATGATTCCTACTTATCTTCCTCGTGATGAAGAGTAGGCAAAAAGCACTTGATTATAAAGCTGAAAGTATCCGAAATCACACACACTATACCTGTTCTCTCTCCTCTTCAGGGACTTTTTCTGTCTCTCTCTCTCTCTCCCTCTCTCCCTCTCTCTCTCTTTCTCTCTCTCTCTCTCTCTCTCTCTCTCTCTCATTTTTCTGTCTGTCTCTCTCCTCTTCAAGGACTTTTTTCTGTCTCTGTCTCACTCTTTTTTCTGTCTCTCTCCTATTCAGACACACGATGAGTCCAGTCTGCGCTTCGCTGCTGTTAGCTTCCTCCGCCTATTTAACATTAGCTTGATAGCTAGCTAAAGTTACCATAACGTCTTCTATACCTTCATTCTCCTCATCATGGATCTGTTGGAAGAAGGTGTGAGTATACATGAAACATGCCTCAATAAAGATGCCTCCTCTCCTATTTTTCTCTCGCGTTTGCTAAATCCATTTGTCCGCTCATTTTGATCTACAACAACTACTACACTACAGTCTGCTCAATTCAGCGTGGGTTATTTCAAAACTGACGTTTTCGCTTTTGACCAATTACAGCATTCTGTTTAGTTAAAACAAAATAATGAAAAAAAATGGTGTGCTTTTTATTGATTATACATGATGTCATTTTTAACAGAGAAGGAGGCACCTTTATTAAGGCATGTGCCAGTTATTAAATGTTCTTCGAACGGAGCCATGAGGTCGGAGAATATGGGTGAAGCAGGGCGACTAACATTGTAAATACAAATTAATTATATTAAGATGTCGCTAACATTTAACTCCAAGTGGAAAATAACTGTTTATAGAATATTTAAAATAACTATTTAGATGCTGTTTATACACATGAAATAGGCTAAACCTTATTAAATACCCACGAGCCACTTGTGACTTATATCACATTTTCATTATTTAAATTTTTAAACGAAAATATTTCCTTTCTATTAAAAATAAATGTATTTCCAATATGTAATCGGGGAAAAAAGAAGAATGTGTTCATCAGACGCTGGTCGATCGCGTCAAAACATGTTGCCATGCGCTTTACGAGCTACACCACTGACTCTGCTGTCAGTTGTGCTTTTTAGTTATGTTGTCTCTGTCGATCAAACAGTGATGGGCGAGAATCACTCAAATAGCTTATTTCAACGAGGTGCGCTATTTGCACTTAGCCTAAATAGACACTCCAAAATCGGCATTTTTCCCCCCCTCGCAGGGGCCCCAAGTGCGCACGGGCCCCTGGGCCTGTGCCCATAATGCCGATTGGTTAATCCGGCCCTGAGTGTATGCTTGGAAATTAAAAGTGTATTTCAAAACTACAGGTGTATTTGAACTAAAAATGCATTAATCACACTTATGATTCATAGGTCAGAGTATGTACCAGAGGAAAAGCTGCATCAAGATTATGAAATATTATTTGCTTTGCTAAAAAGAGTGATCCATGTTTAGACAAGGAAGGAATTGAAACACAAGCAAACAAAATAAATAACATTATTTTGTGCTCTCTGTGTGTCCAGTTTGCAGTCTGATTGCCTTCTGCAGTCCACTGATACATTGTTTTCCCTCTGGTGGTGAACTGCTCACCATAAAGGCTGCTTTTGTTTTTATCCCTGACCGCGCACGACAGTTAAGGATTTATGAAGATTTCCACCCCTTCGCCTGCCCATCTGTGCGGCTGTCTTCAGCGTGGCCTTGAGAATATGTTTCAATTTATTAAGCCAAACCAAAGGACTCATTATTTCAGAAGAGGGGCGCGGAGTGACACACAGAATTGGTTATTAATGGAAAGTCCCTGCCACAGGGCAGTTGAAATTTAATGATATCCTACAAGAAAATATGATGGTGTCACTTTCCCAAAAGTCATGCGAAATGTCAGCGTTTTAAGGTCCCGACGCTAATTTTATGCTCGTGCACAGTAATGTTTAGGAGCGCGTTTAGGAAACACGGCCCAGTGCCTGTGCTGATTATCCCCCTCACCTTCCTGGTGCTCTCAAATGGGTTTGTGCAGCAAGCGATTTAATCTCTAAGTGTAGGGAACATTAGTGGAGAGAAAGGGAGAGAGAGAGAGAGAAACACCACAGTGCATTTCTCGGAGATAAGGCTTTCCAAGCCAAATGTTACCTGTTAATCCAGGGCCGACCGATTCCAGCACTTGACTTTGACTCTCAGCAGGAATTTGGTAATGGCTAATTTTCATCTCGGAATTAAAGAGCAGAAAAGAGCAAAGCCAAGTGGGTGTGAGCAGGGATGTAGAAAGCTGTGTTTCCATAACACGTATGCCATAGTGTCTGTGTTCACCGTGCCCATATGCACAACATATGCACCTTTAAGTCATTCTAAAGGAATTTGCCCACTACGGATCACAGCACACATTTCTCGCTGTGGTCCGCATGTGTACACATGCTGTGAAGGTAAAATGCTTTCCTTTTCATTTCTTTTGACTTTTTCTTGTTTTTCTGTTTTGTTTATTACCTTAGTTACTGCACTAGCAAAGTAGTGATGCATTCATAACATCTGGTTTAGGGGTTTGTTTTCTGGTAAGGAGTCATTTGCAAAGAACCAAATCTTTAAATATAAGCGTCTGTCTATCCATCTGTCTGTAAGTCTGTCGTTGTTCTATTGCTATATTTAATGCTTTTCAAACTTTCAAACATTCAGATTTTGTCTTTGCAAACATATTCATCACAGTATTTACTCATACATACTAAACTGTGCTTTTTTCATTTCTGATTTCTTATTTTATCCATAAAAACTTCATACAATAACTCTTCTTTCTCTGACTCTAATGTTTTACATTTCAAGGGTATTTTGCCTTGGTTTTTATTTATGACAGTTGCAGTGCAATAGAAGACAAGAAGTAGTGGAAGAGCACAGATGAGAATATGGTTAGATATAAATACTAATTCTGACCTACAGGAACTATCAGTTTTCTATATATATTATTACTGATCTTATAATTAATAATCCGCATTAATACTATAAACAATAGTATCAGTCTGATACATACATTATACAGACCAGTGAAGGAAATGGGCAGCAACGGGACACTGGCATTTTAACTGTGGGCAATATAAGCTTTGAGTTAGGTCAATAAAAACTGTTTGCTGTTGAAATATTTAATGGAATGCAGAAGAGAGAGTAGACGATGCAGTTTTAAAGATTAGCCTCTGTGTAATGCGCTGTTGTCTCCATTTATGAGACTGAAAGGTCATAACCACTCCCCTGGAAGGAGGCAACTTCTTCAGCCCCATTGGCAGGTCAAATAAAATGTAATTGTCTGCTGTAGGCAGTGGCAGCCTTTGCGGAGAGGGGAACTGACATCCTCCACGTTTTAAACATTCAATTCTCCTGCTGAGAGGAACACAGGTTTGCAAGGACACAGGCTTCACCTGTCAATATATCACAGTGACTGGCTAGCCAAATGCTGCAATGCTTTTCCCCTTCTCTCTCTCTCTCTCTCTCTCTCTCTCTCTCTTTCTCCCTCCTCCGGCTCAGTGCCTTCATTGGAGAAATCAGCTGAAAGGTCCACTGGGACCTCAATTCAAACACTGCAACTTGCAACATATGGCACATTTTCAGCTCCCAAGGTCAATTAAAGCTATTTATTGAGGGAATGTTGCTAAATTTCCCAAGGTTTCCTCTCAATTCATCGCAGAGTGCCTTGTCTATCATATTAAAATTCGGTGGAGTGGTTTACGCTCTCCTTGTCATGACTTTCCATCAAAGATATCAAAGACTTTCAAGAGAGGTTCGAGACACTTTATCTTCTCTTATCGCCAACATCTCTTTTCACTCTCCCCTTTTCCTCAGCGCAGCCTTGTCCGCTCACAATACAAATCTAATAACATGTAAATTGGAGATAAGCCCAGATCCTTCCAAGTGATATTTTTTACATTCATAGTTTGTCAAGTCGATTTCCGAGCCCCTGTTTTAGCGGTACAACACATAAGGACTGAGAGAATTAACAGGAAAGGTGATTTATCATTGCTACCACACTGTCAAGGACTCCCACTGCTGCCATGGGAGGGAGGAACACGGCATGTGTGTGCGTGTGTGTTTGTGCGCCTATGTTTACGCATGATTGTGAGTATGTGCGTTGTTTTAAATTATGGCATTTCATTCCAAATGTGTCGTATTTACAGCGTCCCATTTTTATTTGCGGCTCCTATTATCCAGTGAAACAGTTGCGCGTGGAATGTTATTTGTGACACGGCTGACCTAAAAGGATTTCATAAAGATTTTTTTGAGGCAGAAAGCTGCAAACGGACCTGTCACAGCTGCTGCTGGCAGCCCCGGTGGAGAAATATCACCTGGAAAACACAGCCCTCCTTCGCTCTCTTCATCATGCTGGCGTCTGGCACTGTAATTAAGTCCAAGTCAATGATTTTGGACCAGTGGCAGGAAATAAACAGCTCAAGCCAGGCCAAAATGGGGCGCTTGAAACAAGAGAACGCTCACAGACACAATCGCGCTCGAGCGTGGCTAATGTAAATGGAGACGGACCAAAAAAATAGCACATTTTGGTTATTTGAGAGCCGAATTGGTCATTTGAGATGAAATGTGCTGTTTGCTTTCTAATGCATGACAGATTGTTTCCTAGTAACAAAGCAATATGAACCACCCTGTGATCCAGTATTGTGTTTGCGGCGAGGTCCTGCTGAGTCTAAAGCAGAAGTTGGTTTAAGCAATGATGTATTATTAATGCCAACACCAAATCCAGGACTACGGTGGCTGCAAACCAAATACAGGCTTCTGACATCCAGTTCTCCTCTATTGTTTCTCATTTGCTGATTCGCTACATGTTTGGCATCTGAAGAATCAGAGCCGTGAATGTGACAAAGACAAGAAAACATACAGTCAGTGTATTCAGTAATTCACTGTTTACTTGATTTGTTGATTATGGCACGAAGCTGCATCCAAACTGCATTAAAACTGTTGATTTTTTTCCATTTGATTGCAAGCAAATGCACTTCCATTAGTTGGCTGCTAATGAACTGGAGTAAAATGCTAGTTAAATTGAGGAGAGACCCTCTATGGGTTCCCAGCACTCCTCTTGGTCTTTTCTCTGTCCAAGAATTTCAAATCGTAAAGTCTTAATAGTGGCGGCTGATATTCAACTGTTGGTTGGCTGAATGTTTCCAGGGCATTTGCAGATGCTCGGAATAATCTCTTATGTTTTGCTGCAATCTGCTGCGGAGATGGTTGAAATAAATACTTTAAACTAATTAATGTCGGACCAGCTGTTACCAAGCCTTGGCTGGCGTTAGTGAATACTGATGGCAGGAGTGGGGCTCCTCGAGTCGTGCCGTGTTTGTGCATGATTTAGGGAGTCATATAAACACATATTAATTCTGTATGAGAGCCTGTTTCTGGGATTTCCGACTTAAACTGAAATCCAGAAGAAATGTATGGCTTTTAATTAACTACTGTAAATAACTAATTAAAATGCACTTTAAATGCACTTTAGAGTTTATTTTGAAATCATAAAACAGCATAATATCATAATCCAAAAGAATAGAATAGAATAGAATATCACAACGTCACTTACGGTATTAAGGCATAAACAACTAACATACCTAATAGGAAATGAATTAACCATGATGTACACGTATAGCTAATCCCTTAACATTTTTGGTATGGATGAATAAATAAGTAAGAATTATAGTAGTTGTCTGTCCTATGAAATTAAGCAAATTCACCCTTTATGTAAATGATTAAAAATCTGTGAAAGACTTTGTAAACATATTTGCATAATTGTGCTTGGAGTAAAAAAAAAATTGATTACAATGAAATATGTCAAAATAATGTATTATTATTAAAAAATATTAAACATTATTTAAATTGCTACATTTTTATAAAAATGTATTTTTTAATATAAAATGAAAATTTCATATTAAAGGTATATTCATTTTATTAACAGTGTTAAATTCATTCATTCATTTTCTTTTCGGCTTAGTCCCTTTATTAATCTGGGGTCGCCACAGCGGGATGAACCGCCAACTTATCCAGCATATGTTTTACGCAGTGGATGCCCTTCCAACTGCAACCCATCACTGGGAAACATTCATACACACTCATTCACACCTATACACTACGGACAATTTTAGCTTACTCAATTCACCTATACCGCATGTCTTTGGACTTGTGGGGGAAACCGGAGCACCCGGAGGAAACCCACGCGAACACGGGGAGAACATGCAAACTCCACACAGAAATGCCAACTGACCCAGCCGAGGCTCGAACCAGCGACCTTCTTGCTGTGAGGCAAACGTGCTACCCACTGCGCCACCGCGTCGCCCCAGTGTTAAATTATTAGTGTATAAATTATTAGTAATTAACTTTAAGGTCCTGTTTACACCTGGTATTAACATGGATTTTTTTTGTCAATCCGGGTCACAAGTAGACAAAGGAAACACATTGCTGTCTGTTGTTTAAATCCATCCCTTCTGTCCACTTTCGACCACTTTCCTAAATTCTTTAAGGTAAAAGTCTATAGGCAGCTACATGTATGGCTTTTGTCTGACCTTTAGATGAAATATTGCTAAATAAGCTCAGGGAATTATAAATGTGAAAGGAGAAAACAGAAAATTATATGCAAAGCGGCACCTTTTGTTTGTGCTCTGACAGCCAAAAACTACACTCGATGCTGTGGGTTTGTGTTAAAATCACAAACCATAAGCGGACATATGCTTTTTTATACTTTTTATTTTAAACGTACAATTTTAGACAGCAAAATTTAAATCCTGTCTGGCTAGCTTGATAAACATTTCTGCTAGTAGCTAGTCTTTTGTGGCTGTTCAAAAAGCAATCCAACTGAATGTGTTTCATCTACTTTAGAAGTGTTCAAAAGTGGACAAGCTTAAAAGATTTACTTCACCTTGTCTACCTGTAATCAGATTGAGAAAAATTTAATAATATATATAAACAGGACCTAAGTTAATATTAGCTGGCACAAAAGTAATCTGTATTTAAAAGTGGGAAAAAAAGTTTACTTAATAAATATAACTGTTTGTATGAACAGCCTTACTATTCTTTGATAATGCATTACATGTACGGTATAGACTTAAAATGTATCATCTATTGTTACCTGCGTTTAGACAGTCTGAATCACATCTCATGTTGTGGATTTTTGTGGGCATGGCCTGTTTTCTATCAGACAGAATTTAGACTTCAGCTGTGATTGGCAGCAGGCTATGACAGTGTGAAGAGTGTCAGCTCAGGCCTGTGTGCTTTAAAGTGACTTATGCTAGTCTGTGTGTAATATTTGTTTGTGTGTGTGTGTAGATGGATTCAGCTGGTTATGAGGCCTGTACACATGTGTGTTTGTAGTGATGGATGTAGCTCTATGATAGCCTGTATAAGGCAGTGACTGTTAAGATAGATGTGGAGTTTTGATGGCCAGTGCGTGTGTGTGTGCGTGGGTGTGTGTGTGAGTTATGATGGTCCATTCAGCAGATGGCACAGGTCTGCCCTAACGGAGCTGATGAATGGCAGATGATGTCATCAGGGCACTGACAGGCACTGGAGGCTGATCGGAGGAAGTGAACAGGAATCTGCTTTACATTTGGGCCCCAGAGGACCCAGTGTCTGTTCAGTGTCCAAGCTCATGTTATTCACTTTCAGATGCTGCTCCCATGCTCAGAGGAATGGAAAACTTTTTTGTTTTATGTATAGAGTGTTGTCTAGTGGTGGTATGTGTTGTTACTGAAATAAAAAGGTTCAAATGTCACAAAAATTTCATGCATGGGTCAATAACAAAAGACATTTGGAGCATTGAAACAATACAAGTATAATACAGTTTTATTATTGTTTCTTTTTTATAATGACTGTTATCCATTCTTGCCATAATTTACAGAAGACACTCTGTAATTCGTTGTATCAATAATTTATGCACCAAAATATCTTGTCAGGCATCATTTGAACAAGAAGTATTTGATTGTGAATTAAAAGACTCTATTATCATTTGTCCACTGCCTTTCAAACAGCAGTATAGGTCATATTTGTCAGCAAGAAGGTTTCAGTCATTAAACATATAGTAAAATATATACTTGAATAAGGATAATTTGAAATAAGTATGGTGTATACACATAATATATACACACTGAAACAGAAACCATTTGTATTGCTGTTTTCCCATAGCTGATGATCAAAAGTATAGAGCAACACAGAGGTCATGGGTTTCAATTCCAGGAAACACATACTGTTAAAATATATTGCATGCATTGTAAATAGATTTTGATTAAAATGTCTGCCAAATGTATAAATGTAAATGTAATGCATATTGATTGCAACATAACTGTTTACAGCACTATAAAAAGGATTTCATTTTTTCATTCTTTTTTTAACATAGGGTGCTTTAAATTACTTTCATTTACCATACGCACAATGTTTAACGAGTAGACATGGTGATTAATCTTGGAAAGCTGTTTTGTGAAGACATGCCGCAGACTTTACAGTGCTCGTCCCAGCGTTTTCTCTCCTTATGACATTCAGCAGGAAGTCCCAGCGGACTAGGCGATAAAATATATACTCTTTAATGTGCCAGCCCCTGTTTTTATTTGTCTGGCAGACATAAAATCCTTTTTCTTTTATTTCCAGAGGGTTTTAACAGCCGCCCCACCTGTGACATTTTACACCTGCACATTTATGTGTCAACCATCGACTGAGAGGAAATAAATGATATTTATTTTACTCCTCTGTTTTCTTCTGCCACGTTCCTTTTTGAATCTAATCCAATCATATTGATTTTTTATGCACCGATTCCTCCGAGGGTTTTAATTTATTTGCCCAAAATGGCATTGCCAGTCTGCTGAAGGGGCGGCAGTAGTGTTGAAACATGGTCAATGAGGGTTCACCACCTTGTGCCATATGGCCTTTGTTGAGAAGCCAGAGCCCTTGATAATCTCAGCTTGCCATATGCATCTGCTTGAGTGCCGTCTTTTCCTATCACAGAGTTTTAGCGCCATATGGAACGGGTGGGCTTTTTTCTCCCAGCATATCTGTGCCCTCCACGCTACCGAGAATATAAGCTTTCCAAAAATGCAAATGCCTATTTTTCTTTTTTTTTCTCGTTCTATCTTTATGTAAAATCTCTCAAGCATTTATAGTGGCTATAAATACAGAAGCATCAATAATAGAGTGCCGTGTGACAGTGACAGAATGGGCTATCAATCATATGTGCTTGATTGGGCATGCTTGTATAGATGTTAATTTTACATCTCACAAACAATCTGGGTGTATAAACACCAATTCAGGAAAATAATGATTTATTTTACAGCGCAGCACTACATGGAGTGTGTCGTCTGTTATGCTGAATGTGTATGTTTCTGTCTGTTTGCCACCAGAAGAAACTCCCATGTGCACGCCGACAGCCAGAGACAGCTATGAGAGACTGTCGCTGGCGGGGCAGACTTTACCTCCAGGATTCCCCTCACCCTTCCTCTTCCCTGATGGCCTGTCGTCTATAGAAACCCTGCTGACTAACATCCAGGTGAGAGACTTTGCTGTCTGAAGATCTGTAGTGGAAAACGGTACATCAGTCTTTCTTGAGCCATTTTATTTCCTTGTTGATTCATATAATCTACTAACTACTGATCAGTGAACTTACAATATTCCAACTAGTCACACAGCATTAAGAAGTAAAATGCTGGATAGCAAGTGGGAAGTTTGTTTTAGTGCAGTGTTTTTTTAACATTTTTTATGCCAAGCCACCTCATTATCCACTTATATTATAAAATCAATGAATCAAATTTTGCTGCTTGCACAGAACATCAAATAGATAAATAAAAAAATAGTCATTCTTAAGTTGTGATTGAAAAAAAACAACATACTGGAATTGTATGTATTGTATTGTACTGGAACAGAACCTAATTTAATCTAATGGAAATATTTGACCATAATATTTGACAAATTTTTTCAAAGTATTTTTCAAACCTTCAAGGCAGTACACATTTCTGGTCTATGCTCAAAAATGGTTAATGGATTATAAACTAATTAAATGTATAAGAATAAAAGTAGTTGAGTTCCATACAACTCCCTTAAAACACAACATTAAAAAATTTATAATAATATTGATATTTATATTTAGCGGTACATTAATTTAATTAAAATAAAAACAAAAATTTTTATTGAAAAAACTCATGTTTGCATGATTTAAAGATTGTTTTATTTTAAATCACTGTGATGCCAGTTGTTAAGAACAAATGATTTTTAATTATTTGCTGAATATACACTCTTAAAAATAAAGAATCTTTTTTGGCATTGATGGACCATAGAACTTTTGCATTCCACAAAAGGTTCTTTATAGTTGAAAGGATTTATTATACTATTAAAATGTTCTTCGCTCTAAGAAAAAAATGGTTCTATTAAGAAATGCTCCCTGGAAGGTTCCTTGGAGAACAGAAAACTTTTGTTCTATGGCATCACAGTCAAAATGGAACCTTTGTATTTTAGAGTGTATATTTTGAATTATACAGTATCTACTGTAGGGAGAGCAAGACCAGCTGATGCCATTCAACTAGACTAGTATGTATGTATCAAAATAAAACAAACTGCTAAATGAACATTCAAATGAACCAAACTGAAAGTATAAAATAAATCATGAGTGAGTTATATTAATTCCAATAAAACTACCCCATCAGTGGAAGCACATTCTTCACTTGAATTGCGGCAGACTTCCAGTTGGTTGCTATAGTAATGTTTTATTTTAGCCCACTGTGGACTGGCCAGATGACAGATGTCATGATGTTATCATGTCTTGTGTCATAACACAGTAAACAGCAGTGATCCTCAAGATTACACATAATGGAAGGAGATGGCACAACGAGTTGTTTATCACAATTTACGGCAACCTTAAGCCGCTGTTTGGAAAATATAGTGAACGGATGGCGATGTGCAGTGATAGTATCATCACGGTTGAGAAGAAGTCAAACATTCATACAGTAAGAAATGTTTATGCTCTTCACAGTTAATCATTTAGCACACATTTAAAAACACAAGCAATCATATGCAATTCAGTATTACTGCTAATTCTGAAATGAAAGAATATTAAAATGTTTCTTAAAAATGCTATGAATGATCTTTTTGTTTCATTTAAAAAAATCAGGATGAAATGTTATCAGTCCTTTATAGAGCGAAATAAATATTACCAAAAATAATTAGATTAAAATAATACAGAGTGAAAAAAATATTACTCAAACCCATAGATCAAGTCATTTCTGAGAAATTGAGATTTTTTTTTGTGGCCTCTTAATCTTTTTTTTATTAATACTTTAAAGTTATTCCTATGAGTTATTTTATTCTCTGTGTTTTGTTATAATAAGAATCAACTCTTTAACTTCATACCCTTGATTCATGGAGGTGTCAAAAAAAATGTTAATATAATACTTTTTCCGGGTACATCCCCAGCTGTGATGTTTTTCCCTATCAAAACAAACGCATAGCCGCATAAATTCAGCACGACTCTTGATCACCACTGTTGGTTGTCATGCAAGTAAAGCCCAGTCAGAAAGATGAATGTAGTTGATTAACACCGCCTCTGAGACTAATGATGTGGGTACAGTATGGAGAGTGAGAGGTTTGCTCATTGCTCTTGTGATATGGCCATCAGATCTATCGCGCCGCTTTCGGCCCCATTGTTAATTAGCAGGACTCAGTTCAGTCAGTCATCTTTAATCATGATTTCAGGGTAATGTTTTGATTGAACATTCACACACAAATCAACAAAACGAACCCAAGCAGAAAATTGAGATAAAGCAACTTAGTCTAAATTGGGGTCATACCAAGGAACAATTAGTATGATATAGCCCATTGCATTTGGCTTAATTGCATGCGTACAGGGAATAATTGTTTTGAAATGGTCATTGCACCGTTTGTGCAGCAAATACCTCTTTAAGTGTTGTTTTGAGACAAGCGGCTGTTTGATCCTTCTTATACAACTTGCTACTTCGCAAACTGTCAGAACAGAAGTTCAGAAGTCTCATATCCATGATCCATGGCATATTGCTGTCCAGTTATGATACTGTCATCATACTGCAAGTATCATACTGTCGTTATGATACTTGCCATCTCTAATGACATGCATGATGTCATCGAGAAGGAGGAACTAGAAGTTGACTTCCACAAGACTTTAAACAAACAATGGCCAACAAACTGACATGTTTTGTATAAATACTGCTTAATGAGAGGTCTGTAACTGTAAGCGGAAGGTCTTATATGGAGATAGTTTAGGTGTGTTTTATGCAAATGACCAAACTTGTTCACACATCCACTCTAAATTCAACATTAGAATGAGCAAATTTGTGTTAATTAGGCAAAAATGCAATTTCGTCAGGAATTCAATGTGCATATACAATCCACACAGTTATTAGTAAATGAATCGTATTGTGCTCATTTGCATATTTGAATGGTCAGTGTCATTGATTGGCCAAATGCAGCGCACAACCTGTTTAAGTTAAGGCACTGCACATCTTCATATTAAATATTACTAACCATGTTTCTCCCACAAATGATGAAACCATTGTTTATGTACAATTATGCAGTTTTTCTGTGACTGTCCAAAATTATGATTTTGAACCACACAACTGGCTGCTGGTTGTAGTTTTATCGGTTCGCATTGCACATTTTTGGCACCACAATCCCAGGTTTTACTATGAAATATTTTATTAATTTTAATATGAAACAGGAAAAGTTGGGTGTTTGGAAAGGCAAAAAATGTATTTATTTATTTTTAGTTAATTTAACAGATTTTAATTTTAATTCATTTATTTATTATTGTAATTTTGTTTTATTAATTAAGTAAAGAGTTCATTCTACTAGAGTCTGTTCAACGCTGGCTTTCATTGTATGGACAAAAACAATTTCTTCAATATACTTTTCAATGTTTGAATGTTTGAGTGGCACTGCTCTATAGCGTATAGTGAACCATTCATACAGTTTCTTGACTTCTGAGGAGGTGTGTAAGGTGTGTGTTTGTCTCCTGCAGGGTTTACTGAAGGTGGCGATTGATAACGCTCGTGCTCAGGAGAAACAAGTACAGCTGGAGAAGACGGAGCTGAAGATGGAGCTGTTTAGAGAGCGAGAGCTCAGAGAAACCCTGGAGAAACAACTGGCTGTCGAGCAGAAGAACAGAGGTGTGTGTTACTCAAACGCGCACACACACACACACACACATTTAAACCACATGCTGTATGCACAATTCATTATATCTCTTATTGCCTTGAATTCTCGGTTCTAAAAAAGTGATGATAAGGCCCAATTTCAGAAATTTACTTTTTCATTAAGGAGCTATGTGAATCACATTTATTAGTGCATATTTTTTTTCTAGTCACATAAAAAATATACATCTTTTTATTTCAACTGCTTCAATTTAATCAGCTCATTAATGCACATTCTCGGTCTGACTAATTGGGTTGAGAATGTGTTACCTATGATATTTAAACAACAGTATGTTATGCAATAAAATAATATTTTACATATTTTTAGTTAAATGTAAGTGCTGCTTACCTGCTTTGGGGGGTTTTTATGATATTTATATTTCAATTGCATTACTAGGTGGTTATTAAAGCAATAACTAATAAGGGCTGAAATGTAACTGAACTTTTTTGAAGAATGTTGTCCTTTTTTGTTCTCTTATTTTAAATATTGTTTTATGTTTTTTTAATTGATCATATATTTTATATCTGACTAGTAAATGATCAAACTTGCGATGATGCTAATATCTTATATTACCATTCAAAAATTTAGTGTCAGAGAAAAAGTAAATAGTTTTATTGAGCAATGATGAATGAAACTAACAGTGAAGACATTTGAAAAGATTATTATTTTGAACAAAAATATGTATTTTATTTATTTTAACTAAATGCTTCTAAACTTTAATCAGAGAATGCTGAAAATCAAAATGTATTATTATTGTTAACTGTGTTAACGTTAAATATGCAAATTGAGCACCAATTTGGCATATTAGAATATTTCTGAAGTATCATGTGACACTGAATTAAATCTGGCTGTTGGCTTTCGTACAGACTTCATTATTTTTATTCCTGTTATTATGTTTTTATTTTTGGTACTATAAACAACCACCCACGACAATCACAACATATTAATGAAGAGTTTCGCAAAAACAAATACCATGTTTTTATTTCTGAAAATGCAAGAATCTCTATCATAAGTAATCTTTAATTCATCATTTTAATGCATAGAGCAATTAGTGTAAAAGTGCATTAAAATTACCCGAAAAGCCCTGTTACAAGCTCAGTTGTTAATTACAAGCACACAAAAAGCGTACTGCCAAAGTGATAGAGACAAGGTCATAAATCGAGCAGAATGAGGCATATTCACATTACGATCAATACATGAGCACATATTGATTATGCGTGCAGAAGTGCTTGTGGGAATACAGTATATTACCGTAACTACATACATAGACAATGAGTGCATTAGAAGCACATATGAAGCCTTTATTCAAGTGAGTGTGGTTAAACTCGCGGAAACATGAATAAGTCATCTACGTGGTAAATGTTTCTAAATGAGACACAATATTTCTCCAGGGAAAGTCATGATTGGACTGCAGATTGATAATAGTTTAGCTAATAATTTTCAACTCTCTTTGAGATTAAAAGGGATATGTGCAGTACAGATGGCCTCTAGTCACATACTTATACTCTCTTATTGCATAACATATAATTATGAACTACATATTGACATCAATAAAAGATTTAGATTTTTTTCTCACAAAAGTAATGCTATAAGTGCAACTTCATAGTCTCATGTTCTATGTATTTATCCTACATAATGAATCAAATTGAGCTTATTAAGCCAGTTTCACATAAGGATCCTTATAAATGTGCCCACAGCCCTCCAGCATTCTTCTGTTTAATATTCAGCTCGTGTCTTTCTGTTCCTTTTTTACAGAAAGTTTCCCTTAACCTCGTCTCATTGGCATTTTAACCTAGGTTAATCCAGGTTATCGCTGGCTCAATTATTTCGCTAATGACACAGTCAATTTCTCATTGAACAAGAACAGTTTTTTTTTCAGCTGCAACTTTTCTATGAATTTTTCCTCGCCAAGGGAGTTTGGAAATTAGCTCTCCTTCCTTTGGTCCTTAATATCAGATGTGCCACTGCATATGACTGGGGTCCTTGACTGCTGCTTTTTCTGTATTTTTTTGCACACAGCGATCATTCAGAAGCGGTTGAAGAAAGAGAAGAAAGCCAAGAGGAAATTGCAGGAGGCGTTGGAATATGAGTCGAAACGACGAGAGCAGGCTGAGCAGACCCTGAAACAGACATCACCTACAGAAAGTCTCAGATCACTCAATGGTGAGACATTTTGCTTTAAAGTGTGCTTAACTGCAATGTTTAGCAGTCTTGTTAGTTTCCTTATGAGCATAATCTAATGAAATAAGCTTCTGTATGTGAGTGATAATATAGTAAGGCAATCATTTTCACAAAATTAAAGCTTTATGTTGAGTTATGATGTAAGACTATTTAACAGGACAGTACAGAACTACTGACCAAAAAAAGTCATTTGAAAAAAATTAATGATTATATATAAAGAAAACAGATATAAAGCAATCACATTTTTGCAGAAAGTATTTTATTAAGTTATGTAATAAGGTCAAATAAAATTAGAGAACATTAAATAATGAGCAACACAAGCCATTTAAAAGAACTTCTTTCATAAAGAAAATGTATTTTATGTACAGATATGTGATTCAATGATTGCTGGTAAAGCTTGTTAGCATTAGTTAACATGTCTTAACAGATATTTAACAGTCTTGGCTAACTCTTATTTCAAAATGAACAAATACAACTTTTGTACCAAGCTATTAAAATGTTTTCATTAATTGAAATAATTCTTAGATAAAATAAAACACGAATGTTAGATGAAAACATAACCAATGAAGTAAATGATTTAAATGACCAAAACTAAGATAATATATATATATAAAGTAAAAAGAAAAAATATCAAATGACTAAATTTATGGCTATTTAAAATTAAATCTCCACATTCTAAATGAATCTGATTTAAAATTTTGTTAAACACTTTAAAATAATAGCATTTTATTTAAAACTACAAAAAACTAAATTAGACAGAAAAATATTTGCTCTAAAATGGCTAGTAAATTTAGTAAATAACTTCAGAAAAATTGAATTAAACGTGACATTTTGACGTATATAACTTTATTTTTAACACTGTATTTTAGCACTGTATTTTTTATGTGCAACATTCTGCCAGAATTTGATTCATTCACAATCAAAAAAAATATTTTTTTTACAGTGTCCCTCAAAACATAACCCATGTAATTATCTTATACTCCATCACCCTGTATTTTCTTAGGTTACTACATTGTATGTACACCTCAATGCATGCACTTCAAAAAGAGATGCAACATTAATAGTATAAAAATAATAAAATAATTCAGAATTTTACACATTACAATAGATTTTACAATAGAGCACATTCTACATTGGCTACATCTCTACCAAGCTTTGCAAGAACCATAAGATAAGCCTAATATGTGGCAAATTACTCTGTTCAGTATTCGTAACACCACCCAGTCATTGGTCAAATTTGGCCCTGACCTGAGCGACCCAAGCACATCATCCCTCCGCCCATCACCAAAGACGAGGCTCGAAAAAACTTCCCTAATTAAGCGCAGATGTCATGGATGTTTAATCGTCATTATCTTTTCATTTCGCCAGACTCGTTGACCCAGGAGATAGAGACTGACCGCAGCAGTGGCAGAACAGATGCTGAGAGGACAATACAAGGTACGTGTTTTTGAGGAGACTATAAATCTGAGCTCGGCTTCAGTATATGAGGCTCGCTTTAACTCGGCCTGCTGTTCATGCATGCAGCCGGCCATCTGGGCCACAGACCCTACAGTTCAAGAGGAAGGTCAAGATCAGTGGGATCTGTCGAAAGAACATCTCTAGACAGGAAAAATCACGCAAACATACAGTATGACAATGGAACGGTCTGCTGATTCAGAGAGCTGAGTGTATGAGGAAGTTCGGTGGGATATTAAATGAGGAACATGGAGAAGATTAAACTTTAAACAAGCCCACTGAGTCAATTAAAATTCTACTTTTGTTTTGTAGTTTTTAATCAGCAGGGATATATTAAAGGGATATTATTAAAGGGATAGTTCACCCAAAAAATGGTTATACTTTTATCATTTGTTTAAATTAATGTCGTTCCAAACCTGTACGACCTAGAAAAAGGGATGTTCAATATCTCTTGTGTCATTGTTCTTTTGTACCAGGCATTAAAATATAGGCTTTTGTGTGAAAATTCAAAAAATAAGATGACTTAATGTCCAATGAAAAAGCAATAGGTCTTTCATATATATATATATATATAGTATCAGCTAACATGAACTAAGAATGAACAATATTTTTTTACAGAATTTATTAATTTGTTAAAGGAGAACTACACTTTTGTGAAAAAAATGCTAATTTTATAACTCCCGTAGAGATAAACGGCCTTACCATTTTTTAAATAAATTTAGACGATCTCTGGGTCTGGCGGGAGCACTTTAGCATAGCTTAGCATAGATCATTGAATTAAATTAGACCATTAGCATCTCTGTAAAAAATAGTTCATTCAAATAAATAAAATAAATAATTGTCCTGTTTGAAGCTTGACTCTTCTGTAGTAACATTGTGTTATCCAATTGAAACTAAAAAACTTTTTCTAGGCCGATATGCTAGGAACTATACTCTCATTATGGCACCATATTCAAGGAACTATGCTGCAGAAACATGGCTGCAGCAGGTGCAATGATATTACACAGCACCAGAAAAGTAGCTAAAAAGTTGTTAATCTTAGTTTACAGTGCATTAAGTTAATGATAAAGTTATTTCCAACAGATTGTTATCGCAGAATAAAGCCAGTATTTACTGACTATCATGGTGAGTCGAAGTTCTCAGATGAGCCTGTGTTATTTAGCAGTTGTTATCTAAGAATAACATACTTTGTAATGTCGAGACTGACCAATCAGATTTGAATATTCCAGGTAGCTGTGTAATAACTAATGTCAACAAATTCAGAATTTTAATAACATATAATTTAATGTTCAAACTAACATTAACTAAAATTAAGTATTTTTTCGTTGTTGGTTACTTTTAACCCTTTATCTGGCGAAGAACCATACATACTACATTTGTTGACATTGAGTACAATTTAAAGTGTCCTGTAAAGGGTTAACTAATACTGTATAAACAAATTCTAACAAATGTGTTGTAAAGTGTCATTTTTTAGTCATTTTTTGACTGGCGTTTGAATGATAAAAAAAAAGGAATTTACTTGTTTCATTACTGGATGAATCATCCTTTTGAATGAATCTCTTGAACTAATGGTTAAAAATATAATTGTAAAAATGTACTGCAACAACTTAACTTAGCCTTCTTAACTGTGCTTTCATTTACCTGGTCAAGTTTCTTTCAAAGGGTGTTTTGCTTTATTTTGATTGCTACCATATACGTCATTGTTTATACCTGAACTATAAACTGTTATCCCAGCACTTCTGTGATCATTTTGATGCTTTTAATGTTAATGTGTTTAATTAAAAAGACTGAAGATGCAAGCCGTTTCATAACTCTAAGACAACTTCTCTATCTGGGTCAAACCCAGATTTGAACGTTCGTTGAGATTTTATTTGTCAAAGGTTTAATAGATATATGCGAATCATAGATTTTACTGCAGGATAAGACGACATGGGTGTTTGAGTTATTTAATGAATATTCATGGTCAAAATGGTGTCTGGCTCAATAGATTGAATATAAGAAAAGAAACATTTTAAACATAGACCCCCTTGACAGTCAGACCCTGTCTATGTTGTGCACCTCAGAGACCAATTCAATTTAATGAGCATAATAAGAAGTTTCATTATCTGAAGATGACCCACAGTGGAGTTACCTCACAGGAGCACAACACACCCACTCAAAGAAATGCACACACACTTCATGGGTTTATGGGTGTTTATGCACCTGCTTCAATCTGGTTTGCTTTCACAGAAATCCACTTGCCCATTTGCAAATGTTTCAGTCACACTATTTTAACTACACCTTAAGTGTTAAGTCGCTCACCACTGATGTCTATTTTAATTGTACCCAGCAGCACATGCCATACCAAAAAAAAAAAAAAAACGGCGTCTTGAGTGGTCTCAATTTCCCTTTGAAAATGGTCTGTGGAAATTGCTATGAAATGTGGGAAATGGTATTTTAATACCCCGTTGCAAGTAAAAACCCCGTAACCCAGTTTGATTAGCCTAGTTAATTTTTTTTGTGTGAGAGTGTGTGTGTGTGTGAAGGAAGTTTTTAGTAAAAAATAAATGAAGATCAAGTGAAAGGAGTGTGATTTTTCCCCGACTAAATCAAGTGACATTGACTTGATGAGCAGAAAATGATTTTTTAGACCATATAATGTCATTAGCATTATGATGGCTGTTATGCCCAAAGATTAATAATTTTCCAGCATTAATTGCTAGATATAGAAAGTTGGAATAAGTGTAGATGGGGAAGAAGCTCGTCTACTGTGAGAAGTTTTTTTATTGGAGCAGACATATAGGGGTCAAAGACGAGATTTTGGTCCCGTTTTGGTGTCTGCATCAAATTAGATTTACTGAAAGTGATGTTATATAAATAGGAAGCTCATTAAATGCTACTAAAGTGTCTACTTTGATGTTTCTAATAACATTTGTGAAAGTACAATGTCAAAACATGGGTGAAATTATGTTCCCTCATTATGCAGGCTAACAGATAGATTGTGAAATATATCAGGGTAAAAATGAAACAAAAAGGATAGTGGAAAAGATTTAAAATAACATTTAATTAACCATGATCGCTAAATAGAGTCTTTTAATATTTCATCAAATGATTCTTGTTCTAAATATCCCTGATAAGATTTTGTGTATATAAACTAGTGTTGCGCTGAATGACATTTTAGTGGATAATTTAATAATTAAAATAATAGATGAAATAAAGCTGCAGTATACTTTTATTGTTTTGATGCTTGAAAACCCTTTTTCATCTTTGAGCCATAATGAAATTTGAAACATTGAGGTCATTTGATTTGGAAAAAAAAAACAGGTATGTTTTGACTGTCAAAACTGTAGTTATTGCTTCACAAGATGCAATCATTTCACAGGTTTTTCAGTCAGTGCCCTTGAAGAATTGACTTAGTCTGGCCAAAGGAAGTGTGTATGTGCGTTTAAAAACATCCTGTGTGTCTGTTCAGTTATAACAGTGCGTGTGTGTGTGTTTATGTCATGGTTTTTGTGACCTACAACCAGTGTGGCATAATTACACTCAAATGCCAAAAACATAAAGTATGCTGATAAATTACCCTTGCATATGAGGGAAAAATTCTATCCCAATCTGTATACAAAAAAAAACAAAGAGACGTGCTATAATTTCAGCACTTGGCTGTTGAGGGAAAAAAAAATAATGAGAGCATAATTTCAGAGAACTAATTATTTCTATTTGTCTTTTGTCACACTCTGTAATTCTGCTATATTAACACAGTCTGTGTTTATTAATTGCTTTTCCAGTGTTTTGAATCCATTCCAAGAATAAGCTTGACTGTTTTTCCTGGCTCCGTGCTTCTGGGAGCACATCTCGCCACTAATTCCTTGTGATACCGAACATAATATCTCCCCGGTATCTGTTCCTGATGCTCAGCGCTCGCCTCGCGATGTTTTCTGCAAGTTTACACGACCCTGTGCGGAGAGATAAAGTTCTTTGTTGCAAGATTAAACATCAAAACAGTTAGAGTGAAATTAAAATTAAATGAATGAATGTCACTGAAGCAAAAAAGGCAGTAATTAATGGCTCCCTTAATTGTCTTCATAAAATATTTGCATGGGCATAATTTGCATAATTTACATGTATTAATTAATCTTTCAAAGGAATTTTATGCTGAGAGAAGCCAAAAAATGCCTTTGTTTTATTTAGCATCTTATGAAATATTTATCCTCTTTAATGAACTTTTCATCTTGATTTGAATATAAAAATGCCAAAGTTTTAACATATTTTAATGAGGGGGTTCTTTCATAAAACAACATGGCAGCCGTTCGATTTTTCCCACTCGAGAAGCTTTCCTGGCACTATTTGCTCAAGCTAGTTTAGCTACACTTCATTTGACCCAGAATTAATATGCTAATTTGTACATTTAAGATTAGCTCTCTGCTTGTTTTTGTTGTCGTCATTGTTCAGAGGGTGTTGAGATTCAACTGTGGCATTTTAATATTTAAATTGTATATTTTCTGTGTCCTTTTATTATGGTTAAGAATCTAGGGATTGATTTTGATTTGATATCAAACAACTTCAGCATCAAATATGGTGCAGTCTAGAAAATTCAGCCAATCAGACTCTCATGATCTGACTAAATCTGTATGCACTTGTTTAATGGTGTCAATGCTAAGGTTTTTGGATTATTAGAAGTAACACTCATTTTTATTCATTATTTTACATGCATGCTACCATACAGACACATCTTCATACATACAGTCAAAACACATTGTGATAATCCAATACACCATAATAATATAAACCTTTTGGTCTTGAATATAGCAGCTGAACAATTGGTAGCCTTTGTAAAATAGATTTTAGAAAGAAAACGGGGTGAAATACTACAATACACATTGATTACAAAAATACACATTTTTGCCATTGTTTATGCTGTTTGAATTAACACACCCAAAATGAAACTAAAATGAGAGTTAAAGGCATATTTTGGGTGATATTTAATCGCCATCATTAGATCAGAATATTATACCTGCAAGTCCAATAAATAACATAAACAAACATAATGGGATAGTGCAGTTTTATGCACACCCTGCAATTAAACAATGTCCATCAGATTTGGTTTCACATTAATCAATATTTCTGGGTTAAATAAAGTACAATGCATCACCGTCTAATGCATAATGTACCATATTTTCTGTAACACGAGTCATTTTTTTTATCTACAGTGAGCTGAAACATATTTAATGCAATTACCATGAAATTAAAATTAACCAAGCAATGTATTACCAAAGAGGTGTTTAGCCTTTTCCTTATTTATAAATTTTGTTCATAGTTATGCCACTATAATTTACACAATAAAAAGCATCCTTGATCACCACTTTTTACGTATTAGAATCTGATTTATTTAGCTGTACTGCACAAGAGGGCAAACTCTGCTTAAATGCAGTGATGCAGCATTCCCGGACACAGAGGAACTGTTCTGGTAATAAACGTCAAACAAGCTCCTGAGCCATGCCTAACAGATGCTTTTACCAGAACAGGCAAAGAGAGCTGCTGTCCATTCAGGCATGCACTCGCTAGTGAAGGTTTCCCTGGAAATGGACAGAGCTCATTAGATTATACACGTTGACAAAGGCAGTGTTGCAGCTTTTCCCCCCACTAAATGTTATTTACACATAGACTGTCATTTGTGAAGTGCTTTGAATCATGAGTACTATATTATGTTTTTAAAATGTGACATAATCCAGGGTTTACAGTGATGTAGTTTGTGTTTTCATTGCATCACTGTTACTTATCTTTGCTTAATGGCTCGATTCTGTTCAGTGTACTTATTATCTTGTCTCTCTCTCTCTCTTTGTGTTGTTTTTAGCAGATGGAAGACTTTTCCTGAAAACCACAGTGATGTACTAACAGCATGACGTTGAAGACTGGCCACATGTGTTGTAGGAAGATGCTTCAGAGTCCCTTCGCAGGGTAATTTAGTTACAGAAACAGGTCAATCGCTCATAGAGGTGCACCAAGGGTTTATGCTGGGCCCGATGTGGAGGATGAATTGTATCCGAATGTAGTATTAGGACTCGTATTATCACTGATATCAACATTATAATATAACAGATGTGGGATTGGATATGACGAGTTGACCAAGGTGACAATTTGAGCACAGTAAAATGTACCTTTTGGTACACTCGGTGATAATATTTACAACAAATTCACAGCACTGAAGATTTTTTATACTGTATTTAAACCAGCGAGAAAGCTTCGGAAATTCAATCGGATTCAGAGGTTTTGTTTTGTATTAAAAGAAGAAAAAACACACACAAATCAATGTTATATCTGTTTGCCAAGACGTTAAAGATCCAAACTGGGAGGAGAACCTCTGAAAATGTGAATTTGAATATATGTTGATCAACAGAAAAGACTAATATTTGCTTTTAATGTTTTCTAAACTAGAAGAAAAAACAAACAATCAAGTTTCATTTCTATCATTATTGTATATACAAGAACAGAACATAGGTTAACTCACTCACTTTGGTATTTGTATATAATGTTAAAAGTTGGTATTGTGTATGCAGTAGATCTATTAGGGGAACAATACCAACGTTTATATTGAATTTATAGATTTGTTTTGTTTCTGAGCCATCATTCTTTTAATTCGCTGCCACTATGGTGAGGAAGCATGCAGGCATGTAAATGTGTTGTCCTGAATTCATGTTATTCAATAAATACTTAACTGTGCTGAACAAATGTACTTAGGGTTTATTCACTCACACCCAGTTAAAGTTGATGAACACTATCTTTTTAACAGCTACATTTTGAAGCTGAATCTTGTAAGGACTGATTTTAAATTCAGTTGTATAGGTCGCCAAATGCTACACATCATTATTACACTGAATTTGGGGTATTGCTTTCATCGATAGGCCCCTTTAAATAAGTATTTAATGTATCATATTAAATAAATATCTATTGTTCAAGTCAGTATCTTCAACAGACAAACATGCAAGAAGTCAAAGACAAAATTATATTAGCCTTATTCTTTCATTCTGAGATGCAACGGAAGATTAATTGTTCATTATTGCCCCCCATGTGGACCATGTTTGATTAAATAAAGTGCATGCTGAACTTTTTTTTTTTTCTTTGCAGATTCCTTAATTATATATAATAATAAAGTAATGCTAAAGAAATATTGTACACTTGCCGGCAACGCATTTGTTGATTTTTGTTTTATTGCATATTTTTTAAAGAAGATTCCTAAAATATTTGACAGATTTAATTAACGGTTGTCAGCAAGGATTCACACGAGTCCTTCACATAATTTGCCTTTTTAAAGGCAAAAATCAAGTAATCATAGCAATCCCAAACTGTCAGATTTGAATAAAGAGTGAAACAATTGAGCCGGATGGGTTTAAAATTACATTCTGCTAATTAGCGGTAATGTCGAATATATTAAATCATAGATTACAGGCTTTTATTATACCAAGTAGATGATGATGATGATGGTGATGAGGCACTTATTGGATAATCAAGAAAGAATATGTGTTGAAAGGATCCTTTATTAGATGGACGTATCTAATGTTACAGGGCAGCTATTTAAACTATAATCATAGACATTATTTTGTCACGCATTTGTCCTCGGTCTGTAACAATTCAAATGTTTATTGTGTTAAACTACATGTTAAAGTATCTTTTTACCTCATCAAAGAGGACTTGCCTTTTAGTTTCTTTTTATGTGATGTAAACACTGTAGCAAGATTTATGGACATATTGTTCCTTATTTCTTTCTATGACAGTAAAGGAAACGTATAAATATTGAAAGGATGTCTTGTTTTAAAGTGTTTTTCCCTCTTTTCTGATCTTGTCTCCTGTAATGACACGGTATGAGTGAAAGAGTGTGTGTGTGTGTGAGAACGAGAGAGCGAGGTTGTGTGTGCGTGTCTGCACACATGCACTGAAGTGTATCTGTGTGGATTTGCATGAGTGTGTGTCTGTTTTCTATTCTATGGTGTCAAATATGGTAATAAAATATTTGTGAGTCTGATTATTAGACTAAACTCTTTTGCGAATGAATCACTTTGTCAGCTTGAGAGAAAAGTGTGCACTTTTTTAAAATCAAATGTCATCATGTAAAGGAATTTAATTCATGATTCAGTCCCGCAAGTGTATCCTAATGAAGATTTTCAGCCGCAAAACAAAACGTCACGTATGATATTACATAACCAGCGTGCTTATATTTTAATCTGAAGGGCAATCAAATTTGTTCATGGTTGAGTTGTAAAACATGTGTTACTGAGCAATGACAATAACTAGCAGAATAAAACCACTCATGCTTAGTACAGTGGCAGCACACGGCTCTACACAACACATGACTGAGAAATAATACCTTTCATTCATTCCAGCTGAACGAGCACAATATTCCTGGGAAAAGCCCCATATTCAAAGTGTGTTGTTCAAAGAAAGAAGGAAACTAGAAGAAGCTTACATCTCTTCATGTAATTTAATTAGTTATTGATAAACCGTTAGGATTGAGCCAAGCAAATCAGGTAATTCGTGTTACAGTATGTTTTATGTTTTCATAATGTTCATCGTAAACCAGACTGAATAAATAAAATCTCAGGTGGTATGGAATATTATGTTATCTTTCATTTCTTTTAATATCACAGCAATTGGAATGGATGTGCCTTGCTGCTTCTGAAAAAACAATTAATCGAATTATGTTTAATCCATAATTAATTTACAGATACAGATTTATACAGATTTATGATATAATATCATTTATTTCCATTTCAAATACGGGTACTGTGACCTAACAGTTCACAGTTTACCTTTTTGATCAGATATGTTGGGTTTCACCAATAAGGATTTCGTTAAGCATAGTTTAGAACTAATCAAGGATTTGTTAATCTGGGTTTAATTTAAATTGAGTTTTGTTGCACCACTTTAGTTATAAATAGCTAACAAATCTTTGATTCAAACATTTAGCTATGATTAAAGATTTCACCTATGGCTAATTGTGATGGTATGTGTGTAGTATATACTGTAGTAAAGTAAATGTACATTAGTAAATGTATAATATTTAGCATATATATTTTTATTTTGCATATATTGTATACATGTATGCTATTTTGAAAGTGGTCATTTTTTTAAATACTTTACATTTCATAATTAGCATTTTTTATTAAAACCCCATTTTTGTTGTTACAGGATAATAAATAACAATAGATGGCTCATTTTATATTAGTTTTCACCTATTTTATTACAATAAATAACAGGAACATTTATTTGTGAAAACATAACAAACAACACCATATATTAGTTAAATATTTAAATAATCATTAATTTTTTATTTTCGTCTTAGTCCCTTTATTAATCTGGGGTCGCCACAGCGGAATGAACCGCCAACTTATCCAGCATATGTTTTTACGCAGCAGATGCCCTTCCAGTTGCAACCCATCACTGGGAAACATCCATACACACTACGGACAATTTAGCTTACCCAATTCACCTATAGCGCATGTCTTTGGACTTGTGGGGGAAGTAGTTATTTTATTTTCTTCAATCCTCCCATTAACTGCTGCCATTTCGGTTGTCAATTGCAAGTTTAAAGTTAATCCTTAACAGAAATGTACGTGTGAGTTCAAAGTGATGGAGCAACAAGGGTATGGTTAATCAAGGATTATTTTGAAGTTAAATCCAGAATCAAACTGAAGGTTTAAATGAAAGCCTACCTCTTTTTAAACAAGGCGCAAGATTGATGCAACACAATTATAACATAGGTCTTGATTTAGGAGGCTTTTTGGGCAACACACCCATAGTTGTAGATCATTTGATAGAAATTATCTGTTTTGCTGCACCAATGACATGTTTCTAATGAAAACAGCTAAATAAATAAGATTTAAAAATTAGCTTTTTTGACAGTGATGGCGACCTGTGCCTGACTATATCAGTGTTTCTGATTATACCAGTTCAGAGAATGAATTTCACAATGATTCTGTGTTTTTAGAAGAAGAAAAAAATGACTGAATGAATGAATGATTCAAAGAATCACCAACTTGTCACCAAACTCTAATGCTTGTGGCACATGACAAGGGCAACAACAAAATGGTCGGTTCTCCTCTAAAGGGATAGTTCACCCAAAAATGAAAATTCTGTCATCATTTACTCAACCTTCACTTGTTCAAATTCTTATATATAATATGAATCTGCCATTATATGTCTTTGAAAACAGGTAATAGGTTAAGCCAAAGGGTTCATAAAAGAGCATGAGAGAGGACTTGAGGATACAATGCAGAACCATCTGTGTCAGAAAAGCATGAAATGTATACAACATATGTTGAAACTGTCATGTATGTTTGAAAAGACACATACTATATGGGAGAGAAGTGTCCAGTTTAGATGTTTGAAAACAAACACTAGTCATGACTGCCAAATTTGAACTGTATGTGGAAAAACAGGTATGAGTACATTAGATCTTTACATTATAAGGGCCAACCAGACGAGGGGGCTTTAAATTGGGGTCGTAAAGTAGTAGAAGTTGGGAGAGGCCTGTTGAACCAGGAACCAGCTGTGAAAACACAAAGGTGGTAGGAAGCAAGGATAAGGGTAAATTTGAAGGACATTGGATTGTCCTGGGGAGAGACTAGAGATGGGTCTGCTTATGGACGTCTCTGCTTTTTTGAAAAATATTCCAATAAAGTATATTCTTCTGATATTCATAACCTCCAGACTAAGTTTGATTCATTAAGAGAAAAGCCGGAAACCACAACATTCTTAATTTAAAGTACATCTATAAACTGTTCATTTTTACATTAAAAATGTTCAGAGTTGAAAAACCTCAATTAAAAATAAATAATTAATCAAATTTTTCAAAATGTTTAAAACCAAACATGTTTCCCCATTTTAATTGGTGATCCTTTTATAAATTTGACCTCTTTCACTTTCTAGCTTGAAATATTCCTTAATGACATCAGGAAGTAACATGTGGAAGCAACACAAACATCTGAAAGTATTAGCAAGGTTTGTTAAATAATTAGTGGTATTTTCAGATTTTAAAATACCGCAATAAAATAAAGATGACATTGTTATTAACTCCTGATCTTATTCATTCTGGTTAAACATTTTCATTTTTATCAATTTGCCATTTTGCAAATATTCAAGTGTATGAATTTGCATATTCCCAAAAATGTTATGCACCTTTTTAGAAAAATATTTATACACAGCAAAAACGTTACTGTAAGTACAAGTTGCAGAGCTCAAAAGGTAGTGCGTAGCAGAAATGACCCATGAGATCACATAAGTCTTTGGCTCAGGAAGCAAGCTTTTCGAAGCAACGCAGCTAATTGGCATTAGTGTTATTTCAAATTTATAAAAGCTTAGGCAGAATTGACACTGAATGACAATTTCCTGTCGTAAGCAATTCTGATGGAAATGTGTTGACACAGCACAGCCGTGCACAGGTCCATTTTGCATGCTTTTGAAAGCGTGGCTGTAACAGAGAGGCTTGGAGATGAATAATTGACTGATCGCTGCATAATTCAACACAGCATTGTAAAAATTCAAGGTCTGGAACGTTTCATGTTTTTCTTCTTTATTGAAAATGAGGTTAAAGTTTCTATCAACCTTGGAAAAACTACATATAAAGTGGCAATCAATGGTGACTGTAATTCAAGTTCGGCCTTTTCATGAGCATAAAAGGTTTCAGTCGCTCACTGCTGAAATTTGAGGCGGTGAAGAAGCCGCAAATGTGCTGTCTATCAAATTGTTTTGTTTTCTTCGTCGAGCTGCTTTCTTTAGTACATTTTACATACAGTAGATCCGTGTTGTCGGCATCAAGACTCTCTTTGATTGAGAATAGGATGATTTTCCTCTCTCTCGGACAGAAATGTACAGTAGTTATGAGCTGTTTGATGTCTTGTTCTGCTCCAGCTATTTGAGCTGGATTCACCCCTCCAGCTAGATGTTTCATATCACTGCACATATTGTAATAAATTCATTTCAGTTAGAACATGTCTTTGAGGCACAAAGACTAAAATATCCACGGTGCTGTAATCGCGTCCCATGTCGAGCACATTTATAACGAACGCTGCTCATTCCAAACATGGACCGTGTCAATGTCATCACTTTGGAGTGTGTGCTTTTCTCGTGTCGAGTGTGAATAAAAAAAGATATTCTCCAGGTGATTACTTCACACAGTCTTTTCATCGCTAATGCCCAAGGTGATAATGCCGGTCGATCCGTTTAGTGCAGATAACTGTAAATGAATTCCATGTTCAGTAGGATGTTGTTGTCAAATAGAGGTGCCATAATCTATCGGCTCCTATAGCTTAAATATTCAGTAGATATTTGGATGGAAATAATTTGTCGGTTTTGCTGCATTTCCATCGCACATTTCTAAATGAACTCTGGCTACTTTCTTTTCTTAATTCTTTTTTAAAATCTGGCTGCATCCAAAATGGCATACTTTGGCCTGGCACCTTCTTATCTGTCAGACATGTTGATTGAGCATCAGCCTGGTCGGTCTCTTCGGTCATCTAACCAGAGATTATTATGTATCCCTAAGTCGAGGCTGAAGTGCAGAGGTGACCGTGCCTTCGCAGTAGCTGGTCCTAGGTTGTGGAATGCTCTGCCCCTCTGTATTAGATCTGTTTCATCTCTGTCTGTTTTTAAATCTAGGTTGAAAACTTACCTCTTTGATTTGGCATTTTATCAATTAAAATTGTTCGTTTTAGCTATAATTTTATAATTCTATTTTTTTCTTTGTTGTGATGTGTATTGTGCAGCACATTGGTCAACCTCTGGTTGTGTTTAATAGTGCTATATAAATAAAATTGACATTGACATTGACATTACGTTCCTAATATCTGACAAAAAGATTGTCTGAATTCACAGTACTCAAAAAAGAGTAGTAGCCAGATGACATGCTACTACTATTTGTTTCTGATGAGAGTGTGAAGTGCACATTATAGATGCTTTTACTATGCTTTTAGGCCAAGGAAGGAGATTTGTGAATAGAAGTTAAAACAACTAATGCTGGTAGGGGACATGACAACAACAAAATTGTCGGTTCACCTCTAAAGGGATAGTTCACCCAAAAATCATTTACTAAACCTTCACTTATTAAAAACCTATTTCAGTTTCCTTCTTCTGTTGAACAAAAAAGAAGGCATTTTGAAAAATTCAGGTAGCTGGCAATCTTCAAAATATCTTCAAAATAAATTCTTTTGTGTTCATAAAGGTTTAAATCCACATGAGGGAGAGTAAATGATGAGGTAATTTTCATTTTTGGGTAAACTACAATACAGATTGCAAAATAAGCAAACAATAAACACAAACAATAATTTAAAAAGTTATAGGTACAAAGTTTTTTTTAAATTTTAATCTGTTCAATGATGGTTCAGTTCAATACGAATCTCAAATGATGAAATGCTGAAAAAAAAAAAAAAGATTTATTGCCGTACTCATATGACAACTGCCACTGATAAACAGCTGCCACATGATTAAAATAATGACCTCATAATGATACTGTATAACCAATCTTAGTCAACCAATAATAATAAAGGTTTGTAAATGTATGTGGACTTTTTAGATAGTCTTTTACTCACTATTGTTCCTGTTTCTAATTCCCCAGATTTACATGTGTATTTATGCATTTGGCTGAGGCTATGTAGAACATGATTTACAGTCTTTTTAAGTTACACATTTTAAAATATGTGAGTGTTTCCTGTGATCGAATCCATCATTGTTGCACTGCTATAATGCTGTGCTTTACTAACTAAACTACAGTATATAATTCCAAAAGTTTACACTGATCAAAGGGTATGTATTACTTGTGGTAGGGGCACTATTTTACTAAATGCTCCTATTTCTGACAAGCAACTTATAAAGTCATAAAGGTTGGAGAATGGGTAGCATAAAATAATACGCAAAATGCAACCAAATTACCTTTTACTTCAGGGAGAAATTCTGAAATTTCAAACAAAAGACTCTATATTATTTTGTGGAATGAGATAATTAATGCTGATAGTTCAGATGACATGGTGGATGTGTAAATCCGGATTATATTCTTACTGCAGACATTCATATTATATAGAACATTTTATTTATCACAAAGAATGTACTTATTTTTTATAATAAGAGAGTATTCTATTTTGAATATAGCCACAAAAATGATAATTGCTTATCACAACCTACTAGTGTAACAATATAACATTCACAAATTATTCATGATAAATGCTTAGCCAATCAAATATGAGGACCAGAACTACAATTATAACATTAATGACCTTCAGTGCCTTGAGTGTTCAAGCACCGAGGAACCCTGATGTGTTGCATTAATGATTAAATTAATAGACTACACTAACTAGCATGCATAATTCTTATTTATTCCATTCAGGTAATAAAAGAAAATAAGATAGCGCTAATAGCATTAGAACACTAATTTAATCTGAAAACCAGTTATGTGTTTCTTGATTTAGATTTAGACAGTTGCATGTCTGGAAGCAACATAATGCCTATTCCAGAAGCATGCTTAAATGTAATATTGGTTTTGCCGGTCAGACGTAATTACTCACCCTCATTTGACATTCAGCACAGTTCATAAAGTAAAAAGGTATCAAAGACTCAGCAGCCATGTGACTCTGTTCTTCATCTGCTCATCTTTGAGTCGGCGAGGAAGGAAATCGCACAGGCTTGATTGAACACAAGATAGACTTAATGTCATCTAATCAGAAAGACCATTATGTATTAGTGGAACCACCAAACAGAATTATCTGACAAGGGGCAGGCCACATTATCTAAATTAACATTTTGCAAGCATGAACATGCAAGGCCACAGTGGAAAATGAAAGGCTACAGGAGAGCGGCCTGCATTTAGACATTCGGGCAGTAATTATTAATTTATGCTTGTCTGTGGTCTTAATGAAAATGAAAGCCAGGAGAAGAGAACAGGGAAGGATAATGTGCCGTGAAATTGAGTTTCATTTGTTCGGGGGCCACCTTTTAACTTTTCCTTTCTTCCCAGGAAATGAAACCAACCAGAGTTCTTGTGTGTTTTTCCTCTGTGAACCCCCTCCTCCCGCACAACACACATCTCTCCAGCACAGACACAGACAATCTCTTGACCTCTGCAGTATCTGTAAATATCCTGTCTACCTCTGTAATCTACTTTATAGAGCCTTGCTTCAATGACCATTATTTCTTCTTCAATAACAACTGCCCATGTTAGCACTTTGTGCTTGACTAACTGATGGTACTGAGAACGCAACCTGTAACAGATTGCACACTGATACAACCAATGAACAGTTAAAGTACTGTCTTCGGATAATAAACTGGGGGGTTTATTTTAATGGTTATGAATTTGCACTTCTTTTTTTTAATGTAACTTCCAATTGACTCTTTTGAGCTCCACCCCCTTAGTTACTTTTGCAAGTTTTACTGAACACTTCACAATACAGTGGTGTAGAAATGATGTCAGGTGTCTTGGATGAATACATCAGTTTATAAATGGGTATTTTTGAAATGAGGTCTGTGGTAAACATAACTTAATGCTACTTTGACATTTTGTTCTACTACAGTAACTGCACAGAATCGCATCCCAAATGTTTTTTGTTAGAAACATACAATTTATAAAATACAACATCTTCAAAATACACATTTGCAAAATTATTTACATTAAAGGACATGGCCCAAATGTAAAAATATATTATAATTTTATTATAAAAGATTATAAGATTGTTTAAGAAACTGATCAAAGGTAAAAAAAAATAAAGTCGATGAATGCAGTGCAGAAGCACGTTTTCAGATTTTGATTAAAGAGGACAGACTTTTTTTTTTATTGGATTATCTTGCATGGATTAGGCCTAATTGTACATTTAGCTAATAAATAGTGTCCGTTTTGATTTATTGACGACTTTAAGGTACAGAGTGCATTAACTATGTAGTTATTGAGGAATCACAGTTTTGCAAGTGCCAGATGGGACAAAATAGTTATTGAAAGTAACGGAAATATGTTTATCTAATACATACATTAACAACCAAAGAGCCAATATAGTTTGTTAATTTAAATCAAGAAGTCCAATATTCACATAGGTCTACTATATTTGGTTTCTGTTTTGCACTGTTATACTGTCTTTGTATGTTTTTAATGCTTAATTACTGGTCATAAAAAGAGTAAAAAATTATTACAAAAACAGTATTCGTCCTCACTACGACAATGACGTTCGATGGAAGTAACGCGTTCAGCCCCGCCTTTTTATAGTCTACGGTATTGAGCGCGCCCTCTACATTTAATTAAACACTACAGTTCCGCCTGTGCGCCAAATTCAAACGAGAAGGAATGATTTTTTGAATGAAAACACTTTCAAAAGCCAATCAAAAGTTTTCAGAAGACACGGATTAACAGACATGAATAATATGAACTGCTTTTATAACACGTTTGTGGGCTGTTTGGAGTTTGAGAGCTACTGCACAGTCGCCATGTTTCACGGACAATACATTCAATCGACAATACAAGTTTGGATCGACAGTAAATGTGAGTACATTTCAGCAGTTTTATTTTGGCTTAACCATAAGAAATATATTGCTCCAGCAAAGCAGTAACTCATTACGTTTTATGTGTTTTAATGTTGAAAGTGTAACACAGAAAACAACAAAGCCTCCTTCCTGAAATCTTTTTTCATCCATGACATGTCGAACCATTTCTAAACTTGTATTTGTAACTGTTAAATTGTAGGCTTCTGTTTGTGGAATTATTAATCAATTCAATGTAAGGGAATGTAAATTTTAACCTTCCAAAGATAAGGGGTGAAGGGAGCACAAAAGTTATGCTGGGGGGGAGTTGAGAAAATTGGCAAACAGTTATAAATGCCATTGGAGAACCTTTATCTAGATGCATTACTAGACAAGATTAGATAACAAATGCCATGTTATTAATGTTAAAAGGGTTTTAAGAAGCATGCTTATTTTGATCTTCTGGAGGAGAATGAGAATTTAGTTTGAATGATCTTTGCACGTTGGCGCTCTTGAACAGCACCCATAGTGATGAGAGCAAAGTCACCATGAAGTATCTTGATCCATGGATGCTTCTTCATTCTGTCCATTTGTCACAAGACAGGCTTGCATGCATAAGGACAATGCACAAACTATCCGAACATGCAGACACAGAAACACATACAGAAGCTATTAACCCTCCTCCAGCTCATCAACTTTGCTTTGCAATCTTCCCTCAGAACCATTAGAATACCCTGAAGAAATGACTTTCCAATTAAAGGGGATCTAGGAGAAGACAGCCTTTTTATCTCTGACTCCAGGAGTTCTTTATTCCAATCATTTAAATTGGAATTGATTTTTCAATTTAGCCACTGACTGCTCTGGACATGCAGCAGAGGGGGCCAAATAGAGCTGCTTTCTGAAATATTTGTCCCTCATAAAGTCACGGTGGCCTCGAACGCATTAATGTGTTTTGCACGCCACTGCCGCAGACAACAGATTTTGAGCTCAGCATGCTGATGGAGAGAAAACCCATCAAGAGTGGCCACCTCCCTCACGCTGCAGAGCACAGAGCGCTGGACTGACGCATGTGTGTGTGTTTTGTTTTTTTCCTCCTTGCAGAGTGTGATTGGGTTTATTTTTCTTATAGGGCAAAGGCAGCTATAATGTTGTGCATCTAAGTAGTCTGACTCATTTGATCAGAAGTGATACATTTATCAGAATTGTAATGTGTAGATTAAGGGTGTTAACTTGAGGGGGTGAAGTTGGTGTACGGGGTTCTGTTGGCTCTCATTAGAGATACATTTCTGGTTTTAATTCTCAGGTTTTAGAATGGCAACATTTTTTATTCACGTCAGTTGAGTTCAATTCCCCAACTTTATTTTGCTTTGTTTTGTTTTTACCTTAAAATTAGAATTTGGTGGTTTAAGTCTTCTGAATAAAGTAGCGTTATATGATGAAGAGATTTAATTTAGGCTTTTATTCACACATAAACATTAATGAACAAACATAAACAAAAGCTCAACCACATTGACTCTTGCTGAAACTCAAACATGCTGCTTGACATGCACAAACCAATAAGGTTGATGTCAAGCATGCATGCTTGAGCTACCACAAGAACCACTTATGTTTACAGGTTTTTGCTTGTATATAAATAAAACCCTATTTTATCTTATAACATCTGTCCAGAAGTCTTGAATTAAAACAATTTAAATTGATCATCATTATCATTATTATTATTATTATTATTATTATTATTATTATTATTAGCATTTTTAATCATCAGAGAATCTCAGATTTTAAAAAAGATCATATTGAGGCAAAACGAAAACATTTTGGGTTGAACTAGCCTTTTAAAATGAGAACTTTAAGATTAATGTAGACTAAAACAAATAGCACTTGCTCGACAAATCCTTTAAAACTACTCTGTAAATCTCAGATGATGTGCTTTACAGGGTTGATCTCTTAATTCATTGACATCAAAAAATAAATATATATTTGTTATAATCAGGGTTCATACGGTCATGGAAAACCTGGAAAAGTCGTGGAATTTTGATATGGCATTTTCCAGGCCTGGAAAAGTTTTGGAAAATCAGAAAAGCCCACAAAGTTTTGGAAAAGTCATGGAAAACAGATATCTGTATGCTTGAACATAGGTTAGTTGTCTTTACTACTTTTCTGTCCTTGGCCAATCACATACTCTCACATTATTAGTGCGGTGTAAGCATTATCTAAATAAATTTTACATATATATATATATATATATATATATATATATATATATTTAAATTTATATATATATATATATATAAATATAAGCTGAAACTAAATAGATTGTTGCATGTTTTACGATATGCTGTAATAAATTTGAACATGTATTGTTTTTTACCATGCATATGTAGACATTGCATGAAACATTAGGTCATGAAAATTTACTTGAAAGTCTTGGAAAAATCATGGAAAAGTCATGGAATTTTAGTAGTAAAAATGTGTATGAACCCTGTATAATGTGCTATAAAAGTTTTAGTTTTAATCATATTTGTACGCTCCATCTCTGGCTTTACTGTATGTATAAGAGAAACGGAAACCAAATTTGAACTCTTTAAATATGTAAGAAGATACAGACAATATAACAACTCCTGAAATGTTGCCTTCATTCACCTCTGTTTGTTGTTTTCTGGCACATTGTTTTAGATAAGATCATGTATGAAAGAGAATTTATAGCACCGAACCATTTATATTTGTACTCGAAATCTCCTGGCAGTAAAAACGAATCAATCTGAACTTAATGGTGCAGTTTAAAAAAAAAAGGAAAGACATTGAATCACTCTAGCAAAACTTGTGTGTTTAACAGGCCTCAGCTACTGTGTAGTCCAGCCTCTAACAAGCCCTGCCATCAGCACTGTAAATTTACCCAGCTTCAGCCCGGGCGGAAACAGTTGTCTTCTTCAATTACAATTGGAATCAGATGTGCTTGTGTTTTCCAGCCAGGCCTATGAAGTCTTCAACAGCACTGGCAGCTGCCTTTTAATGAGCATTTATTGTTTCGCCGGCCATGGATACCACTTTTATAGGGTCAGGTTCAAGGCAGAATGATTTTCTTCGCACTGTTTTACAGAAGCGTTTAGAGAGGTTTTTGTGGACTGATGGTTCACTCTCAGCTTCCTGACAGCTGCGTTGGCTTGTTTGGCTCTTTCCCCCATTTCTATTTCTTTTTCTCTTTCCTGAGTTGTTTAATAAAGTTGTGTCGCAAGAATATGGAGGAGAAGATTAATGGATGCAAAGGATCGGTGGCAGTTGTGGGGAGATGCAGGACAGAGCAGGCCAGCAGCCATCTGTTCTCGCTACCTTTATGGCTCTCTTAATGGAGGACAGGAGACAAAAGCATCTCCGCCACCAGGCAGCCGGTGAGCATTTCTGTAGCGCCACTGTAAACTAATTGTCAGTTCTTTTGACGATGTGCAAGCCAGCCGCAGACACGTACGCACCCAAACACAAAGTTTCTCCCAAATGTCTTTTTACCTCTCAATCAAGCGTGGTTGGGAAGCATCCAAGACAGTTGCGGCACGTTTAGAAAAAAAAAACACTATGAGAGGAAAGTGATTAAAAGATCCTCTTGAGGCAAAACAGATCATTCACAGAGACAGGATGGCGCGTAATCAAATTAAGATGAAAATATAGAGATGGCCCTTTGGTCTTTTGAAAAGAAACAGAGATGTTCTCAGAACTTCATCAAGTGTTGGCCCATGCTCAAATGCAAATGCAGTCTGGCACTGCTTTCTTCTGAACATCATAGTCAGCGCGAGACTTCAGTAGACCTTATGTGGCCTTCAAGTAGAGTAAAAATATTGTAATTACGAGCCACATGCAAATAAAGAAACAAGAGATGTCGTATTTATGTTTTTTAATTGTCTGTGATACCCAAGTTGGGGCTCATTCAAATGAAAGATGGTGGAAAACAGTTCTGCAGTAAAAAGCAGTGAAAGATTTTGTGAATTTAGTTCTATTTTCAGTCTATTTTATAGACTTTATTTCTATTATATTTCAGTTTCCACTTCATTCCACAGTTGACACTGAAGCTAAAATGTCTTCTGTGTCTTCTAAAATGTCTTGTGTCCCAGGCATGGCTGCTGTCATTTTGCGTTTGATGATGATGATGGTGATGATGATGATGATGATGATGATGTTTAGAGCTTGAATCTGTGCTGTGACTTCAACTCAAACTCCCATAAACCAAATCACACCACATAATTATGACATCACACATTTTTAATAATACCTAAAAGCAAACTTATAAGAATTACCTAAAATGATGGAAACAATCTTTGGGATAAATGTATTTGATGTTTAATTTCACATTCCATTAATTTACATGGGGAAGACATGATTTTTGATGTATACTGCAATTGGCCACTAGGGCACGCTATATGTAAAATGTTTTGGCTTGACTTTTTAGGACAAATGAAAACACTTAACCTCAATAATGTTAAAGTTGGGTATAACAACATATACAAAATATAAAACTAATGACTCACCCTTTTCACCCAAAAATTGTAACGAACATGTTGGTCAAAAATGCTATCAAAATGAATAAAATCCCCTACAATTAATCTAAGTTACTGAAGCTGTTGCTGTTGAAGTTAAATGTGAAAATTTATGAAGAGTGTCAATTTACATCATTACACTCAGATCTGCGCACTTTGCTTTAGATTTATTTGTTTTTGCATTACTTGCAGTAGACTATTAAAAAAAAGTCTGTAAACATTACAGACCATATTTACATCATATTTACACCATATTTTACACTATTTCTCATACATACCGTTCTAAACGGTATATGCACCAACTATTTAAATTGATTTATTTTATTCCATTCTACAGTTGTTGCATCATTTAATTTAGATAACATTGACCCCAAATATTACAGAAAAAACTAATTATGGCCATGGTAAGTTACTTTAAATGTCGCTTAGATTTTCTCTCCTCAGCAGTCAAGTCTAGACTTTATTATTAGTTGAAAGTAAGGCTTTGTAAGACGAAATAGACCTAAAAAAAAAACTTATTCTGATATTAGAGGCAAATAAAAGGCCTTTTAGTTTCACATGAGCTTATTCTCATAGCACAAACCCGTCTTATGTTAAACAACAGCCTCGCTTTTCTCTGGCGGGGCCGACATCTGTAAAGCAAAATGAAGTTTCCTCTCTGAGTATCAATCTTGTAATTGAGCTCTCGGAGGCCGATACGTGACGCGCACACACAAGAACTCTCCCCGCTGTCAGATCCCTACACGCGGCTGCCCTGCGCTGTCACACTGAAGTGGTCTCCTTTTCTCTCCCCTCTCTCTCTCTCTCTCTCTCTCTCTCACAATCATTCTTCTGTCTGCGGCTCCCTGGGCCCTGCAGTGGGAGTCCGCCCGCGCACTTAACGCGTCAGGTTTCAATTATTTTGAATACCAAAAACCTGCCCATAATGAGGCATGACACAGACATGTAGTCGAATTTTAAATTGGATTTAATTGTTTTCTCAGTTGTAACTTCAGTCGGATGGGGGATGGATTGAGAGAGGAAGAAAGAGGGAAAGGAGAGCGAAAAGTGGGTGGGAGAAAGACAAATTCAGCGAGCGAAGGAAACTGACGAAAAAAGACAGGGCGAAGTCTCTGATCTGTTTCTTAACACAAATCTCTCTTTGTAAGCTCTAGCAAGGGCCATGTTTGGAATTACAACTTTCATGTCTTTTATCCCTGTTGTAATTCCGCCTCGCGTGTTCTGCTGGTGTGATACGATGGATCATGGGGAAGTTTAAGTGAGACTGAATTAAATATTTAACCGATCCGACACAAGGCCTGTCTGCTCCACAGTGCCGCTACAATTAAACCAGGGTGCCGTGCTTTCACGTGCAACACTCTATCCCTGCTGAACGCTGTCAGGAACATGCTACTTTACAGACTTAAAATAAATCTTGTCCTAATCTAGTGAAAAACCTGACAAGTGGAGCCCAAGGTTTCAAGGCACTTAGCTGAGTAGTGTAGAAAAAGGACTGTACATTATTTATGCCCTCTAATGGTGCTGCTATTCTCTGCGTGTGAATCAGCATCGGGCTTGTCTGCTAAAATAGCCGCCGCTGTAATCAAAGCCATATGTTTTCCTCACCTCTCCTCTACTAACTGACGGGTCAATGGGACTTGTCTTTTGCATTGAATGCATTTTCTCTGGGAGATCACGGCTTATGATATGGATTAAAGAGTGCAAGGTCTTTCTCCCCACTTCTGACCAGACAAGATCTTAATGCAAAAGCCAGTAAGGGTAAATACAGGCACCGCTGGGAACCGCATGAGGCGTTTTCTGATATTTCTGTGGCTGTAGAGATAATGAAGGGCACCATCCAATCGCTGACAAACACCATTATCCACCTCAATTCATTAACCCAATACCCCACTTTTGGCATGGTTTTGGATAAGATGTGTTTTTTTTTCTCTGCTTAGGGATGCCTGGAAAATCCAGACCAGATTCTTAAAAAGCTTGACCACATGGTGCAAAAAAACCCTGAATATGTATTTATGATCTTACTCTCTAATGTTCTTTTTTTTATTTGTATTAAAATTAGGTTGTTTAAAATATTATTAGGGCTAAATACAAATTTGGTCTTGAGGTAATATGATGGAAGACCTCTGTAGGAATATTTTGTAAAAATACTTAATAATATTTCAGGACATTTCTGAGCAGAGTTATTATAGTAAACTAAAACTGAAGCATTTTGGTGCTTGAAATAAAATATGCATTAACTGAACAAAATATATATTTCAGTTAGTTACCAGGGAAATATTTATCATTTTCATTTACTTTAAATTAAAACCAAAGCCAAAACAAAACATTATATAGACTCAAAGTATATTATTATTATAAAATAATAACAATCACAAAATACTCAATAAAATTACTAAAGCTTATTTTTTAAATGAAAACATGAAATGTAGGAAATAAGCCTGATTTAAACATTAAAACATTTAAATATTAATAAAAATGTTAATATTTAGACTGTGACGATAAATTAACACTGTTAAGTAACAGTAAAGTAAAGAAAAGTAAAGTAAAGAATGTTTTTCCACTGATACCTGACATTTGAAACATCTGTCATAGTTGGATGAAATGCATATTGTCCAGTCAGGTGTACAGTACAGTGGCACATTTAGGCTATTAAATCAATGTCAGTTTTAAATTGAATTTAAGTCTATAAACATTGAAATAAAATTGTATTTTCTAAATACATGATATTGGTTTCATAACAATGATTTATCCATACAGATGTGTTTTAACCAAAATGTTATAACTGTATCTTACAAGGAAATGATTGCTTAACCTTCCTAAGGTGGCAGTCGTGGCCTGGTGGTTAGAGTGTTGGACTCGTGATCCGA
>CAIGQV010000001.1:14990132-15013918 GCA_903798115.1 Danio jaintianensis
CCCCAGTGAAAGACGAGTCTTCTCTGACGTCCAGCGTTCACCAGCCTCCGGCGCCTAGACTGCAGCTCTGCACAAGACGTTTGGCCACAGGAGAAATGGTCGTGCCCAACTGAGCCTGGTGAAGCATTTGGTGAAGTTCGTTCCTCGCCGCTGTCGCCACTGCATATATTGGTCAACAAAACCATAAAATTCTAATTTGACTGCATGGTCGGCCTACTTGTAAATTTTCACAGACAATGTGATATTTCCTTTGTATATAATATCTGTAAAAATCATTTTCAGGTCTGTATAAATAAAGAAACATATGCTGCAGTTGATGGATCATTTAAGCTGTCATTTATATAATTTATAGTGGATAAATAAAGTTTTCTCATGCAGTACTTCCAAGATGTTGAGTCTGTGATTTATACAGTATCCACACATGCTCCTCAAAACATTAGATCCATCCTTGCTATAAGGAGCAGTGCCAATGCATCACCACATAAAGATGATAATTCCCCAAATAACTGCATTTGCAGGTTTTAAACAAAGAGGTAAAACCTATAGACTGCATCTATGAAAATAGAGTAGAAAAGCTCAAATTTAGCCAGCTATTAAAGCTAACAGATGCTAACATTGTCTTAATTTATCCTCAACACACACACACACACACACACAAACATCTGTTAAAATCTCAGAAAATTTAGTCCAAGGTTTAGATCAAATCTAGGTTCAATGCACACTAAGCCAAATTGTAATATTAACCAGGGTCACACTAAGGTATGATGATGTTGTCTGAAATTTTCATAAAAAATAGTCTCTGCAATATAAGTGACAAACATTTACATGTCTTTTTAATAGAACAAATTATTGATTTAGTCCAACTTTATTTTAAAAGTGAATGTAGCTAGGCTATATGAAGTGGAAGATCGCAAAGGGCAGTTAGCTGCATAATATGCAGCATTTGGCGTTGATGGCATTGGCATGTGACAGAAAGGGTTTTTGGAAACTGAAAGTGACGACCCAGCATGAGACACACATGAAAGTCAGTTCTTAGGAGTCTGACCTTTTTCTGTTTGTTCAAGAAGGGGAGGGGAGATCAGGATGAAACTGATTTGGAGGGAATTATGCATTTTAGTTGCAACGTCAGCTTCAGTAAAAAATGCACTGTAAAATGGAATGAAGCAAGGTAGTCGCTGCGTTTGCACCAGATTTCTAATCACTTTGATCTTGTAATTGATTTTTGCTTAAAAGGCTTTGATCTACTTTTCTTTTCACTTTTAAAAGTAATTTTGGCGAAAATGCAATGCAATTAAAAAAAAAAATCCATTCCCTATCATTATTTATTTGCCACAAAATGGGTTTTGTCATAAAACGCTGTATAAAATGTGACCAGCAATCTTCTACATTTGTATTTGGGTATTGTTTCACATTTTATGCAGTTATCAGGGGAATGGTCTCAATCATCCACACAGGGGTCCAGCACCTAAGACACAGATGACAGTAATTATTAATGAATGTGAAAATGCCATGCCAAATGCCATAGCTACCAGGTGCAGCCTTTGTGGATATTATTGTAAGCAGTTTGTTTAGCTGGTTTAGTAAACTGCATAGAAGACATGCTAAATTAAAGATTAAGGCTACAGAAATGTCCTTGCTGATAAATAAATTAAAGCAGTCCTTTCTATTTTACTTAAATAAAACCTGTTGGCCACTAGAGGGAACCAAGTACTATCAAATTCACTTAAAGGAATCTACAAATGAACCAAAAAAACTGCATAATTTAAAAGCATCACATAAAAATACATATGCAATTTGCAATAATAAAAAGCGACTGTGGGGAATATTTTACATAAGGTTTCACTACATCACTTTACTATATGCATATCTTAAACATATTTTTACAAGCTAACACCAACCTCATCATTTACCCAAAAACGAGCTGAAAAAAAATGATACAGTATACTTTCTACCACTGTTTAATTATTGCTTGTTTACCAACTTTTAGCTTCTTTAAACTGTGATACAAATATCGCTTTTACATTGTTTTTGTATTCTACTGGTGGATATGAATATAAATTCACTGATTATTATATATCAATAATAGATATTTAATTAAATAAACAGGATTTCTCTGGGACACACCAAAACTTTAGTTTCAAATAGCTGGTGAAATAACAATGTGCACATAAAAATTTTTTTACAGATAAAGAAATCTCTTAAAAACGATTATTCACCTAAAACCATATTAACAGACTAATACAATCTCATTTTTATTCTACTTTCAGTAGATCCTCTCATGGGAGCTGACATGTTGAGATCACATGACCTCCCGAACACAACTGGCTTTACACTGGTACCCACCCCCACCCCGCGTTATTTGACACTTTGTACAGTGCAGCTTTAAGGTAATCGTAACTTCTAACGTAACGCTGTCCGCACATATAGCCTGATGTGACCCGTTTAGATTTGCGTCTCGGCCCGCCCGGGGTAATTATGATATATCTCTATCTTTCCCTCTCTCATGCAACTGTTCTTTTGATCTTTGACTGCGAATTCATCCACGCCGAATGATAATGATATGCTGAAATATCACTTTTTAGAGGCTCTCTGGGTGTGTGAAGAAGAAAAGAGCGACTCCGGCGGGCTTTGAAGCTGCCCTGCCCCTTTCAGAGCCGTCATCTCTCCCGCCAGCCCTTTGTTGGTGGCGATGCTGGTTCTTTGTCAGCGGTCTCATGTGGCTTGTGTCCATTCCCATCATCACCAATTACACGTGGCTTTCTCGGACGCACATCTCTCGTGGTGTCATTCATTTAGGCTGGCGTGAAGACGCCCTGCGTACCTTTAGCTGCTTGTCAAATTTAGCACTCTGTTTAGCTGCTTCCCCTTTTACAGGAAGCGACACTCACGGTGCATTTCCACACTCACGGTGCATTTCCAGAAAAAAAGAGATAGTGGGAAAAAAAAAACGTGTAAGGAGTGTGTGAAGATGGTGAGCGCTGGTAAAAGTGCGCCGCGTATGTTGGCTTGTTTGAGCGTGGATAAGGCCGCGGGCCGTGCGTCGCTGTGTTTCAGACTGACAGTGTCTGTCAGGCCTGGCTCTGGGCTGTGTGCAGAGTAAAGGCAGGTCTGCGCTTCTCAATTGCACTCAGCGGGGGACAAGTGCTCGGCTCTCAGGGACGCCACAGCCAGCTGGCTTCACATAGATGAGCCGTGCCCCGACTGTCTGCCCTGCAGTGTGTATGGATATCTCTGTGTGTGTGTGTGAGAGAGAGAAACACTTGAGAGGGAGCATTTTATCTATTTATGTGAGAAAAAGAACTTGATTCTTCCACAATGTGTTATCTTAAGTATTGTGAATATTTTTAAATCTAACAGGGGGGGGGGGGGGGGGGGGGGGGGGGGGGGGGTTGAGAGAGAGAGAGTTTGAGAGATATCTTTAAGCTCTTTTCCTGTCGTTTTTCTCAATTTTATTATTTTATATTTAAATGTGTGATATGATGATATACAGTACACACACACACACACACACACACACGTTTTGTTTTTTAAAGGTTTGATAAGATTGCTTCCCAATGTCAAATGTTTAGATTTTGCTTGCTTTTCTTCTGTGCTTTAAACTGAATGGTGTACATCTTCCCTATAAATACAAATATGCCAAATCAGCCTCTATTTTGTAGCAAAATCAAATATCTGCATATTTAAATCCTAATTGTGACATTTCAAACTGATTAATGGACTATTTGGGGACATCCATATGTATTCCATAATTTCAAGAATGCTTTATATAGAGAAATTTCATTTAAGCAATTTAGTCATTTAAGACTCATGTTTATAAATTTAGCCAAATTACTCTTTATTCTACTATATTTCATAATATCTATGCCATATCTATGTTGTTTTCATAATTTACACAAAAAAGGCTTATCAGACTGATCTTTCCATTAAAATTCAAAGAACTGTAATACCACTGAGTAGTTTACGATTACTAGCAGGATCCAGTTTGATTCCCATTAAATGAATGTAAAATTAATATAAGGAATCAATATTGATGCAGTTCTGTGTTTGAAGATGTTGCCTTTGTACTCGGCGTAGCCTATTTTCAGGTCATCTGAGGCAAAGCCCATATTTTGGATGTCAATTTGGCTGTTTTCATATTGTTTTATTCACAGAGAGTGGACTAATTATTCCAGTGGGGCTGCTCTGCGGCTAACGGAGTGACAGTTGGCGTTATCGGAGTGATCAGTCTGCTTCTAAGCCTCTGCTTTAGCCATTTGACATATATTAACAGTAATTGGTGCCACCGCCACAATGATGTTTTGTAAACCTTATGCCATTTTCCAGGAGGATGCCCATGAGGAATGCAGGGTGGAGGCTGGTCTGTGAAGACATCTTCAAAACCCCAGAAATACACTTTTCATCATGAACTTCTGCAATCTTTCTTCTGTCCGTGCTCTTCTGATAAAACCTGTCCTCTGGCCTGAAGGTTGGTCACATACAAAAACAAACATTTTATCTTGTGGTGGAACTATGTTTTATTTTTGTGGCCTGTCTAAAAATGGTCATTTTTAAGCACATTAGCAGTTGCTGATTTTGTTGTCCTGCAAAGAGGGGTGTTTAATTTCATAATCCTGGATTTATCTGTTCCATTAGATCCCATATTGCAGGTTAATACCCCAAAATTGAATGAAGCCCTGTTTATGATGGTCATAAACAACAATGCTAAATTCAAACTTTAAAAGCAACCATATAGTTGTGTATAGATTCTAAAGAGGGAGACAACATATCTAAGGTTGTGCATTCCATTAATTTGGGGAAAAAATAGAGCAGTTGCATTACATTTATTTTCAGTGAGCAAAAGAACACTAAGGTTTAAAAAAAAAATTAAATACAATTGTATTGATACAGATTCAGTAAGGATTACAATTATATATTATGTTCATAATTTTGTTGATTTGTGTATTGCATGCTGTTCAGTGAACAGTTTATTTCCTGGTGACAAGTTGATTCTGGATGGCTAAAGAGAGTCAACTGAAAGCTTTGTAAAACATATTAAACCAAATCTGAGTACTGACTCAGCATTTTCTGTCCTCTTATAAATCCTGTAATGACATCCATAGTCCAATATACATGACAGTTTAGTCAACCTTACGCTGTACACATGTGACTGGGCCTCCTGAGGCTTGCGTGCAAATGCTGTCCCTTTTTTATTGTTATTTGTTTATTTTGTGTGAAATTAACTAGTCGGGGGATATTTAACAGTAAAGAGAGGAGTTCAGCAGACTCCAGCAGGTTCTGCAGCTGCCAGATTGTACAAGCGTGGGCAGTGGAGAGATGTGTGGTGACAGCACGCCGCTCATTAAACCGCATCAGCATCAGGGGGGTGACAACTGGACGACTCAAGCCTCGCCCGGTCACTCGGCCACTCTTTGTGGTCTCGTTGCTGGTATCAGGTCAACAGCGGGCATGGGTTGTACTCTCCGGGCTGTGCTGGTGATATCTATTTCAGTCTGCTTTGCCACCTGACATGCAAAATTCCATGTGTGCCAAGGCGCTTTCAACACGATCTTGTGTTGCAGCATCTCCCACGTCTAGATTGCTTAGCTTCCGACGGGCTCACCCTGAGCCATAGCGAGGCTCAGACACTGAGGTAACAGATGTGTGTCGATAGGCTATTCATAGGATGATTTATATAAGTCTCTCTGTCTGCCCGTAATGTTTAATGTAGATTTTTTTTTTTTGGTGACTATATGTGGTCGCATAATAAATAAAAATGTTTGTAGTAGCCTATGGGTGTGGAAGCGCCTTGTTAGGTCAATAAAACTAAGTTTCTAACTTTGTGTATAGTGTACACCATACTTCACCATATAGCAACAAGCAGTAAAGCACTAAATGTATATTTTTGCTCAAACCAGCCATGAGTATTAGTAACTGTTTTTCCATCGACAATGACAGTTTTATTTATATAGTGCAATTATAACAACTTTCGTTGACCAATGTCCTTTCTAACAAATAAATAGAAAGAAAACAAACAACAACAGTTGCACCTCCTAACAGCCAAATGCCTTTGAGAACAAAAAAAAGTCTTAAATCTAGACTTAAAGATGATGATGGAAGGAGATTGTCTTTTTGATGGCGGTAAGGTTATTTCAATGCCTCGGGGTCACAATACAGAAAAAACAATTTCCCCTACATTCAAGTCTTGATTTGGTTACATTTGGTGTCATTCAAAGTTACATCTATAAACTTAACTCTACAATGAACAGGCAGCCAGAGTGAAGAGTGTAGGACTGGAGTAATATGCTCCCTCTTTTTAAAGTTGTGTGCTGGAAAGAGCTGACTGGCTAATCCCAAAGTAAAGTGAGTTGCAATAGTCCAGCCTAGATGAGATAAAGACATGTATAACATTTTCAAAGTGTATAAAGGAAAATTTGCTTTGGAAAGTTTCTGTAGTTGGAAAAAGTAGGTTCATACAACTGAGTTTATTTGACGGTTAATCTTTAGGCCTTCATCAAAAATAAATACAAGGTTTTTAAGTTTTGACACACAACGACACAAATTGAGTTTTTCTTCAAAATCATCATCTGTAATTTTACAGCATTTAGAAAATTTGACATTTTAGAAAATATAACAAATCTTTTAGTGCAAATCTGTAATGGAAACCAGGTTATTGATAAAACACAGGACATTTATATGGTAGCTCTGCACACCATGAAATCACATTGGTTCAAAAATCATCCACTTTTTCAACAGCACTCAATCCAGTAGTGTCGTTCCCACGCATGTTTCTTATAGGGATTTTGTAATCCCTTTAAGTAATAAAGCCATTGCAGATGTTTTACAAATACTCACCTCTGGACTAATAAAATAACTACATGAACATGACACTTAACCTCAAATACTGCTACAGATTGTGTATTCTGTGTGCTTTAAATTTAGAAAAGTCACATTTGTGAAGTTAGCTGTATACCATTCCGCCCTAAACCTCTCTTTGTCAGTGCACTCAAGCATTCACCTTTATGCAATGTATAGACACATTGGCATTGATTGGAATGAGAGAAAATGAGAAGAAAATAAATGGTGCTGGATTAAACCCCATCTGCTAAGCTGCTAAAATTTTCTGAAGGGCAAATAGTAAGTGTTGGTGTAAATTTTTAACGCCTTGTCAAACTTCTGCCTCTTGAACTGCCCTCAGTGGTGAAAAATGGAAAACAAATGTTCTACTGACAGCTTTCCTATGCCCTGGGTGGGGGGATATTTATATCAGAAAGGTGCGAACATAAAGAGCTTTATAGACCAGCTAGTCAGTGCTAAGGGTGTATTGAGGGGCTTAAGCAAATTTGGTACCTTAAGCACTTTAAAGTGTTAATTATGTTATTTTATTAGCTGATGGATGGACACAATGAAAATATGTCGGGATAGTGTGAATTGGTCTTTGTTTGGCTTGAGGAAAAGGAAAGCTTTAGTAACATGTAGGCCAGCTGAACCCATGGTGGTGCCGAATAGTTTCACTTGATGGGAAGAAAAGTCAGGCATTCATTTAATATAACCTTTATTTTAAATGTATATTGCAGCATTAGGTTTACTTTCACACTGCACTGCATGAATATATTTATTTATGAAATAGACTGCATATTGTGACATGAATGTCATTTTCAACTTTTCTTTCATACACAGCCCCTAAGCTTATATAAACAGGCTGTTAAGCAACATATTTGGGAGTTTAGTTTAGTTTTTTAGCCATTGTCTTTGCCTAGAAATAATTACTAGTGAATTTAGTCTCCATCTCTATGCGTTTTTTTTTAATACATGTCGAAGTATCAAAAGAATAAAGTTCACTTAAAACTAGAAATGGTATACCCAAGTACAAGATGGTAATTTATACCATGCATAGCAATAATAAAAAAAATAAAAAAACCTGTGGCTCCTGACGATACATTGACGAGGACGAGGTCTTGCTCACGTTTTACTAAAATTGAAATTTATGTTACAATAAAACAATAAAACTTTTAAGGTTACAATTAACAATTAAAATTGAATTGAGAACTTAACTGAAACAATTTCAACTAAATTGAAATTTTAAAACAAATTTCAAATAAAATAACTAAACAAAAAATACAAGCAAAAGCTCTCTTCGTATAAACAAACCTTTTTCCTACTTTCCTGTTTTAGTTAATGTGCTGGTAGCTGTTTATTTGTATTTTTTTTTTAAACCAAGGATCTATGTAAATATTCTCCCCTTACAATGTCTTCATCCTTATGGCCTTTGTTGAACAATAGCTTTAAAAATAATTTACAAATTCAAATATGCATTAAATATGTAAGAAACATATTTGCTGTAAATTTAATCTTTCTGCAGTTTAAACAGATTTAATCAAATAATTATCACCATTATTGAACTGCAGACATGAGCAGAATGAGCCCTCATATCTGCCTCCAATAATTAGACCCAATTTGTCACATGACCTGCTTTTATGTGTCCAGTGAGTGGAGTAAAACCTGTTTTCACCTTTCCCCTCATCACCGGAGTGTACTTGAGGGCCAATGTATTCATGCTTGCCCATTGCTTGGCAGTGGGGCATGTTTCCTCGCCCCAATAATATATTAATAATCAGATACTGCCACCGCATGTCTTGCTGTCGCTGTTTGCTTGTTTTTATAGTTCACGGGTCAGTGGAGTGGCATTTGGTGCATGTCCCCTGTGCAAGTCATGTCTGTACTAACTAGCTAGTTGTGACCACTGTGAGGCCGTGCCGGTGACGAGCCGCTTTCATAATGTTGACTATGTAAGTGACAGGCATGTTAGAGAAATGCTTATGCAAAACTGAGTATGAATAATGGATGAACTCATATCAATTCATAGATCACATGACCATGGCATAAGCAAACATATTGTCCTTGTCTGTTTGATGAGAGTGGAAGGTCACTAGAGGGAGAAAAAAGAAAAGCAAGTGAGGTGGTACATGAGAGTTTATCTAAAAACCAAGTCATGAAATGAAACAGTACCACAATTGAAGAGCTAATTCACCCCAAAATTATAATTCATTTATTCACCCATAAGACTTTTGCTCAGAACACAAATTAATATATTTTTATGAAACTGAATTTCTATTTCTCAGTTGAAAGTGTATCATCCCAAAATTGAATAATGTTATATGTCATAAAGTAATAAATTAATGTTCATCATATAAAAGGATCATTTTTATTAGAGTTTTTTTTTTATCTAGTTAACTGTTCTAGTGGAGGGACAAAAATGTTTCAGATTTGGTTTAAAATCTTAATTTGTGTTCCAAAAAAAAAAAAAAAAAAATTTCATGGCTTTGTCAGTTTTAGGATGAACACTGAGAGCGATTAAATGGCTGAATGGACGATGCAATAATGCTCTTGAATAAAAAAAAAAGTAGATCCCTATGGGACTATTCAGACCAGTTGTGATCAATCGCGACACGACAAGGCAATTATTTTTTTTTTTTAATACTGAGGTATTTTTTCCCCTCATTGTGATGAAATACCCAGCTAGATTTGAGTTTTAGATCATGTGCCCAGTGCTGTTGCAGTTGCACAAAAGGACAAGACTGGTGGAGCTAAAGCACAGAAAACCGTTTTGAAACCAGTGTAGACTAGAAGAAAAATGGTTCACGTGTTCACAAGAATGTTCTGATAAGTCACAATGACTACAAAAACCTCAAAAATAAAAACTAAATAAAATTTACGTGGTAAGGAATTGCAGAGAAATGTGACTTAATTGTAGGTTCAGTAATGTAAGTCATGCATTTTGGTGTACAAAAACTTTGATGTACTACCAAACTTTATCTTAATTTACTGTTGTATTTTGTCCAATGGATAAGGTTAAAGACAATAACAATACATACTGTACCTAAAGGGAAAAAAAGAAAAGATCAGGATGAGTGTTGTAGTGGGCTGGGCCACCAAAAGTGGTCAACGCCACCTAATGGTCAGCACCACCTCATATGCAGGAAGCAGCTCAGCAGTTTTGTTCCAACCCTAATTAAATTCAAATGATCAAACTAATTGAGTCCTTTAGGCTTGTTTGAAACCTACAGGTATGTTTGTAGAAGCAGGGCTGGAACTAAACTCTGCAGGGCTGCGGACCTCCAGGAACTCAGTTTGACACCCCTGTGCTATAGGCAATCAATCTTTTCATGTTCAGTGTGAAAGCACAGTTTGTCTGCGATTACTCTCTCTTTATCGCATCACACTCAGTGCAACCGTGTCCTTAATGCTACCTAAAAATATGCAATAAAATGGATCAGCATTAAAAATGCACCGCTTTCTTGTTGACTTTAAACGTGGCAGGTGCAGATCTGGCCATTTTTCTCATCTCCTCTTTTTTTTCTGTCTGTTTGAAATGGGCCTGAACCTGCTCATTAATTTAGTTAAATGAGGTGAGAAAGTTGTTTTTGAGGTGGATGGGGGGTTAGGCGATCTTGAAAGCATTTCCTGCGATTTTACTAATGTGCAGACCAGGTCTGCCAACTCTGACTGCAAGCAGCTACTGGGTCAACGACCACAATCTCGCTCAAAGTCTTTACTCTACTCCATTTACTTTGGGCCTCAAGGGGCTAATGTTTTGTGACATTGCCAGTTATGCTCAAATCACTGAAGTTCAAACAGTATGCCGGGGTAGATTTAGTGCAATAGCCGATCACGGTGTAGTGCGCGTCATGAATCAATTGATTTAAATCTACCATAAGGCCGGTGCGCGCAGTATCTTCAGATCAATAGCACCATCTTTGTACTACAAAATCTGGCAAGATACCTTCACAGGCATTTGTCTGTTAAAAGCACATATCTGAATTGTTGCTTAACCCAACCAGTGACCCTGCCACATGCGATCTCCCCCCTTCTGTCCAAATTCAGCAGCGCACGATCCCCCTTGGAGGCAGGCGATACAGGGTGTGTCAAAAAGGGCCACTAGAAGCAAACAAGAGACCTGTGATTCACAAATCCGAAGGCTCGCTCCATGGCTGCTTACTCATCTGTTAAAAACAGAGTGATCTGGAAAGTTTGTATGGAAGGCCTTTTGACAGAGCCCTGCTGCTCTGTCAGTGCAGCACATGCTCTAGGCACTGGCATCCCCTATTGCCTTCCAGGTCATTGGGTAGCCGCAGAGGGGAGTCTGCCCCAAGCCCCATGACAAGCAACTGATTCACAGCTGGATCCGTAACAAGGTATCATAGCAAATGAGTCGGTAAAACATCACTGAACTGAGGAGCGTGACAAATTGCCATGATATCATTTGTAATACTTAATGTGAGTTGTGGAGGAAGGCAGTTCAGTAACGATGGACTCCTCATCGTCTGCTGTCGCCACTAAACCGAGATTACTACTAATGCGAGAAGGCAAGGAAAAAATAGTCGCGGGATCAAGATTTTACAGGTTGTAGGTGTTGAGAGCGTGACATGGGTTGTTTGTGACATGTTGCCTGTTTTAAATTTGGGTTGGGCTCTTCATTATAAATGAACAGTGATAATGTCACAAATTGCTGCTACCTTGAGTTAGGTCTTCGCCGCAGTGTAGCACAGCACTGTTGTGGCACTTTTCAGAACCTCCAAACCTCAAAAATAAAAAAGGCAAACCCCAGATTTTGTAACTTAAAAAGTTTTTTTTTTTTTTTTGTGTCACTCTCACTTTTTGAGTTGATATTAATGCCACTTTATACTTTCAGCATTATCAAATTTTACTAGTCACATTTTTTTTATGTAATTGGTTTATTACATTTCTTTCCTTTTTTCTAATTAAAAAAATGTTGTTGTTTTTTCGAAGATATCCACATTTTATGTCATCACATTCTGATTCAAGAGAACAGACAAACTGTTTTTATAAGGTAATGATTCATGATGATTCATTTATACTTCATGTACAATATTATTGTACATTTATAAAGCAAATTTGGGCTGCTTTCATTTCATATTGACTTTTATCTTCTTTATCATTTGCAGTAAATTAAACTTTATGAACAACATTTCAAACATGGTACGTGCTTCTCACTGGTTCTTTTTATTTCCTTACTGGTTAAAATGTTTGTCTGTACATTAACATTTCCTAAATATTTATTTTGATAAGTTTTATCAATCAAATACTTGTGCTTGCAACAGATAAATTATTTTATTTATGAAACCCATTGCATTTGCATTTCTATTTTAATATCACCCTTGAAATATCACAACATATATATTTCTTCACATGAAGTAATATATTTTGCAGAAATATTTTTTATTATCATTAATTTAATTTGAACTTATATTTGTGTCAAAGAAACTTAGAATTTAGAAAAAAAAAGCTTCTTGAAAATCACAATGCATATCCTAGGTCTAAATGTCACGGTTTCATACCAAATCCGGTGACATTTCTGTGATGGGATATACCCCTGGGTGAACATTGCCAACACTGGCAGAGCATTGATGGCACTCACAAGAAAGCTTTGTGATTTGCATTTGGGTTTATAAAAGACATACTTAAAAAACAATTTGTATTACTTTTTTGTAATATCACTAGGCTATTCTTACACTTACAATGCATAAAACTATCTAATAAATGTAACAAATTTGCAGATACATTTAACAAAAACAAATAGTCCAGAAATCATTGTATAATATTAAATCTAAAATGGACACAAATGATATTTTCTTACTTGAAATGCCTGTGTCAGATTGTGACTTTCCATCCATACATTTTGTCATCCATGTTTTGTTCTTTAATCTTCAGCTTCAGAGTTGGCACTATATCAAGATTTTCAATGAACCAGACATCCAAGACACCAAACCCTGCTGATTCATTGTCCATTCGTAAAGAGAACAAAGGCGGTCAAAAGCTGCTGTATGCATTCATATATATCCTGACATCAAATCGTTCAGATTCTTTCAATAGCCATCATGCACTTTCCCATGATATACAGCATATAGCATCAAGCAATGCTGGTGCTTTATCAGTTTTGGTACAGACAATGATTGGTCCGATTATGATTTGTCGTGAGCGACTTTCATCAGACCGTACAGGCCCCCTTTTTGGGACAGCCGAACTCTGGCTTCTTTCGGAGGCTCTGTGGTTCCTACGGGAGACCAGAATAGAAGTCGTGGATCTTGCTGTGATCCAAAGAAAGTGTGCCAAATGCTATCAAAACTGGATTAACAGACGACAATTGAGTTTGATGAAAGGCATTGAGCAAGAAAAAGGGAGTTTCCAAGTAACCCGTGAAAGGAATTCCAGTCTATATGCAATATGTTGAATGTGAGTTCCCATTCTACACCTGTTATGTTGGGATAATATTGTTGCAGATTATTATTTATGTTAAAATATACTTCTTCTGTTTATTGTCTATGTGGTGTATATTTTATAACATAGGATAGCACTGAATATAATTGATTCAATCAAGTATTAAAATGTATCATTGATACCATAAAAACAGTTGTCAGTTCTTAAACGAAATATTTTGTCTTAAGGTGAAGAGCATTTTAATTATCCAAAGAAAAATAAAAAAAATCACTGTAAAAAAACGTTTTATGAAATGCAAAGTTTCCATTTTACACATGGAACACTCTTTTATAAAGGTAAAAAAACCTGAGGTGGTACAGTACCTTTTCAAAACACTTTAGGAACTAATCCTATGGACCTTTAATATACAAACATAACTTTTGAAAAGATACTCCCTCAGTGACAGCTTTCATACCTTTATTTCTGAGAGTGAACCATAAATAAAAATCAAAATGTAAAAATTTACACATTCTTAAAAATAAAGGTCTCAAAATACCTTTATTTCAGCTATGCTCTAGATAGAAGAAAGATTTTTGGTTCCCAGAACAACCTTACAATCAGTGGTTCTTAAAAGAACCATTTATTCTTTAGTTTGAAGAAGATTTCAGTGATCCAGTGAACCTTTTGAAGGTTCATCTAAAAAGGTTTATGGAACCTTTTAAAGGTTCATTGGATTTATGTAATTAAGCCAAAATGTTGAAGACTTTTTTGTAAGTTTTTCAAGAATGTTAAAAATTCTTCATGGAACAATGGATTACGATACAAAACGTGTTACTTAAAAGTGTATAACACCTTTATTAAAGGTTTTGAAATAGATTTTCTGTAGTTAACAGGGACCAGTAATAGAACAATATTCTTTGTGAAAAGCAATTTTTGTTGTCTAAAAACAGGTTTCCAGAATAAGGAACCTTTTGTGCAGTGTTGCAAAAAAAAACTTAATTGTTAGTGTATCAGTACACAGAAGAGTAGGAGGTAACGCAGCCTGAGATGGGTTCCTTACTTGATTTATATTCTATTGCAAATGAATGTGCCATAGTTGTTGGGTTTTTCCTTTGTTTTTGTTTTTTTGGCTCTTACAGAGTTCCTCTCCTTCAAGCAATGCTGTGCACCAGCACCGCGTAGCCAGAGAAAAGGTTTTTGAAACCTGACATTTCCTCAGAGTCCCCTGCTGACTTAATCATGGCAAATATTGCATGTCATTTGTTTGCCACGCATGGACCTGGCTGATGGTAGTAGTAGTAATTCACCACCGCTGTGCGCCGGTTCCTGGAGTGCACTCCAGTGATGGTGTCGTGCACGTCAGCGCATAGACATGACAACCAGGATCATCACCAAACTGAGGCCATGCTTGGAACAGAGTACTGCTTCACTAACTCACTATACACTGTTTGCTGCATTTAAACAAAGCACTGAAACAGTATGTGTGCAGTCATTTTAAATGTTTTATACACTCATTATTTGTGTTTAATTCAGTCTATGGCATTATTAAAATATTTTATTGTTTTAAGTTTATAATAGGCTATAAATATGTGGAAACCCTAAAAAGAAAGGTTCTTTAACAGCATTCATAGTTCAGTAAAGAACCTTTAAAACCCAAAGAACTTTTATTTTACAAAAGGTACTTTGTAGTGTAAAATGTTCCATAGATTATAAAAATGTTCTTCACACTATAAAAATTGATTCTTTTTAACCTTGGACGAAATAGTTCTATGGGTTTTTATTAGCACCTTTAATTTTAAGAGTGTTTGTAACTTTGTGCCATACAGTAGGCTAATTGGCTACTTGATCGTCTCGTTATAAATTGAAAGTTGTACCGGTTGTACCACACTGTCACGGAAGGTCTTAACGCATTGCATTGTTATTGTGAGTCAGTCCGGTGGGGCAAAGGGCAAGAATTCCACCTAGATGAAAACGCCACCACAAATATAAGGGCCAAAAAAGACTAAATATCTGTCAAATCGGGTCATTATTTCGAGTCACGTTGTTAGTTATTTTAGTAGTTGAGTCTTATAACCAATCGTACGCAATCATGTTGATCATATTAACGCAAAAGCCAATCAGAGGCGTTTGATTAGTCATCGCTGAAACTACAGCACGCCTTGTTGCGCGCCTACTGATCGATTTTTGCGCACTAGCAAATTTTATCATCGTAAACAACAAACGTGTCAAAACAATGCAAGTATGGAGTTCTGTTTCGCTTTTTCATTGATTATAAGGAGAGATTCTGCTTAATTTACGCTAGACTAACAATGGACAAGCACTTTTTTTTCTGTGAAGCTAGAATAGGACAGTTTCTTTGTAACGCCTTGTCTCTCCAAAACACAACGCTCAGTTGTATACTTTTTGTCGACTATAATAATCATTATTGCAGTATCAAGAGCAGTAATCGACAATAAATATAATATTCTTCATAATACTGCAGTCCTTGCTGATAATGTTTTTTATATGTTTACTGTTTGTACCAGTTTATTGTTAACGTTATTCTGGATGGCTGCTTGCAGTAATTCGTTTGATGTAAAGGGACACACAAAAACAAATTAGGTAATTAATAAGGTAAAATGGCCCTTACAAATGTAAATGCCTTCGATTTCAGTGGGACAATTATTGCTAACAGTTAATTTCAGACATTGTGTGCTATGCATGATAATAGCGTATTGACAAATAAAAACTAAAAATAAATAAAATATAAAAGGCCATTAAATTATTTATCAGGAAATAGACATTAAAGCATATTCCCTAGTCCCTAAAGCATTTGTCTGCGACTTTAAACCTGAAAGAGGCAGTTCTTTTTAAGGCACCTATTTTTTTTTTCTCTCTGGCCAATCAAATGTCTATATTTTTACACATACGCGGGCAGCCAATAGGAAGAGCTCATGCGAGGAAGCCGAAGACATGGCGCTGCGCATAGGACGTGCTGCTTACAGAAGACAATCTGTGCTGTAAGTTTGAACCTGCTTGAGGCTTTCACTCCGCTCAGATTGTTATGTGGTTAAAGACACTGGTCGCTTTTAAAGTGCATTAGTAATGGGACTCATATAAGTAGACGATGAGAATTAAGCGTGATAATGACAAAAAACTGATGACATTGGCATACATGTTTGGATGATTTCTTTTAGAATAACAATCATATGCGTGTCTGCTTGTGTATGCTGAGTTGCTTCTGTTTTACGAAAAGTCTGATAAGCCGTATTGTGGATGTTAATTATTCCCAGTGTGTGTCGTTTGCTGATGTTTTATCAGACATGTCAAGGTTGATGATAAAGCCCAAGTTGGACTTTCAAAATAGGTTTCCTAATCAGGCACAGAATGAAAGGGGTTATCCTGAATAAAGCACATTTTGAGTATTATCCAAATCCCATGTATTGTATTGAGTTAAAATTTTTATGTGAATGACTGCAAGGTTTCTCCAGAATTGCTTGGTGTGTTGATGCACCAGTTGTTTGCTATATACAGAATCTGTTGATTGCACATTACCCCCTGTTTAATTTATGACAACTTGACTAACCAGCAAATTAATAAACGCATGAGCTAGTAATGTATTAATTTCAGAAAAAAATGGCAAGGGTTTTGTTGTAATTTCCATTCAAACAGTTTGAAGTTTCTTTAGTCTGAAGAGAAATATAAAAGTTTGAGTATTAAATGTTGAATATGAAAGTGTCAGAATTATTACTACATTGTTTTTTAAACATTATTTATATTTAGTAAGATCGTATGAAGAGTTTGCATGTTCTCCCCCTGTTTGCGTGGGTTAGAGTTAGCTAAATTTCCTCTGGGTGCTCCGGTTTCCCCCACAAGTCGAAAGACTTGCGGTACAGGTGAATTGGGTAAGCTAAATTGTCCGTAGTGTATGTGTGTAAATGTTTCCCAGTGATGGGTTGCAGCTGGAAGGGCATCCGCTGCGTAAAACATATGCTGGATAAGTTGGCGGTTCATTCCGCTGTGGCGACCCCAGATTAATAAAGGGACTAAGCCGAAAAGAAAATGAATGAATGAAGATTGTATGAAATTTAACACAAATAACAGCAAAGGTGTTTATTATGTTTTAGTTTGCAGCAAAATATTAAACACCACATCTGCATGTTATAGCTTCTGGATCATGTGTCACTGGACAGGTGTCAAATTGCAGTAATACTATTTTACAAAATCACAGTTTTTACTGTTACAAATATCTACTGACCTCTAAACTTTTTCAAAGTAGTCTATCTATCTATATATGCATAAAGCATATTTATATTTAGCTCAGAATATTTATTTTTAAAATTATTTATCGAAAAATTATTTAAATTGTATCAATATCACAAAAAATAAAGTATACTTTCCTTGCATTTTATATGCAATGTTTGTAACTTTTGTAAATTTCATTGAATATACATAAAAATGGGACATCTCGTTTTTGACACACAGATATTTAATTAATTAGAAATTATATCTATGAATTAATCTTATTTTTACTCTCATTTAAAGCTACAATGTATACATCAAACCTTTTTAAAATTTCCCTTGTTAAACCTGAATTGTATTTTTTATGCAATTATATAGAAGTTATTATTGTTTCTTGTAAGTTAGTTTTCAACATATGAGTAAAGTCAGCTTTGGCTCAAATCTTTTGAAAATGTGTTTTTTGTCAGTTACATTTTTAACAGCATGCTTAAATTTTATTTTGATGGAGTGTGTGGACATGATTTCTTCTTGAAAATTCATGTCCATTAGACATGAATAAATGACAAAATTTAGCATGCTTAATGGTTCAAAAACGTATGATAAGCTTGTCTTTTCCAAAGGTATTTTCAAATGACCTGTCAAAATCACTAAAACAAATTAGTACAGTACATGTACATGGTACATCTGTGTCTAATTCCTCTCGTGAGACTTTAATGAGGGACTTCAAACAGTTTAAATGTCAATTACAAAGAAGGCATGGTTTTAAGGTCTCGGTAATCTGTCCATATTGGGCATTGGTCATCAGGACATGGTGCCAGGTGGCTGTAACTCATAGCAGATGAATTTCCAGAGGCACTCTACTGATGGCCCAGCTAATGTACAGTGTGAAGTGTGACTGTCACGCCAGGGTTTGTCATATTTGCAGTTGCTATGTGAATATGCGATACATCCTATGACAGCTTCAGTGCCTGAGGTCATCCGGGAGGATGTGTTTAACTCTGTTAATTAAACAAGCAGTTCATGTTTGTTTTTCCTTGAAGACAAATCCATTTGTTCTGCTTCTCTGAAGGAATGAATTTCTCACACATTAGCTGTTAAATTAGTTTTCCTGGGCACATGTGTAGAGGAACTGCTTTATCATCAGCTTTACATTTGTTTAATAACTGTGTGAACTGATGTGAGTGGGGTTTTTTCCACAAAAGCCACAAAGCAAACTGAGTTGGCTTGGAAGGAAATTTGAACACATGGCTAACTACACAGGCTGGGCTCAATTCGGAGGGCCGCAAGCAGAATGTCTGCGTGTGTGTGAGCATGTTTTATAGAGAGCTGAGAGCCACTGGCTTGGAAGCAGACTGGGATATGTCACAAACACCCTCATGTCAAAGATTCAACAGCATCCCAGAGGAAACATGGATTGACGCTATGAACTCGACAAGTGATGAAAGTAGCCTAGAGCTTGTCAATTATACTTCCCTGGCCTGGACCCTATAAGTTAATGGGCACCTTCCCCTGTCAAGGCCTGCCAAGGCTTCAAAGTGCTGGTTATAAAACCATGAAGTGTAATGTGCTACTATAACTTTTTCAATTAAGAGCAACTGTGCAAATGCTCTTGGAAGTGAATTTAGTAGAGGGGTTTGTTATAGTTTAGCATACCTTTAAGGTGGATTACTGATCCTTACATTTATGAAATGCTTTAAATTAACTTCTTACCAGGGTCCATTCCTGGTTACCTTTTGCTTATATTTATCTGCCAAATTAGAAAGATTATTCAGATTTCCTCATGCTAAATGCTGTGCTGCAGAATCCTGCTGAACCCTGTTCCATATAGTTAATTGTTTATATCATTTGCTTTTAAAAAGACTGGATAAAATATCTATCTATGCTCCATGTTTGAATTTTATATCAACTGCATCTGCAGTTCATGAAAGGGATAAATTAGGGTTGTTGTTTCCTGTTCTAATATTCCTTGTGTATGTGTGTGTGGAAGGACTGTGACATTTCCGTACAAAGTCAACAAGACAGGACGGATCATTTTAAATGTTCAAAGCGGCCGGTTCCCCTCATCTGGTGCCTTTTAGTGTAGGTGCAGCCTTTGGCATCCCATAGAAAAATAAATGAGTGCTGAGTAAATAGTGATGTGTTGACAACTCATTTCCACATTGATTGGTGCCAGTAACAGAAGCAGAGGTGTGTGGCCTTAATCCAATTACGAAAGAGATCCTGAGCCTCACTGTAACCAAATTCTTGCAGAATATGGCCAAAACCAGAGTAACAGAAATAAGCTTGTTGTTTGTCTATGCTCTCCGATTTACCAAAAGAAGAACTATCAGAAATATCAGTTTGCGTCCATCTTGTTCTCGCATTTCAGATTAATTTGTCAATATATCGGTCTGTTACCTGTTGTTGACCCCCCTCCCCTAAATTGGGCCTTTGAAAATTGTTACAGAGCATTAACTTAACACATGTTCTGGGGGAAAACAAAGGGGAGGTAACAGGATTGGGAGCCAGCTGAGTAAACTGAATGTTAGAGGGATGGCAGTTCGGAGCGTTCTTGTCCCGGAGGTAACTGAGAAGGTCCATACGGCCAACAGATGGAGATTTGTGCTCCGAGTCCCCACCGACCCAAACAAGTGCCTCTGCTCTTGCATTAAAAGCTTTGATCAACAGAGGGTCTTGGCCAGAGAGCGGCTCCTCAGATAGTCTGTGGACTCGCATCTGTATAAACATGGCCTTTCAGGAATGTGTGAACAATGCAACAATAGAATCTTGTTCTTGAGCCAGACCCCTGGACTCGTGCGGTTCACCGATCAAGCTTGTGCTCGGATTGAATGAACAGTTTTGGGAATATTCACTGTTTTCAGACATAACAGCGATGGGATGTTGAAACTTTGCCTTTGATTCACACAAGTTTGAATGTGAGAGTGGCAAGAATATTATGAGAAACCGTGGAGACAGTTAGCTAAAATTTAAATTGGTTTTGTTTTGTTATGCTTTGAATACTTGTTTTACAATGGATTGTTCTGGTTCTTGTTTCTGGTTGAGTGTTTAAAACCATTTAAATTAAGTTGAGAAATATACACCTGAGACCTCATTATACTGTATAAGTATTAAGCCAAGTAGTGTGCAATATGACTGTATTGTATGGACAAAATAAAAAGTCTATAGTTTCATTTTATGCTCTGTCTTTTATATCATGGTGTAGCAAAATACACTGTTTATGGTAATGTTTTTTCATAATTTATATGAGTGAAATATTACATGGCATTACAGGGATGCAGGCAGAAACATGAATAACCGTATTGTGAGAAAGTTGCAATCTTGAAAGTACAGTTTTTACATTTTGCATTTTGTGCAGCAATATTGTATGCCGAGCTTGTTATCATTCATATTTGAAAGGTATTTTATATTTCATTAATATTTATTTTATGCTTCCACATTCTTAATCAAACATTTGCTCCGACGTTCATATTGATTGACTGAATAAATAAATTTTTCAGTAAATACTTTGAAATGTAAAACAAATCTATGTGATCAATGTATATAAACTACAGAAAATGTACTGCATCGTGATATGTATTTTTATCAACATATGAGGCGACTTATATCGTGATATAAGATTTTTGTCTTAAAACCCAAGGATAGTTTTTAGACGTATGCAGAGGTCCATGTACAGCGAACCTCATGCAGATTTTTTTTACCATAATAGTATTTGCTTACTGTACTACTAAGGTTTTTTTCTGGTTTAAAATGAGGCAGAGGTGGCATTATCTAGATCCTGATACTGAAGCAGAAACGTGTAAATTAATAATTTGGTGATTGAAAAGAAATGACTATTTATTTAGTTAGACAATATTTACAGTATAATTTACAATATTTACATTTACAGTAATCTTATATTCTATTATAGGTCATATAGGCAAAGCTGCAAAAAAAGATGCAACATTTACACAACTGATTCAATAAACTGAATGTACTTGGATGCAAGTACATCTGATACTCCATAGACAGCAAGGGTCCTGAAATGTTCAAAGCCCAGAAAAGTACCAAGAGCATCGTCAAAACAGTCCATGTGTCATCTGTGGTTCAACCATAAATTTAAGCCATGAAAATACTTTTGTGCACAAATTAAAACAAAATAATGACTTATTTAAACAGTTTTTTTTCTTTTCTCTTCAGCATCAGATTTACGAGAAAACTGTTATGATGTGAATGCAAATCTTACTCTTTAGCACCACATGCATACAGTGCACAGTGCTCTCATGAATTTGTGCCCTGAACTGATGCTAAAGAGAAGAAATTGTCAAATAAAAGTCGTTATTTTGTTTAATTTTTGCACAAACGTATTCTCATGGCTTCATAAAAGGATGATTAAATGACACATGAACTGTTTGTCAATGTTATCTTTCTGGGTATGAACATTTCAGGAACCTATGGAGGATCTAAGAGCATTCGCATTTCATCAAAAATATCTTCATTTGTGTTCCAAAGATGTATTACGGGTTTGGAATGACACGAGGGTGAGTAATTAATGACAGAGTTTTTATTTTTGAATGAACTACACCTTAAAGAACCCATGCAGAATCTATTAAAAAATGATCACTCAATTAATCTCTAATCCTCAATTAAGTCTTGTTTACTACTGTAGGACCTTTTATTAATTCATGTGCTCAAATGAATGTGCAACGACTAAAGCAATGTATACAGTTCTATTATCATTCATAAGATTTAGCAAGTGATAAGAGAGAGAGATGCTGGAAAATTATGAATCTTTTTTAGTATGATGTGTGATTTGAATGGTTGTGTTTATGTGCTTGTATTATTTCAGCAAAATCCAATGTCCACAATTTCCAAAGTACAGAATTAACATTACTAAAAGTCTGCGTGTTACCATTATTAAACCTTATTAGCTCAAGTTGGCTAACTTTGTAGTTAAAAAAAATATCTTGTTAGCTCATATTGCTATTTATGAGATGTACAATTAATCTGTTCAAGTTAATCCATAGGAAGAAAAAAACAAAAAACAGTTTGCCTTAGTAAACTTTAAAATTTCATTATTACTGGAGCTGCCTGTTTGCTAAGTTTCACATGATCAGGCACAACAAGCTATGCTAAAAACATCTAAATTCACCCATTAGTTTTCATTCGCATCTTGAAGTAGTGGGACTAATGTTGGGAATAATGAATGAGGGTGTAGAGGACTATTTACCAAACTTATTTCAGTTTAGAGTATCATCATTACACATTACACAGCATACTCAATGAGCATATAGTAGTAAGCTACTATACTGTATGTGCATTAAGTATGCTGTGTCATGTGTAATGATGATAAAAAAAAAAGAAAAATGATGATTAAAAAAAGAGCCTGAGTGCATGACAACAGTTATATTTTATTATTATTATTGTTTATTATTATTATCTCCATAAAATAAGGCTTACTGTTGCCATTTGCACTGTCATGGACCTTTTTTCTAGCGTAAGGATGACATTTAATGATTTAACTTTTAATGAAGCATCTTATTAACACACATATTTTGCCTTTAAATGGATACTTGACCCAATAATAAAGCGAAAAGCACAATAGATGACATACCAAAAATAGAATACATTTATTACATTCTGTACATGAATAGACAATAAATATGTCAGATACATGCAAAAGAAAGACATATACAGTAGTGTGCAAGATAAGAATTTTACATGATGCGCATTTAACATATGTACACACACTGATACACATAATTAGACGGCTGATACATAATTAATTTGGGCAGTATTGATTTAAGTTAAATTTCAGTTAAAGTGCAGTGCGTGCTACATTGTGGTGGTAAATGTAGTGAAAGGTATGGAAAGAGTTTACTGTGTGAGGTGTGTCAACTGTTCATCATTCTGATAGTCTTGTTCAAAAAACTTTTTTAGTTTCTTCTTCAAAAGACATGTTTTGAAGAATTCTGGTTGCTGGGACACATTGACATCCATAGTTTTTTTTTTCCTACTATGGAATTCTATGGGTCTCAGCAACCAGCATTCTTCAAAATATCTTGTTTTGTGTTCAACAGACAAAAAGAAAATTATATAGGGTTAAAACCATATGATGAAGAGTAAATGATGAGGTAATTTTCATTTTTAGGTGAACTATACCTTTTAATATTTTTGTTCTCTTTTAGATCTGTTATGACTAATGCTAAATAGAACTTTGTATAGTTTTAGTGAAAGGCTGTTTTGAGACTTGCGAGGTGTGTGTGTGACAAGCAGACAGGCTGAATTTGAGAAGGTGTTTATGGAGAGAGCACTGAGTCACTGCTTGCATCAGGTGAACTGGCTGCAGTGTGTGTGTGTGTGTGTGTGTGTGTGTGTGTGTGTGTGTGTGTGTG
>CAIGQV010000001.1:15013928-15026631 GCA_903798115.1 Danio jaintianensis
GTGTGTGTGTGTGTGTGTGTGTGTGTGTGTGTGTGTGTGTGTGTGTGCGTGTGCGTGTGCGTGCGCGTGCACGCGTTGGCTGGTATGATCTCCTGCCACAGCATCTGCCACACTCAGTTCATCATACTGCAGGCAGAGCTCGAGAGAGACACCTGGACTGGCCAGACTCTGCTGAGAAAGACACACTGCGCCAAGATCAGCCATAATCAACATGCATTTTCTGTCTTATGCATCATAATTATTCACTTTAGTGCTGAGTTTACAGCAGGCAGCTGAAGGAATCTTTGTAGTGGTTTTGGATGCTTCGATTTGTGGTAGCAGTTCTCTCTCTGTCCCCATGGTGTCAGTGTTTGCAGTGTTTGATTATTGCCCTTTGGTTACACACCAGGTAGGCAGCGCAGACCCTGCAAGTCAATGACAAATTTCAGGTTGGCATGTTATTGGCAAGTGTACGCTTGCTTTATTCTGTAAATTATCGATGCTTAGAAAATACAGTGTTATATCATATACAAAGTTTTATGTTGTTGTGTATGAATTAATGTGATTTTATATTAGAAATAGTTTTAAGCAATAGTTTTTAGAAATTCTGTAGCAATAAATAAAATTAGCAATAATAATAATAGTAGTACTAATTTTTATAATACATGGCAATAAAATTATAATAAACTAGTTATGGAAGAAATGTTGTTGATTGAAAAATAAATTGTTGTATAAAGTTAAATCAACATTACATTGAAATAAATTATGAAATTATACACGAAGACGTTATTGGCAACAATAAGTAGAGCCTAATTTTATAATATTTAGCAGTAGTAGTGCTGTCTTAGAAATCTTGCACGGCAGTTGTGTTAGGAGTTGTTCAAATACGTTTATTGTTTGAAAAAAATACTGTGCGTTTTTGGTAATGACAATATTATTTTTAATATTAATAAGCAATATGCTTACTGGTTATTGACAAATACATGACTTTAATGTTGTTTAATATATAAAGAATTAATAATTTTCAACTCTTTATATAGAATTTGTAGAAAAAGAAAATAGTAATAACATTTGGATTGTATTGTGTATAATCAAACGAATAACATTTTTACACTTTTACTCATACAAATAAAATAAAATTAATTGTGTAATAGTAATATGCATTTATTTAAAACAGTATATTATGCAATAAGTTTTCATTGTTATGTATAAACAATTAAAAAAAGTTCTATATTTGTAATAGATAAATGATGCCTAATATGAGTGAAATGGGGGGAAAAAACTAATCAGTTTGGTTGTGCTGTATTTATTTTATGCTTCAATTTTAATTTGTTATAAGGTCTAATTTTGTCTTGCATATAGTGTACAACCATGCACCTATACATTTTCATTCAAATATTTGAGTAAGTGCATGTGGCTGCCTGCTATCTACCTCCTCCCCACCTCCTAAATCACTAGAGGCTGCTAATTTTATGTAGAAACACGAATCCTAAGTTCTAATTTAAAGGCCAGAGCAAACAGCACTTACAGTGAAATTAGTCTCCGGCGATGAAACATGCAATGAAATCATATCCATCCCTTTTTAATGACTGAATGAAATATTAAAAGAACATAAGCAATAAGAGGAGAAATAATAATAGGAGCAGATTTCCCATGGTGCAGCACATGGAAATGGGGAGATCGGAGCCCTGAGGTTCATCCAGGCTCCTTCTCTCTGTCTGTGAGGCTCCAGCAAGCCAGAAAACCTTCCACCGTTTCTCATTAGCTTTGGAAATGAGCACATCGTGGTTCAGGCTACGCAGCAGGAGGTTCGAGCCGTGCCTTTGCCAACGTTTGGAAGATAGGTGGCGCTACGAATCCTGGATTTTTCTGCTCTATAATATGGCTTGGATATTAGAATAGTGTCTGTAGCTTATTTACAACCTGGGCAAGCTGTATACTCTCATAGCGTTTCAAAGTGCTTTGGACTTTTAAAACACCAATTGTAGTTTCTATAAATGCTTTAGTAATTTTCATATTGGTGTAAGGCTTTTTTCCCACTGTGCTAGAATAAACTTTTGCAATCCCAAATTGAACATTTGGCTCATGTTGGTATGGGAGTATATTTATGGATTTAAATGAGTGATAGTTAATTTTATGGTAACCGTTAAATGTCAAATAATAGGCTTTTAATGCTCTGGATTTGTGAACAAAGCTCCTTCTTGGGATTTGCATTTTTTCTTCCTTGGGGAATCATGTCTATTTAACACTGTTTTATCATATGTAGTTGTCAGACTGTTCTGCCAAAACGTAAATTAAAACATGCACAGTGTTGTTTAATGGGAAACTAATGTCCATTAAAATTGTCTGATTATTAATTTATTTAAAAAACATGAATATGAAAAAGAGCAATGGTATTCATACAAAAAAAACAAATCGTATTAAAGCGCTTTTATCAAAGTTTTCCTGCCAGTTTCAATTTACAGATTAGTACTTTTTTGCTGAATGCAATACTGTCTCTCCGATTTGATTTTTGAAGTTTGGCTGAACGTTATATTTTTTTTCAGGTATTCACACGTCTGTGGGATTTGGAGAGAGTTAATCATTTTTTTCTGCTTTTGGCAGACATGTGTTAGGAGCACAACGAACCTGAAAAAAAAGACTAATTATGGATATCACCCCTGCAATGATAACGCCTTGCTTCCTCTTTCCTTTAGTCGTTCACTCATGCTTTTTGAGTCTTTTGGCTTCACCTTTAGGCTAACATGGAATTTGTTCCAGTGTCAGCAACTGTGCATGTATTAAGTACAGAAAATATGTAACAGCTTGAAATGTGCAAAATTATGTATTTTGTAAAACTGGGTAGTCAGCAGATTTCCTAAATAGCTGGTTCATAACACATCAAAAAAAGAAGCGTGTTGAATTTTCATTGTTTAATTTGTCCCACATGAATTCATTAGGTTACAATTGTTACATTAGGAAACAATTAGTTCATATTACTTCAACATCATGGAAAGAGCTCATTTTCAATAATTAAATTTTTTTTACACAGTTACTTAACAGGATTATTTATTTAATTCAATATTTCTGTACCATTTTTTTGTATCATGAAAATATAAGATTATATATGTGTGATCTATCTGACAAACAACACAATCTATGTAATCAAACATTATGGTTTCTGCAAAAATAATTTTTGAGGACTTGATTGTTTTACCTTCACCCTAAATAATTGAATGTAGTAGCTATTTTAGAGAATTACATCAATCAAAATAATAAAGAAAAATCAGAAAAGAAAAACAAATTTTATTATGTAGATTGGAAATAATGTGTCTGAACAAATTGGATCAATGTTTGTTTTCATCTAGCCTTCCCTTTATTTGTTTTTAAGAGGGCATGTAAAACTTACATTCAACAGAAAAGGTTTTGTTTTTTTTAAATGGCTGTTTTAAAAAAAAATCCATTAAACTGCATTTTCAAAATCACTGGATGATTAACAGAAAAAAAGTGATGCATTGACTGAAATTGTCTGATGGCATGTAATTTTAAAGGAAATATAATAATAATATAAAGAGGCAGTATTTGCAGGGCACATTTAAATAGCATTCATAATAAATTAATATGTCTATATTAGGGATGGGGCACTGTGGTCACTTTGGTCATTTAACATCTGGCCAAACCAATTATTTATGTTGACCTACCAGCTTACTGGACTTTCTCATTTAAACCATTCGACCTGTTGTAGAAAAATTGGCTAGTACTTAGGCCAAGCATCGTAACCCATCTCTAGAGCCCTGTAAAAGATCTTTGAACTCTGAAAACCTTTTTGAATAGATATCATAGCTACAGTTTACTCCACCCTGACCCCCGCTGCCCTTCCGGATGGTTTCTAGGTAGAACATCTGCTCCCAAAAATCTCAATCCATGTATTCTGACCCTTTCCCAGAGGCGTGAACTGGTACTGCCTTTGGAGGTGGGAGCACGCAGGCAAGCAAGACGGTTTACTTACGCCTCTTATTGGGGAGCGTGATAGGCGCCTGTTCACATCACTGGGAATAAGGGCCGGCGCTGCCCTGCTAGTGCTGCAACTCATTAGAACAAGGCCAAGATTCTGCCACAAACAGGAACTGGACCGAGCCAAAAACCATCCTCCCCCTCAGCCCTCATCACACTCAAGAGAAAAATCTGTCCTTGTAGGATGCGTCTGTCTGCATCACTGACCCCCTTAAGATGCTAGTTTCCAGGCTCAGCTGCCTTTGGTTCGGTTACAGTTAGTGCCTCCTGAGTACATGCAATATTTGTTTGGTTAGTTTTTGTTTGTTTATTGTTTCCAGATGGCAGCCCTCAACTTTGCCTGCGTGGCTTTCAAGTTCCCAGCGAGCATTTTATAGTCTTGGCTGGAGTGCTTATCCTGTTTCCTAGACCCCGCTTTATGATGGTACTTTTTTTTTTTTTTTTTTACCTTGAAGCTGGGAACAACTGTCAAAAGCTGTCTGCACTTTTCTGACGTGAAAAGGTGCAGTGTAGCTTTGTTGTGACGCCACAAGGTTTGCCCTGAGTTTAAGGGTCACTTGCGAAGGTAGTGTCCCATTCTCCGCAATTTAGTTCCGTATTAGGAACAGGCCAGATCCCTTTGTTCGTGGAGGTGCAATGAAATGTGGTCCTTTTGTTGTGAGAAGGACTGATGAGGCTGGAAACCTTTTCCCATGGCTGGATCTGGGCACAGTTAAAGCCATGTCACTTATTTACAGGAATACAGGAGGTCAGACTCGGCTGTAAACTGGGGGATGACTCGCTCATCAGATGTGGTTAAAATCAGGGGGCCTACTCAGATTCTCCTTAAATTAATAATCAGGGTTTAATACAAGTTATCATTTATGGCATAATGATAATTGGCATAAAATATCATTTAAAAAACTGTATTGATTAAAGTAATTATGTATTATTTTCTTACTTCCGATGTGCCTGGACAAGGGGGCTTTGTTTTGTGATTTCCACATTATATCATGTTGCACACACTTTAGAAGAGTTTTAACAGTGTGGGAGTTTTTCATTTTAAGGTTTTTGTTAGTTCATCATGTAGGAGTATACTATGAAAGCATCTACAAAAAGGCACCATTTGTTTCGCTTGAAGTGCCTCACTTTTTCCCAGATTTTTGCTTAAAAATAAAAAAGTATAAATATAAATCAGAGAGACAAATTAGGTGTATTTATTTTTGTAGTATAAGCTTAATGCCACAAATGCTGTTAGTTGAGCTTAACCCTCAAGATTTCTTAGTCTTCATTGGCACTGAGTGACTGGTTACTCTTGCATGCCATTCTGGGTTAATCAAATCTCCATAGTAAGCAGCCCATTTCCTTGCGACCACATGTTTACGTCGCTAAAACGACTGGAGACCTGTTTCCTGTTGCATGCAGCTGGTGTCAGCACGGAGGTGTCATGGTAACGGCGCAATGACTGTGTCAGGGAGGGCTTAGCTCATGTCAGTCTTAATCACGGGATCATCGTGTTGTTAAGGTGCTGAGAAAGCTGCGATACAGTATCGCGTGTGGCACTGTAACACAGTTTGGCCTGAGGCTGACCCCTGGGATGAGGTGTGACCATGACGTTTAAGCTTTGTTTTTGTTTTTTTCTTCAGACCTTGTTCTCGGTTAAATCTTTTCCCTAACCATTTGGTGGCGTAGGTCGAGAAGAGGACAGGAACTGTTGGCTGCACTTTTTTTGAACCGTGTTATCATGTCATACGTTCCTTTAAATAGCAGGGAAGCCTGATGCATTTAAGGTGTTTAGGAAAGGACATTAAAGCACAAACAGGTTGTCAATGGGAACGTAACGGTGTTGTTCACTAATAGCTTTTTAAGTAGTGCTCACAGTACACTGTAGTTAATGTACGCTAACTCTTTGATTAGTGTCTGTTGATGAAATGCTGTCTATTATGCTAACCAGTTTCTGGCACACAAAGGTGTGATACAGGAAGTCCTTGACAAGTGGATTTTTATATATATAAATATATATATATATATATACACACAAAGGTTGAACTCTAAATATGAGTGTTTACATCATACAAGGGCACAACATCCTATATTTAGGGAGGTAGTGTGATGCTAAATATGTCCCAAAATGTTTTTACTCTGAATTTTTGTGCTCGCGTAACATCAGCTGGAAAAGGAATCAAAGTTTTTTTTTTTATAAAACAAATTCATTAGATAATGTTTTACAGTACATATTGCACATACATTTTGATGTCTTTATGGATGAAGATGATGATATCTGTCAAATCTGTAGGGGGCAATTGTGAATACCACATTATATATCCGTCAATCAACACCTGTATGTGATTTTTGTCACACTTTTTTCTGTAGTACCCCTTATGTGATCCATATGTGGTATACCTGATTGTCAAACTTTGTCATTGTTACAATTCATGAGTTTGGATGTGAAACTTTTTTGGGTGGGGGAAGAAATACATAAAATCCGTTATGTGGTAAATGTTTCAAATTTTCTCATTTTTTCACCTCTTGAACAGTGTGCTTGGGGATCAGACATATTTAACTCTGTGACTTGAGAGATGTGTCTTGGTGAAGGTTTAATTGTTACACGGAACGTAGGGGTTCGTTTGGGAACTAGAAGTAGATCAAACAGCCATTTCAAACGCTTTGCTTCTGAACTAATTATCACCTAATAGCTGATGTGCCAACAAACAACTAGGCTAATTATTCTCTGATTTTGCTTCCGTGAGAGCACAAAGTGAATTATTTTAACACCTTTGTAAATGTCCCCAGTAGAGCATTCTTTATCAGAATTTGCCCCAGCTGCTAAATGCACTAACAGGTGAAGGTGTCTCTGTGTATTTTTGACACTTTTGCTGCATTTAAAATCTTTTTCCAAATTTGTGACTGGTTTTGTTAGTTTCTTAGCTACAGATAAAACAATGACACAATATCTTTGTTTGTGGTTACTTCCGAACAAAGAAAAACAGCCTTGCAAATTTGCCCATGGCATTTTTTTATGCTCATGTTTGAAAGGGTTGAAGGGGAACGGTTTGTTTAGCTGAAAAGGTCCTCTAAACGGTTTAACCTTCCCGAACGGCCCAACAAACAGATAGGCTGAAATTGGTGGTGGCACGGCCGGCCTTTTAAAAAAGCAAAGCCCTTTTATTTGTCTGATCTGAGTGGATTTGTATTCAGTCGACACGAAGGGCCATGATTATGAAGACGTGTGAATTACAGACCAGGTCATTTGAAAGTGACGACCTGGGAATGGCACCAAAGCCTTTAGAGGAACAGCCTTTTGAGGCATTTTCCCTTTAATTCCAGTGCTGGCTTGTCCCCACAAACCCCCCCTTTGTCCAGTTGGCACGGCTTTGATCTGTCCGTTTGACAATGAGCCCATCATAAGATTGCAAATTAAGGCAACTGGACACTAAATATGAAATGGAGCAAAACATTTGGGGGTCTTTCTTGTGTTTGGAATGGACTGTTTGTGCTCACAATTACTGGAAAAAACCTGTTGCGGCATCTCTTTTTGATTCTGTTAAATTTCTGGTTCTTCTTTTGTTTCATTTTGTGCAACTGCTTTCCAAGGCGTTGGATATACATCTCATCCTGCTGTAACTTAGGCCATCTCTCATACACATTGCCATGCCTTTTAGAACCGGCTGCAGCCATGCGCTACTTCCTACAGGCCTTTGTTTACCCTCCTGGGCCCCAGCTGTTGGGATAGGTGATAGCCGTGCTACGCGCCCTGAGGCGGCCCAAAAACCTGAGTCTGTGCACTGTTGCACCCCAAAACCTAAATAGGCGCATTAGACACAGCACATTAAGGGGCTGCTGGTGTGGCGGTGGGTGCTTGTCCCAGAGGCCCTCGTCTCTCTCCTCCTTCACACCTCGCCCCCATTTCTCTGTCTGAACAGATCAGGGGCCACGACACTGCAAAAGCTCAACCCGGGCCTTTGTATTTCATCCCCCCCATTCTCCCACCTCCATTCACACAGTAGCTTCCTGATTTAGATATATCTCCACCAGTGTGAGCGGGTGCCCATTGTTAGCTTCTTTTTCTTGTTACACAATGTTTGATCTACCATAATGTCAACCTAGTATGGTCGTGATGCCGTTTTTGTGTCCCTTTTAACTCTTCTTTCCCTGTTAGACACAGCACTGGAGTGTAAGGCTGTGAAAATACCCACAATTCCAGACAAGTCAAATGTAGCCCAGCACCTTTTTTTGGTTCAAAGTGAACATGGGTTCATCATAACTTGATAGGAGGTTCATTGCAAAACTATAATGAAAATGGTATAAAAGGACAAATTTGTGTACCAAATACAAATATAATCACTAATATAGAGCGGACAGGCTATTATTGAGATAATAAAGACTAAAGGGCAGAGGAAAACTAACATGGAGATAAAAATATACTGCCCAGTTTATACTTACTGACAATTTTCTCCTCTGTAATGAAGTGTATTTCCCTGTGGCTTGTGTTGAGTGCTCTGATTTTGTGCAGATTCTGATTGGTGTCATAGCTGAGAGAGCGCGAAAGATTGGATCAATAACGTGGGCTTGGGATCAGAAAATGAGGAAACCTGTTCCCAAAATAATGAAAGCAATGATGGTGTCTCTCCACTCGTAATGAACTTTACTACGAGCGTACTTGAGCATGACTTTGTCTCAGAGCAATGCAAATGGAATTGCCCCCTGATGGTTTGGAATGCACCCAGCTGGCCTTTAAAAGGTGATAATTGGAAAATACAGGATATAGCCATGGTCAGAAAAGGGACTTCTTGTTCGACTGCTTTAACCACTGCATCTTTGATAAATGCTACGACGAGCTTGCTTTTGAGCAAGGTTTTTACATATTCCTTTTTTTCATTGTCAGGTCACATTTTAGGTAATGTTAATTGAAATAAAGCTTTCAACTTTTGCTTTTTGTTCTGTTTCCTAATCTAAAAATACAACCAAACCAAACAAAGGCCGTTGGTTGTATTTTTATATGAGGTAAAGTTTTAGAACTGAAAACTTTTTGGGATTGGCGTGTAGCATAATTAACAATAATAAATAAAACAAAAAATACTTCAATGTATGTGTTTTCCTTTTTCGTAGGTGATTATATCTTTGCTAGGGGAGAAATAAAAACAAAATCACAATCACAATTGGATTTATTTATTTAGGTTCAACTCTGTTAAGTGTCTAGTAATATTTTTTCCCAGGCTTATATAGCTCACACAGATGAAGGTAAAGTGGGGCACAGAAAGGGTAAAAACATGCCCTTGACTCGCCTCCCCTCCTTTCCTCTAGCTTTATTGTAGTCCTACAGCAGTGCATAAAGCTAGACAACATTCCTCTACATCCACGGAAGGAAGTCATGAGGCCTGGGATTTTGTAAAGCTTCTGTCCCTTACAAGTCTAAATTAAAACCAGTTTGCTACTCCTCCTTCAACCCTGGTTAAGGAGGCGCAGACGGACTTCATTAGAGTCACTCACTTGTAAGGGCTCAGTTATAATCGTGCCCTGACTTGAGCAGTGAATACTGTTTAAGTTTGATTTGTGAATTTAACGGCAGCCGTGCCTATTTTTGGTGTTTGTTCATAGCACAAACAAGAAGATAAATGTTATCAATTGACACCATGCTTAAGTGAGCTGTTTTGAAAATGCCAGCATTATCCAAGCAAAATAGCATTTTGGTGCCATCCTGCCTGACCCGGGTGTCAGTCTGCTGAAGTTTCCATCATTAGCACACTGATATGCCGTCTGAACAGGAAAGTGTCTGAAATATCACATGGAACGCTTTCAAATAATTTCCTCTGAGTCACGAGCCGTGCTGTTGGCAGTTATGTTAGCTTGAGGTGAAAAAGCTGGACTCCAGTTCAAGTAAAAGATGCTCTGGCAAAATCACCCCAGCCAATGTTCATTTATTAACTCTGTTCTAATCCCAGGACACTGTTCTTTCTCAGCTTGTGTACCTGCTCTAAAAGTGTGATGTGTATTTTCCATGTTGATGTGTATCAGGTGGTGAAAATGTTGTCCAGGTGGAGTGGGAAAGGAAGGGTGGTGGTTGAATACGGCCCACGTCCAAACACAACAGCTTTCATTCGTCCCTTTCCACCACCACCTCCCTCCCTTCCCTCTATCGCACTGATTATCCAGACTTTATTCGGAGAGATGTGAGAATTAACTGCCAGGGATGAGTGGTAATAAACAATTATATTAAAAAGCAACTATTTAATTTAACTATTCAATTTTTCCAAACAAGTAGCTGGTCAGCTTGACAAAATAAGACACTCTGGGCTTTTAATATGTTATCAAGGTATAATGTAAGCTACAATCAACCCACACTTTAGAAAGGAAAATTACTACTACTAACAAAATTTGTGAACTGGAGTAAAGACCAGTTATTATTTGGCACAAAATACATTGTAGGTCTCAGAGTAGCTTTCAGCTAAAGTTAAAACCATCCAATATCTGATAGTTTCAAAGACCTGGTTTAACAAACTATTCACTGGTCCATTTGATGTCAGCGTGAAATTAGAATTCACCCTATGCAGTTTTTAATTCCATGATATAGATCTTATTGTAAATAATTCATGCACGTTTCATTTTCTACTTTAATACTCATTCTTACACAACTCACTGCAAGCCTACTTATTTAGGTCATGTTGAAATTTCAAACTTAAATGGGTAGTCATTTTTAAAAAATAATCTGCTGGAAAGAAAAGATATGTTTGCTTTCCCACTTAAACAAAACAACCTCATAAATAGTGCTATTTGGGCTGACTTTTAAAAATTTGACTATAGATGTTGATGTTTTAATAGTTTTTCTGCAGTCTTTGGTAGTAGTTTATGTTGTCAAAAATGTGCTGTTTATTAAAGGTTAGCTTGTTTGTAGCATACTGTGGGTAAGCTTAAGGACATATTTATTGTAGGCTAACCATCACTACATGTATATTACAATATTAAGGTTGGGACTTCATTCATTCATTCATTTTTTTTTCGGCTTAGTCCCTTTATCAATCTGGGGTCGCCACAGCGGAATGAACCGCCAACTTATCCAGCAAATGTTTTACTCAGCGGATGCCCTTCCAGCTGCAACCCATCACTGGGAAACACCCATACACTCCCATTCACACACATACACTACGGACAATTTAGCTTACCCAATTCACCTATAGCGCATGTCTTTGGACTGTGGGGGAAACCGGAGAACCCGGAGGAAACCCACGCCAACACGGGGAGAACATGCAAACTCCACACAGAAATGCCAACTGACCCAGCCGAGGCTCGAACCAGCGACCTTCTTGCTGTGAGGCGACAGCGCTACCCTCTGTGCCACCGTGTCACAGGTTGCGACCTGTTAATGTTAATTAATAATGGACCATCATTTCGTGAAACAAACTCAGTCGATGGCACTCCACTTAGCTGTTTGGTGTTAGCACTAATCTGTTGACCATCTCTGTAAAGAGTTGTTTTACTGTATACCTTTCTCCTTAGGATGAAGGCTGGTTTATCCCCCCTGCCCCCTTTGCTTACACACTGATGTAGGCCTTCTGGATTTACTGCCGCGTTTCTACAGATGCTGTGAAGTTTACTGTCTGCAGAGTCGAGGCGCCTGCTCTGCCATTTGCATCCACCTGGCAGTTTAGTAAATTCATTAGCCAGAGGCAAGAAAACAAACATGCTGCCCTTTCCACCCTCCCACCTCCACTCTGCCTTTCCAAGTTCGCTCTTTTTATTCCCCGCTGTCCTCCGCTCTGCATTTGTATTTCAAATTCCAATGGATTCTGTATTTTAATACTGTATTCAGTGGTTTGGAATGTTGGATTATAGCCGTAGCCTTCAGTCATGTTTCCACTGTCCCGGCTAATTAAACGAAACCCGGTATTTACTTTCGACAAACGCACAGCAGCATGTCTGTTTAGCATTTTGAGCAGAAATTTTATATCGTGAAATCATTTAAATGAGCTCTCGGTTTTGAAAAGTTACAATATTTGTAAGGAACGTTCCCAGAGCTGTTTGATGTAGTATTTTTAGCTTACCGTTCAGGCTGCAAGTCTGAGGATTCTGAGCGATTCCACAGAGGGGAACGCTCAATTCCTGACCCAACATTTGGCACCATATATCAGTACTGAGTGGTACATGCTTCACTTCCCCTCCTGTGTGGTGCTGGGTGAAAGTGTGGCTGTGATAAACATTGGTTATTTGGATTTGCTTCTCCTAGTGCTAGTGGTTAACCTGGGTGACATTTTTTATGTGGTTTACAAGATGCCAGAGCAATTATTATTCATGAAATTAAGTTTTCAGCTTTCTATTATCACTATAGACCACAATTCAGGCCCAGTAAATTTGTCTGGCGAAACTCGTTTAGAACGAGTCGAATGTCGTTAAGAGCCTAACGACAGGACCTCGTTATTTTACCCACTTGAGATGGACCGTAAAGACCAAAGCCTGTTATTTGAGCGAATTCTTAACTAGAATATGGTTATATTTTAATTACTGTCCTCACAAGGTCTTGTGTGTGAGTGAAGGTGGGCGGCCTTGGTGGATTTGGTCACTGTGTTGTGGAGCAGAAGTAGGCTGGGCTTCAGGAAACTCCCTGTAGTGTCAGAAGCAATCGGGTCTAAGCCAGTATTAATTAAAGGATCTGGACTGGGCCGAAGGGAGGGGGCGGCTAGGGGGCTGTTCAGTCTCATTGGCTTCAGGGTCACACACACACACACACACACACACACACACACACACACACACACAC
>CAIGQV010000001.1:15026641-15079328 GCA_903798115.1 Danio jaintianensis
CACACACACACACACACACACACACACACACACACACACACACACACCAAAACAGCCTCAAAAACTAATATTTCTTATATAAGTTAAATTTTTTCTATTAAAGCTTAAACTGCATTTTATAACAAACTATCAAATTTCATTCCACCATTTCATCCGGTGATTTATTTATTATTATTATTTTTTTTTTCAAAACGATACTGGACATATACACATTTTCACTGGTATCTTTCTTGATACAGAGCTCTAGCTAAACGTCAGTCATGCGTGCGGCATTTGAATGGCTGTCCTGTTGATATTAGCTGTTTAGATGCTATTAGTGCAGGTCTGGTGGAAACATTCATGCCTGAGAGAGTCTGAATCCTGCTTAAATGTCTAACAGTGCTGTAAATGCACACGGTTCATGACAGGTTTCACTGACCCAGGGTCAGCGAGAGTGTCACAGTTTCTTTGTTAACTAATGGCAGTGCCCGTTTCTGTGTCTTTTCTAAGTTCAGGGTGTTTTAGAGGAGAGGGGGACACCCGTGAAAGAGGCACCTCTTATTTGTTAATGTCTAACCACCATCCAAGCATGCGTGAGTTTAAGAGGGCAATTTGTGCACTGAGACGTATGTGAACATTTTGTCTCCTTTTACGTTTCGTAAATGCATATATAATTGTATATTTGTTTTCTTAATTTGTCAGTCAGCCTTGGTAAATAAGCTTTCCCGAAATCATCATGATTTGCAAAGTGTCCAACAGCACATACAGGTGATGCCACTCAGTGCCAGAAGCTGCAGTGCCAGCTTCTACCACTTGAGGGCGAGGTACACTAATCAGGCTTGTGTTCCGTAGTTTTAGTGGAATTGTTTGGGATTAGATGGAATTGCAACAGTGTAAACACAGTACTAGGGATTGCTAATTGCCTAATTTAGATCCAGTATTTTTAAAACAGACCAGCACAGGAAGGAACACCTGATGCCTGTTTTTTCTCCCTTCTGTGGAAAATGTGGGTAATTGTTCCCATTTAACAGTTAACAAAATTATAAGGCATTTTTTATAAACCTGATGCAGTTTTATAAACCTGAAATTGAAGCTTTATTTAACACTTTGGCATCAATTTAACAAGTCATTTCTTATATTCTGGATCATCCATGAATTGTAGTTTTCTAGATTATTGCTTGATCTTTGTTTGCTGGAATTCCCCAATTATTAAATGAGAAAGTAATAGATATCACTAAAATGTCAAATTTAAATGAACAAAAAAAAAAAACATAATTTGAAAATAAACAAAGTAAGCAGCATTATGTTTAGATGTTTGTTGCATCAGATTATTATTTTATTGGCCTATGATTACTCACTCAATGCATGCTAAGCTTATTGACTAAATTCAGTTTCACAAATGTTCTCATCAAGGGCTGAAACAATGCCAAATTAAAGTTTTTGCAGAACTTGCATTAAACTAACATCATGGACCAGTGTGTTTTTTCAGTAAAGCCAGCATTATTTAATGAATTAAGTATTAATTGTAATTATTACAGTTTTGAGCATTAACTTATATTTTTTTATCATTATTGCAGTAAGGAAATCCTTTTTTAAAACAATTCATTCGAAATCATGATTTTAAAAAAATCACTGTTAATGGTTACAGTTTATTGTATTTGGATTGATTGCGATAATTGGCAGAATTTAATTATTTGACACAAAAGATAATGGATACGTTTAATAAGGAAATTATTAAAAATGAAAAAATCTAATATATTTATGAGAAAAATTATTTAGAAATGATTGCACCTTAATAGAACAGTTAATTTCTGATCCTGGTGTGTACAAAAGCCAGATGTCTATCATTTTTGACAAGCTCGGGGCTTCTGGACAGATTGGTAGGTCTTACCTGAGTCTTTCTGTGTCTATGTGCTCTCTCTATTTGTTCTCTGTTCAGTTGTTCTGTTCAAAGAGACACATGGGCTGCCTTCATATCCACAAAGCTGGAGACAGAGTCTCTCTGACCCATATCGTCCCTGTGCTGGGCCTCAGCCACCTGTGGTGCAGCTACACCATCCATCTTTCCTCTACACATACACACACTCACACACACATGCTGCTATGGGCCATGCCCTGAGATTGTTGTGTAAGCATCTTGACGTCTTAATGTTAAATTAAAAGTTAAAGAAATAGTAACTCTAAAATAAAGCAATTCTGTCATCATTTGCTGATCTTCATGTTATTTTAAACCTCTTTGACATTCTGTTTTTAAAACAAATAAAGAAATAAAGAGATATCTTCACACTGCTTTTGTCCTTTCAGTGAACTCACACATTGTGCGGGATGTTCAGAAAGTACAAGAACCAGTAAAGTAGACCATACAACTTGTGTGCTGCATTAAAAATTTTGGTATGCCATACAGTATATTTGTGTGACAGTTACTCTATATTTAATCTCAAAAACATCATGGCGCCCAAAACCATTTTGCACATGTTGTAGCGACAAGGTTATGGGTATTTTTATAGATGCACAACAAAGAAAGAGAACAACGATTGTCAAAAGACTTGGAATAAGGATTACGTTTGTGGTGTTTATATGATGCTTTTTGTCTTTTTAGAAGCTTGCCAGTCTTGGCTCCTTGTATGTTTTCCTGATTTCATTCAGTTGAAAAGAACACTGAACATTCCATTGACAACAACATTTATTCAAACAGGTTTTTAGTTCAATGTTTTTTGTCACCATTAAGGGCTTTCATTGCACAATTATATAGCATATCTTTGATTATAGTTTTTTCCATTTGAGGTCTAAAGATTGGTTGAAAATTGGAAGAACATAAAAAGTATTCTATAATATTATACAGTATTCTACTGCAGTCACATTATGTCCGTCTGGTGTCTATGTGTGTGCAAAGGGTGCAGATTGTTTAGGCAGTCAGATGGCAAGTGCTATGCCGGGTTTAAGAGCCAATCTCTGGCGCCGGCGTGCTCATCGCTGCAGGTCGCAGTCCGCTGGGCTTTAGTCAGGTAGGCCCTCCATAGAGAGATGACTACAAAGGGCTCAGATCTGTCCATATGGCGGAGGGACAGAGCGAGGCGTGCGTTTGAGGTGCTTTGGAGTGCAGCCAGAAGAGTTGAGCATGGCATGGAGACGGCAGGGCCTGTCGAGAGTAGAGGTATGACAAAGCAATGCCTGTCTGGGGCTGAGTGAGTGTGTGAGTGTATGTGTGTGTGTGTGTGTGTGTGTGTGTGTGCGCGTGCTTTCTTTTACATGACATATAGGTTAGATTGGTTGAGCCACCTGTGTGTGGGTGCATGCAAGACTGCGTGGGTGCATGGTTGTGTGCTTAATTGCACACCTACATTCAAAATGTGCTCTAGATTAGTAAGCAGACATATACAGTAATTGAGTACTTTGTAGTGTAACTCGTCTTGAACATTTTGATCTACAGACATGATTAATACTTCAAGCATTTTTGATACCTCATTTAAACCAATTTACATGTCTTTGTATTCTTTCACGTTCGAGTTGTACAATGGAAGGTACTTTTAACCTCTTTACAGAATGTCTTCTCTACTCAAGCTTCCATTGCCACAGTAGCTTGTAAACATTCCCATCTGTTCCATTTATGCAGCTTTTCTTTGATTAACTTCTGAATTGATGCCTCTAAGAAATGGTTGCCATCTTGTGGATAAAGTAAAAATTAAGTCCACGTGTACAAAGTATGTGCAGTTACAAAATAATAAAATAAAATTGCCAATGCACATATGGTATGTGCACTCTCTTCTGATAACAAATTACATTAGAAAATTAAATGCACATATGTGCCCTGCACATACCTGTACAAAGTATGCGTAGTTACAAAACCCAACGGTCCACATGCACATACTCTTCTGATTATATTCTGTACACTGAACCTCAACATACATAAAGTTTACACTACTTTTGGCTTTAGCCAAATTTTTGGTCATGGAGAAGTGCATTCACAGTTTTTTATGTTAAAAGTTTGGTTCATTGTGAAAATAATGCTGTAGATTTCCATTGAAGAATGGAACATCTAAAACGTTTTGAGCTTGTCCACTTAAAAAAACCCCACATTTTATCATATTACTTTGGGATGAGTTTTAATAAAGCTCACCAAAACAATGTATTCATATTATAATGGATTGAAACAAAATGTTGAAATGTTACTACGCCCTGGCTGACCACTTAGGATTGGTCACTGAAGATGCATATTAATAGCAGGTGGAAAAATGGCCTGTCAGGGTGGGGTAGCTTGTTTGGTTTTTGAAGTAATCAAAAACAATCCTGGAAATCCTACAATGCATTTGTAACCCATAGCAAAACTGTACAAATACTCTAGCAACTATTGACAACATCCTTGAATTATGGTGGTTAGGCTGGTTCTCACATTTTCTAAGAAAATAATTAAGAAATGTCTCTTTTGAAAGTAGTTCCTTTCAAAGTCATTACTGTCATCTAATGTCTTTTGTAGTTCATTTGAGTGTGTGGGAGTGAGAGAAAATGTCAGAGATGCAGAGCTTCTGGCAGCGACTCGTCAATCTTAGCACTGCTGTTTAAAACAAACACTAATCAGTCAACCTGCTCAACCTGTGACAGTCTCTCTCTCTCTCTCTGTCCCTCCCTGCGTTTTAAAGAGACAGTCACACTGATCTCTTGTTCCTCCTCTCTCTTTCTCCATCCTCACTCACTGCTGTGTCTAGAACAATCCCAACCACACTGCTCAAATCACACTGTTTACCAAACAATTACTGCATTTGTTTGTCTCAGGCAAAAGCAGACTCTGTGCATTGTAGAATTACCCATATTTGGCTCGCCCCTCCAATTATTTTCTCATTTTATTTGCATTAATTTTGATTTAGAGTTGCTAATCATTTTGTTGTCATTGACTTTTTTATATTATATGTTAATGTTCTATATTACTGCTAATGAATGAAGCTAGGAAGAGAGAAAATGACTGAAGGAAGGAAAGATTAATGAAAGACTCAGTCAATTATTTAATCAATCAAAGCTGTGGTAATAAAAAACCTACATGCTTAGCAAAATTACAATTTCATTACCACCCTAGATTGGTTTATTTGAGCCAGATTTCACAAGAGATTTAAAGTAGCCTTCGGATGAGAAATACTCTGAACAAAAGTGTCAAAAACATTAAGAGATACCTTATTTTTTAAATAAAAAAAAAAAAAATTGCATGAATCAAGTGGTAAGATCCAAGAGAACCAATCACTTAAGATGAATGGTTTTAATTTAGTATTTTATTCAAACTTAAACCTCCACATAGGGGTGTCACATAGATACAGCAAAATGGCTACCTCAATTTGCAGGAAAATTAACAGTAAGCTTTTTTTGTTGTTGTTTTTTTTTTCCCCCGAAAATGTATTTAGATAATACTGTTATCAGAAAAGGGTTAGATCACCCCAAAATTACATATTCTCACTCACGTCTCGGGACATATTGATGCCCAGTCAGGACCCCTCCTAGTTGCTTTGTGACAATCTGATTCCTCTTTGACATCATTTTATGATGAGCGGGGTCTTCTGATGCTTTTGGTCATTCTCGTTATGCGTCCCATTAAATCGTTCGCATGTATTTGTAAAATACAAATCATTTTATAAACATGCATACTTTCCGAAATAGTTTGAAGCACCTAACCCCACACCTACCCACTTCTGAACAACATAAGCAGCAGGTCAATAGAAGTGGAGTCACGTGTATTTATTGCAAAAAAAACAACCATATAAATGTGGTACAAACAAGTCTTGTTGCATTCCGAGTCCTCTGAAGCCATACAATGTTGTATTCGAAGAACAGAGTAATTTATGAGGTTTTAATTGCTGAAAACAATCCAGCTCCTGGTGGCTTATGTCCTCCAATTCAAAAAGATGCTCCAGTACGTTAGTATGACATGACAGCCAATAGCACTTGACATTCGAAGCTGACATAAGATGCTTTTCACAACGGCAAATGGAGACATCAGCATATTGACGCTAAAGGTTTCTAATTTCTCCAGAGGACCCTCCGTGTTGTAAAATAACACCGGAGGGGTACCCCAAGCGTCAAGAGTGACAAGAATGAGTCCTGATCGAGCGTCAGTATATGACGAGTCAGGAGTTAGATTGTGTTGAAATAAGAGGTCATCATTGAATCGGTGATCGTTATATCGTTATATCATATCGTTAAATCCAAAGGAATTTCATTGGTAGATTTCTGTCCCTCTATTTAAAGTCTAATTTGGTAGATTTCTGTCACTCTATTTAATGTGCAATCATTCAAAACTCTTTAAATAAAAAATAAAAAAATTGCGTGAATCAAGTGGTAAGATCCAAGAGAACCAATCACTTAAGATGAATGGTTTTAATTTAGTATTTTATTCAAACTTAAACAATCAGTGAGCATAAACAAAAGTTTAACTACATACTTGACAAACCAGAAAAAACTTCATTGGTTCTGGTGGAAAATCAAAGGTGCTGCATAATATAAGAATAAACCTCATTGGTTGTTAGGCATCAAGCAAGCATGCTTGTTTTTCTGTGATGAGACCTTATGTTATATCAACTCATATTATAAAGAATTATCTCATAGGTTTGATTAAAAACATCTTTATTTGTCCTCTAATGAACTAACGTTTATGGACTAGGGATGACATGAAAGTGGTTTACTGTGAATGATGACAGAAATGTTTTTTCTTTGTGAAATTTTAGCCACAATAATTTTTTCCCCCGGCACACCTCACCAAGCAGTCAGAAACGCTCAGGCCAACACCTCGCAGCCCCTGCTGTCAGGTTAGTGAAAGCCTAGGTCTATTTGCATGAAATAAATAAAACCGATTGCTCATCAAGCGTGCTGCAGTGGCAAAAGGTTTCTACTCCCAGATGCAGTCTCCATCTGTGCCTCGACTACCCCATTCTGTCACATTACCTAAATAATTTCATTTAAGCAGTTCTTTTATTAACCTCATGTTTTTCTCTTTGTCCCTCAATCTCTCCATCACTCTTTTGCTCTTCGGTTGTGTCCCACTGTGAGTACATTTTTATCTTAACATTGGGTGCCCCTGATCACTTTGGTTCAGAACTATGCGAGGTGATGTGGACTAATTAATAACGTGTTGGATAATGATTGGTGAACATGCAAGGGGCTTCTCTCGCCGTTGTGGCTGATAAAAAGGATGAGGTTTATTAGCGCTTACAGAAGAGACCGACCCTCTCAACTTCTCCCTCTCCCTCTTTTTAGTCTCTTAAAACGCCCTGTCTGCCCTCTCTGTTGAGGGTTGAACTGAAGGGATGGTACATGCACCCAGACACACACACACACGAGAACCCAGTGCCTCTACTGTGATTTAGAGTGCCTCAGATAATGAAGCCATATAAGCCTGTTATTTGCTGTTTTACAGCTTGTTTTATGAAGGTGAGCTGACAAGCACCGTCCATAATGGTTCCTGTCAGTTAAACTGACAGCATTACCAAGAGAAAAGAGCCCAAAGAAATTCAGCGCTCCAGAGAATAGCTGGCCTCTTTATGTGGGCTGCTCTCCTTTGATGGCCATCAGGCTGCAGGCTATCATTTTACATTTTACGTCGGCTGCTATTGTCGGGAGACCATTATTGCCACTGAACTCTGGTTAAATTCACACCTTGCCACTAATCAATTACAGCGTTGATCCATTAATCAGCTAAAGTGAAAGGAAAAGGAAGAGTCATGGGTTAAAAATGGGCTCCTTTTGGTTGTGTGGGGCAGAGCACTCCTTGATCACCAGCAACTTTTGCCTGGGAATACAAGTTGGGATGCTGTCTGTCGTCATTAGCAAGGGTAAAACAGTAGATCTTATTTTTATTTTTCATTTGCTTTGTCTGATTTTTTTCTGTAAATGATGGGATGATATTCTAGTTACTAGTGCATGCTATGAGATGGTTAAGGTTATTAATGTGAATATACCCCTAATCATGACTAAATATAAATGTATATTTTAAGTCAGGCAACAATGCATCCCTTACATGTTTGGTTCACTTTAATTCACTTTAACATTGATTATTTTCTCTCTCTTTTTTTTTTTTTGAAGTCCTTGAAGTGTGATTCCTTCCTCAGATTTACAACAGTTACTTTTATGTTGTTAATAAAAAACTTAAAAGGGGTAGTTCACCCAGATCTTTTGTCATTTACTAACTTTCATGTCATTGCAAATCTTTCATGTCTTTTCTTTGAAAACAAACAATTATTAAGATATATTTTTCAACTGTTTTGTCAATGCAATAACACTCACTGGGGTCCAAAATTATATTCAAACAGACTTTTCTTTGCGTATTTTTGTTGGTTTCACAGAATAAAGCATACAGCTTTGTAATGACATGAGTGTAGGTAAATTGTGACAGTATATTAAAATTTAGGTAAACTATCCTTTTATAATGGAAGTTTTTTTTTTTATAAGTTTCCAATAGTGCAGTTATATTTGCATATCTTAAGTTCTAAGGACAGGCACGCGCAGAACATTTCAAACCCTGCTATGCATATCTCAAAATCCATTCTTTCTGTATGCATCTCAGCATTAATCTTTCAGGCTGGGACTGTGCGTTGGAGCATGCAAATTATCTGGTGCGAAGGGGAGGCGGCCATCGTTTGGAGAGATTTTATAAAAACATGTCAAACAAATCACTCCCCCCACTCCTCCTCGCCGGCTTGTGCTCAGATGCTCTCAGTCTTGGAGGTGACACGATATAACTGTAAATGAATCCCTGCCACCCATTAAAATGGACAACGCACGCTGGTTCTGGTAAAAGAATCTTTTCTGTTCCAACAAAGTGTCGGGAATAAGCAGGGGAAATGTTAGTGGAGGGCATGATAATTATAGATGGGACTTATTTATTTATGTCTGGAGTCACTAGGGCCTTTTTATCAGGACAAGATGAAGGCAATCTGCTCTTTAAGAGTCGTCCACATGTTGAATGGGTGAGTGGGTGGGGATGAATGTTTCTCCGGGGGTTAAAAGCTAATTGTGTTGATGCACAAAGAGGTACTTCAAAAGTCCTGGAAAAGAACAGAGCGGAGCATCAGGAATATTGGCGCTGTGGCAAAGCTCTCACTCTGGGAATGCATCATAGATTCACCTTTTAAAGTCCCTAAAGAGACAGAAGCAACTTTCTTCCTGTATTTTCCATCTTTCTCTAAACAAACAAGATCCTCTCCTTTTTTTGCATCTACTGTTGTCTTTTTTCTGACTATTGCTGTTGTGTGCACTTTTCTGGCTACATTTTGCTGTCAGTCTAGCTTTTTTTTCTTGCTCATGCTCTTCCCCTCCGGGGCACTCTGGCCTCTCAGCCATCCAGCAGTTCCTTGTGGGTTTTTTGTGAAGTCGGGAGGGAAGCACCTCTTATGTAAATTTTTTTGGTTCTTCAGTGTGTCACTTGGCCGTGAGTGCCATTGTCTAAGGCTCCTTTTCTCCATGCTCCTCTGCCGCAACGAGTTGTGTCTTTCCCTCATGATCAGCACTTTTGTTGCCTTTGTTTCTGGCTGTACCTCAGAAGTCCATCTTCCCTTTTATGTCCCTCCCATTCAAGCCGAAGGGAACAGTTGTGCTCTGTTGTGGAGATGTTCCACTGGATTTTCACCAGTGGGGTTTCCTTTCAAACCCTTCAAAGTGCTACAATGGAGCTCCAAAGGCCTGAATGGCTATTGCCGAGTGCACACTCTTAGTAGGATCCCTTATTTTGTTTTCCTGGAGTCAATAAAAATGCTAAGTTAAAAGCTAACCCCGTTGCCCTCCCCACACCCATTGCTTGCTCCCTCCTTTTGATGGAGCCTTCTCAATTATTTGTTAAGAAAAATTAATGGGAACATTTTCAGTGTTGATCCTGCTGTGGAAGAGAATTGAATTGAGTGGCTGGTTTCTCACATTGCCGTGAGTTGAAACTTTAGTCTTTATGCTGTTATTAGTGCACACTCCTGCAGAAATTTTTTGGTGCAGATAACTTTCAACAACAGGTCAGCGTTATTATTTTACTCTTGTGTGTGAATTGAATATAGATGTTCCTCGTGCTGAAGGCGGACAGTCAAGAGTCTTTGGTCCAGGAAACAAAAACACTCTGATGCTTGACAGCTGAGCTGTCTGTAGTCTGAGCCTTTGTGTTAAGAAGAATTAGAGCTTAGAGTTTGCGGCTTGTCAGCCATTGTGTGTGTGCAGCTTTGCGAAAGAGAGAGAACCCTTTTCCACAAGGATTACAGGTAGACGTGTAGGCCAGTGCATATAACTGCTATGACTTCACCCTCATTGTGCAGATTAGGGCGTAAAATCCACTCTAATGAGGCAGCGGCAAGGGGAACGATGGAGGAGCCGAGAACATGCAACTTATGGGATACTGTTGCCAGCGTCACCAACCAACAGCTGATCGAGTTACAAGAGTCTGTCCACCTGGGATGGGAGGGTGGAATGTAAGAGGTAGAAAGTTTCACTTTTCTTCTCTGACTTTCGTCAGTGCCCCATGATTAATTTGGCCACATATTTTAACACTGGCACCTTGTGTCTTCCAACTGGAAAACAAGGCTGATCCCATGCTGGGAAGCAGCTTTTATTGGGATTGTTTTAGCCTGGTGCCAGGAGGTGGGAGGGAAAAAACAAGACCTGGAAATGGGATAAATATTGATGACTGCTTGACCATTTATTTCTCCACCGTCTTTCCGAAATTTCATGTTTATGCATCACAGCATTGATTTACTTTTTTTCAATGCCTTCTGTTTTATCCACTCCCTCCCAACCCATTCCTAAATTTAATTTAAAAACCCAAACACGACAGCTCCTGGAAATAGTTTGCATATTAAAAAGATGCTGATTATCGCAGGGTAGAAACACAAATCTTTAATTTTGTGCATTTTAGACACAGCTACTGCTGTTTCTGCCAGACGCTGGAAATAATTGTGAAATCTGCATATTGAAAGAGCTGCAGTTGACAGTGCTTATATGAGATGGGGAAAGGGGGGTTAAATTGGACAACATATTTATCCATGGTGCCGTGTCCAGGGCTGTTTATAAATACATGAAACACAGGAGTTCAAACGCTGAAATTCGATGCTGTAGAAGACAGACAAAACAGAAGAGAAATCTTTGTTTATTTTGTCTGGACTGGCTATGTTTTTTTCTTTTTACAGTGTTGTCTAAAAAAACATTTTATTTTTGTTGCCACCTTTTGATTTCACAGCCCATTTAAAGTTGGATTTTTGCAGAATAATTGGCCTATTGGTTGTTCTGTCAGCACAAGTTAAGATGTAATGCTGGTCTTTTTGTTTTATCATAAAATGCAGATACGAGTTGCATCATAGGACTGGCACACTTATTATTTAAAATGTCACCATTATGTTTTAGCCAGAGTGAACACAGTGGGCGGTTAAACGAAAGCATTCTTAGTTTGTGTGTCTAGCTTACAGTATCATTAGGAGAAATATAATAGCTACTTATGTTGATGTTAAAGTTGTGCAGTAAATCTTCACGTCACGTCTCCCGGAAAGTTGGCATTTTGAAAGTGATGGTATACGACCCCATGTATTCTCAGACCTCCTATTTAGGTTCTAATCTGAAGTTAAGAAGAGGAAAAAGAACATTAGTGATTAAGTAAGAACATACAGCAAATGTTAATGATCAGCATTTCATTTTTCAGACAGAACAGTGCAGTTTGGTAGGACAGTAATGGAGCTACAGCTGATCAAAATCAGTGTCCAGAGGTTTCTGTATTCACTCTTGGTCCTCTTATATAGGGAACCCAGACTTACATTTAATGAGGACCAGGCCTGTCTAGAAGCATATAAAAGCAGAAAACCTCAGAACTCTCACCAGTAAATCCACTAACTGTTTAGCTAACCACCCTGTTATCATAGTCTTTCAAGTCCAGAAAAATGAGCAGTGCAGAAATTGTTGTCCACATCAGGGCTTGCTGAACTTATAAAACATATATCATAGTTTAATGACAGAGAAAAGTGCTGGACAGATGTAACAATAAAATGGTCCAGATTGCGTATCTCGGAAGCGCTGTAATGGATCTGGTCGGGAAGGTCGGCCCTCTCCAAATGGTTCCAGAGCTAGCGTATAGTGCCATAATAACATTTATTGCTAGTTTTTATTGCTCATGGTCTGTGTTTCTTTTTATGTGAATTATTGTACGCTTAATATTGGCCACTTGAGTTACTATAATGCTTATTAATTTCAGGGTTTTCTTAGCTAAGTGCGGATCCAAATGAGAAGTGGGCAAATCATGTAATCAAATAAATCACTGGGAGATAAGCTCATTTTCCTGCAGCGACTTTTGTGAACAAATTACTATATTGAAAGTTGGTATAAAAATCTCATTAGCCATTGTTAACGAGGATTCTGGTTGGTTTATAATGTGAGAGTGGTATGCCACAAAGTTTTATGACTTTCATGGCTAAGTAAGCCAACATTGCAAGCTACTGCATAAGCTAATACTAATTACTTTTGCAGGGTTTCAGTATTGCAGCATCAGTGCGATCTGTTATAACCCATGTGAAAACATTGGATTAACAGCATTTTAATTTAAAGTTAAAAAGGATTAGATGTAATTTTGTTGTCTGATTGTATTATTATATTATTTTTTATTTTTTTTTATTATTTTTTTGGCTGGTCTCTTTGAACCACTTCCTCCACCTGAAAATTAAATTCCCAAGTCAGAATGAATTGTAATACTCTGTGCTGAATAAAGACTCCTTAAAATGGAAGGGATTTGAAATGTGCTGTGTGGACTTTAAACCACTGAATCTAATTTAACTGTGTTGTTTTGGTTTTCGATTACACCCAGTTGGTATTATAATTGTACATGGGAATTTGTTTTTGTTTGTCTTTATTTTTGCAACTGTAAATTGTATACATTTAATGCATATTACAGAGCAATATAATTAAAAAAACTATTTCTAAAGGGATAGTTTACCCAAAAAAATGTGTATAATTATTCACTGATCTCGCAATTCGATTCGATTCACAATTTTGATTTTTAGTTATTGTTGCTACTTTCTTTGTGAAATTGAAATATATCAAAGCTAAAATTGAAATTTTAAAACAAAAATATTCAAGTGTCCATATTTCTTCATGTATACAAAGTAAGGCTTTGCCTGTGTTTGTTTCATTTAAAGGCAACCACTGCATTTTAATCATGATCTAAATCATAGGTCTCAAACTTGATTCCTGGAGAGCCACAGCACTGCACAGTTTTGCTCTAACTCTAATTAAACACAACTGATCCGACTAATCAAGGTGTTCAAGACTACTAGAAACTATTAAGCAGGTGTGAGTTGGAGCTGGTTGGAGCCTAACTGTGCAAAGCTGTGTCCCTCCAGGAATTGAGTTTAAGACCATTGATCTAAACAATTATGAATCAAACCTCGGTTCTGAGCACATTTATGATGATCTGAAGTATGAGCTTCTTGTCGTGTAAGGTTGTATGTAATATGTTGGGAATTTGTCAGTCTTCTTTACTGGGATTGTGAATACAAATGTAATCTGACTTTTTTTTTATACAGGTTGCAGCATTCAGCATAAGCAACAATACAGTATATGCATCATCCATCTCATATTAACTGACTTGTTTGCTTGTACCATGCATTTATTAATTAGAAAGCTTACTGTACAGGCTGATTTTTTTTCCTTCCACTGTGGATTGTATATTAATGTTTTAAAACATTTTTAGTTTCTTGCATTGACGTATGATTTGCTTCATAAGACATTTATCTTCAGGGGCCATGCATATTAATTCAATTAAATGGTAGCCATTGACTTGCATTATATGAATTACAAAGGACCTCAGTCTCAGCTAAAATTTTTGTTTAATGTTCTACAGAAGCAAAAAAATTGTCACCTACTTCTTGGATGGCCCGAGGGTGAATAAATTAAATGCAGACTTTTATCTCATGTTAACTATTAAATTATACGTACTGTTAAATGAATAAGAGTGCGAGGTACACAATAATGTTCAAATATTGTTTTTCCTTAACCATGAGCATGCGTATGTTTTTTTATCAGTGAACTTGTATGAAATCTTTTATTAGGAGCTTGATTATTATTCATGTATTAATTTGACCATGACATGGACGTGTGCGTGTCTACAGCGCATAAACGCGCAGCCAGCATCCTCCCCTGCTGCACACACATCATCACGCTCTCTCGCGTGAGAGGCCAGCCGCTTGCTTTTTAAAACGCCACCCTCGGAGAACAGCAAAAAAAACCTTCCTGAATTTACCGACTTGTCTTTCCTTCCTCTATCTCCTTCAAACATAAAAGAGAGAGTAACAACTAAACAAAGCAAACTCCTCTCTTTCCCCCGTGGCAGCTAGGTTGCAGCAAAGTGAAACCCCTACTGTGTTTAAAAAGGCATAAAGGGAGAGTAGCGCTGAATGGCGTTTCTCTATTAGACCTCTTGTACCTCCGTCAAGCGATCTGCTCTCGCTCCCTTTCTCTCTCTGATAAAGATCCATCAAGGAAACCCCTCTCTTCCCCCATGGAGTTTTTCTTAATTTTTTTCCCTGCTCCTTTATGAAATCTATTCTTTAATTACGAGTGCCATCATTTTATAAGCCTCCTACTTACACGATAATTTATTTCTTTTTCAAGTGCCCACTTAAAATGGCTTTTTAACATTTTTACCCTGCAGCAGTATGCATTGAATGTAGAAGATTTAATTTGGACCCTCCCTCTTTTGCTCTGCCCGTTTCTTCTCCAGCCCCCTCCACACGTACATGCGTAATGCCCTCTACCTCCCTTGCGATTGTTCTATCCAATTTCGTTGTTTGTATTCTTTATCGCCAATCCAGGCACTGTAAGGTTTGAGGGTCTTGAGTAATAGCAAGTTCCTCCCCTTGCTCTCTGTCCACATTGAGAGTGGTTTTGCATATCTCCGCCTCCACCTTCCCCTTGTTGAGCTACTGCCACTGAACAAGTCTGAACACTATAGTGTTGGGAATCCCTGCCGAGACTCTATGTACTTAGGCCCACAAAGTGCTCGCAGCCATAACTACCTGAATTGCTTTTAATTGCCTGGTATAGCTGCATCATCTCAGTCGAGAATATGCTTGCTAGGTTCTTGAGGGCAATTGTAAGCGTGAAGGATTGGATTAAGTGGCTATTGAAGTGACTTTAGCTTCTTTTGACAACAAAGACCAAAAGAGAATACTTCGCCCTTTTACTCCCCCTTAAAACACTCTGCTACCCCCTTCTTTTTGTCAGGCCGGAAAGGAATACAGTCAACTAATACGGTTCCTTCATGTGCAATCGCAAGGAACCGACAGGCGAAGAGTGTTCCCTGCTGTAATTAGTTGTATGTGATACCAATTATTTGGCGCATTTATTAACGCTAATTGTTTGAACACCCCGACATAGCGAAAAAACTATTAAAACGTGTCTGAGCCATAACAATGGTTATTAGTGTGTGATAAAATGTGTTTGAAGGAAATTAAGCCATAAACGCGCACCTCTATTAGCCCTGACGCTAGGGAACAGAAAGCTGACAGTTTCTAGAAGTCATTTACCAGACAGATTTGTGGACTTGTTTTAGTTCTAGGGTATGTAATCTCTCCCAAGTCTCTTTCACATCATACTGGCTTGGCCCTAAATAGATTTATTCAGCTGTGCTTGCTAAGCCATTGTGAATTAGCATTAGAGAAGAAGCGTTTGCTCTGATGTTGTCAGAGATAACAGCCTCAGGTCAGCAGTGCTTATCCATTAGAGGACTGAAAGGAAAACAAACCTTGTTTCTTTAGTTTGTAAAGATTTGGAAGGGAAATTGAAGTTCAGGCTAAGTACTTGAGATTAGCTAGAGGTTTGGTACATGTGTGCAGGCATAAAGAGAGATCAGCAAACAAGTGGATAACTACAAAAGGAACGTTTCACCCAAGTTTACCCCATTTAAGTTTTAAATGTAGTCTAGCACATTCGTAGAAATGTTCAATTGGTTTTGTATTATTTTAAAGTATTTATTTTTAGATTTTTTGTAAAACTGACAACATTTCTAAAAGCAATTGTTGTCATTTAGACCATAAAATGAAAATTGGTCATAAAAAGATACCACGTTTTCACACATCTTTTCTTTTTTCAGACGTTTTCTGCCCTAAGGCACTATTTTTATTTGACATTTTGAAGACGTATTATCAAACATTTATAGAAAAAACTAATGTTTATTATTATCTGTTCATGACTTTTACTATTTTAATTAGATCTTTATTTTATTGAGTGTCATTGACCCTTATTGAAAAATCTATAATAAAAAGCTTGTATTTTCTCAGGGGGATAAGTCGTCTGTTTCTATCTGCGGTTCCCTGGTGTCAGTCTAGCCAGCATTCCCACCATGCTCCTGGCACCACTCTGAAGTACATACCACGCCGTGCCGTGTTGTACGTTCCAGGCAATGATGAGAGAAAACTCCAAAAACTGGCTTCATTGGATGTGGACTGTGCTGTTCTCGACTGCGAGGATGGAGTTGCCCTCAACAAGAAGGTACCAACCACCCTAACCTTTATACTTCATCCAACACCTGACTCTGAGAGACATAATCACAAAATCCCCATCAATTAAAACTCTCTTTTAGCCAGGTGCTGATCTTTAATCACTCCAAAGAAAGCTACCTAAATGCAATGCTTAAAACAAGCACATTTCCGTCCCATTATGTGCCAATAAAGGCAAAAATGCCCCCCTATCACATTCACTTGAAACAAGGTGCCCACTTCACACTGAGCAAACAGCAGGACTTCAGCAGATGCTGCAGGTTAAAAGCATTCTCGACCCGCCCACACAGCCAGCCAATTGGCCCTGTTTACCTCTCCATGAAATTGTGATTGGAGCAGGAGCTAAAAGGAGAACTGGTGGAAAGGAATCAGCTAACAAAGGTTTTTAAGTCATGTTAATAAAGATGATTGATATAGCCAGAGGCTATTCCTGCTTGAGTGGGAAAAAGTTTGACAGACAGCCTAAACAGTGACCCCTGAAATAAAGGTAATGGATCCCAATGTTTTCCAACACCCACTAATTTCTTTATCACAGCTAAGTGGGGGAAAAGATTTCAAGAAAGTACCTACTAATGCTGGACCAATTTTGTGTTGTTTCAGAGACTTAGTCACAACTTGGACCATCATTGACAGCATTTTAAGATTGTGTTCACATTTGTAATTTTCTTATTTTTATCCAAAGTGGAACAAAAAACATATTCCTGGTTCACGTAGCATTCACTTTGTTTTGTTTTTTAGACATATGAGGAGACAAATCAGGTGTGCTTGAGCATTCTTTCCTGTTTGTGGTCAACTCTTGTCACTTGTCCTGTATTAGGTTCACTTGGATGTCTTTGGTCTGTTTTCTGGGTTTTTTTCAGTCAAACTAAACAAAGAGTTTGTTTACAAGTGGACAGATACCATTTTGTTGTAGGCTTACTTTGTCCCTGAGACCTTATTCATTTTCAGAACACAAAATAGGATAGTTTAGATGAAATCCAAGAGCTCCCTCATCCTCCATAGACAGTAACAGTCTCAGGACGTTCAAATTCCAGAAAAGGAGGCAAAAACATTGGCAGAACATTCCATGTGACTAGAGTTGTTCAGCATACAAATCTCCAAGATCACGTTTGTGCTCCAAAAATACTGTAAAAATGACTTTGATCACTAATGTCTTCTCTTACTCATCAGGATGTGCATTTACTATGCACAATGTATTAGCATTAGAGCCATTAGAGTCAGCATCGCAACATGCAAGTGCCATATTGGCTATAGAAAACAAACAAAAAACATTGATGAACGAAGTAATTTTTACAGTTGTTTTGGCACACAGTGGTGTTCTTTGAGCTTTGTGTGATTACAGATGAACCATGGAAGTCACATGACATTATTTTTGGTAACTTTTCTGGACTTTGATTGTGCTGAGACCATTGCTGTCTATAGAGCATAAGGGTGCTCTTGGATTTCATTCAAAGTATTTAAATATATGTTCTGTAAATGAACAAAGCTCTCAGGGCATTGAAACAACATAAAGGCGATTTAATTATTTACATAATTTACATATTTGGTTGAACTAACCCTTTAATGTTCAGATGGCAGCGTTTACACTTATTTATATGAACTGCACGAACATAGCAATCAATACAGAGTTGGTTTTAATCAAATCAAACCTTACTAGCGTGAACGCAGCGCAAGTGTCAAAACTGCGATCATAACATGTCATTGTTATTGTGCAAGACCTCGGCATGTGTGTTATCAAAGTTAACTTTGTTTTAAAATGAGTAGTACAAAATATAAGATTGTTGAGTCAAAATTCATTCCTTCTGTGGGGCTCTGCCCTGATAGGATTTTTTTTTCCAGGAATATTAATGCTAGGTGATCTGAGAGAGGAGAAAATAATAATAATAATAATAATAATTCCTTACATTTATATAGCACTTTTCTAGACACTCAAAGCGCTTTACACATTGGGGGGAATCTCCTCACCACCACAGAAAATGACTTTAGAGAAGGGTCTCAGGTCTTCTAAGCTTCTAAGCTAAGCGGGTTCCTTTTTGCTAGCTCATGTTCCTGTCAGGGCTGATAGAATTAACACTCTCTGTAGTCTTCCAGATAAAAATGCTAATAACTCACGCTGGAAAATAACAATGTACTTCTCGAAGAGCCTGAAAGATAATCCCATTGCTTCTCTGCTTTTTGATGGTATAAATCTGTCAAGGCTACAAGCACTTACAATCCTTCGTACAAGACGCAGTCAATTTTAAAGACCATATGTTAGCTTTAAAGAGCCTGGCATGGTACAGGGAAAGCTGTGATCCATTATTTATTTGCTAGCACACAACTGCGTAATGTAAAAATGAGTTATTAACTCAATAATAAAACACACTTCTCTCCTAGGCACCCACTCTTTCACTTCCCACACTCTCAGCTGTTTTTCCCATCCTGGCAATTGGAAATCCATGGGGGTTTGTGTATACCTATAGGTAAATGTTTTATTTCCGTGCGCCAATAAATAATACTCCTGCCGCAGCTCGATTAGTCTTGTATGGGCCAGTGCGTAGAACCAAAAGGAAAATGTCACACGACACAAATGCACAGATGTTTTTTCAAACAATATCAGATTGTGCCATTATTGAAAATGATCCGTTTTAAATGGCTGATAATTAAAATCATGTTGGCTGGAAAATCTAAAGGTTAAATATGAACTTATGAGCTGAGCATATGCATTAGCCACTTGGCCACAGCACCAAGAAAAATAATTTTAGTGATAGTTTTGGTGGTGGAATAATTGCTTATTTTTAATGAATTAGTTATATATCAGGTATGCTTTCATCCAGTGGCATGCAGCTAAGTTCCTTTATGATCCTTTTAATTGAAATCCTTTTAATATGATCCTTATGTTCCTTTTAATTTTCCATCACTCTTACACAATGTAACTACAAAAAGTTTAAGCCTTAAATAGGAACCCTGGTCATTTTTGAGTGAGATTCTAATGGTTTAATCCGATCGATTGATCTATACTAAGCTAAACTAAAAGTGTTCCAGCCAGACCCGGAGATCAGCTGAATGGATTCAAAAATGGTCAAACTCTGGGGGAGTCAAAAAAAAAAAAAAAAAAAAAAAAAGAGAAGTATTCCTTTAAGCAACAAAAGCAAGCAAAACATGCACCACGTGTATTCTCATTGAATGAGAGAGCCACGCAAGTATTTGTATGACATTTTTCACATTTACAGTATGTGTTAGTTCACTTCGTTAGTTTCATTTAAAAAAAAAATCTTAGGCTTGACGTTGCTAATTAATGTTATTCATAGTGAATATGGCACTGTATTCTCTGTTTATTTATATATAGGATTTAGTTTTAATACAAGTGATGTGTGTCTTCTCAGTGCACACAACAGAAGTGTGCTCTATTTTTCTATGTCTTACCTTATCTTCCTGGCAAGAAAGACTGGTAGTATGTGCATCATTTTACTTTCTTTGCTATTGACATTTAACTGAATTACATAATTTTCATTGATGTCTGTAACAGTCTCTGCACCACTGCTTGCTCAATCCACTCCACTCCCTTCACTCGTTCACGGCAGCTATACAGGCATAAATATTGAATTTTTGTCTAATATCTTATTAAAATTAGATACATTTACACACATGCTCGGTCTCTGATATCTCCATTTTTATTCTCTCCTTGTTCACATTTCCATGTTTCTTTGTGTGTATACACACTGTGAAATATTGGTTATTGGCATCTGAACATTTTAAGGAGTATGAGTACAAGACCGCAGTATTGGGCCTGATATTTACACTAGTAGCCGTATCAATGCATCCCCATATAAAGCAAAGTTTCTGCTGAGTAAAGAAAAAGACAACTAGTTCTTGTTTTGCATATGAGCAGAGATGGTCCAAATTATTTGCAAAATTCATGTATGATGGAGATGGTTATTCATGAGGCTTTACCAAAGTTTGTGAATCTAATTGTCACATGCTCTTTTTAATACTTTTGATTGGTTAAGCATTGTAAAGCTCGCAGACAAACATAAAGGATGACCAATGGGATTGATAGACTTTTATAATATCTTACAGGATCATTACACATCTAGTTCACTACACTATATTGTTGTGCTTCTCCCTCATGACAAACCAGTGCTAATTTTCATCCGATCCTTCCCACTTGGTGCCATATGACAGACGGTTCAGGCTGCCCAGTGACTGCTAACTGCCACTCAGGACTTGGGCACACTCACACACTTAGTATGTAAAAATATCTCTGCTTACTGATAAGGAGGGGTTGGAAGTTGCCCTTTTCTCCCTCCAGCAGGGGCTGATGGCTACACCTGTCTTTTTTTCGCTCCGGGGGCGAGTTTGTTTATTTGTGTGTTTTGTGGCAGAGATGCCCTATAGACTGCCGCTCTGTTTGGGGCATTCCACTCAACGGCTCCTCTCCCCCCTCTCCTTCCCTGCCCGCCTCCCCTTTCTCTCTGCGGCAGCCTCGCTCCGCACTGCCCCCCTCCCAGCTCCAATCCCTGGAAGTTTGGAACTAATGAACTGACTGCTGAGCTGCCGCCACGGAGCTTGGTCCCAAACTATACTGTACTTCACACTCGATTTATTCTCCAGATGGCAAGACTACGCAGCCCTGCCGGGAGGGGCCACCTCTTCCACTGAAGTGTGAAAGTGGACGGATGTTGTTTTCGGATCCTCTGTGATCAGCTCCGAGCTCCCTCAAACCACCCGGCACCGTATGTAGAGAATAAATCCCCCTGCTAACGGGCACACTCGAGCTGTGATGGCTGTCTGTATGTTTGCGTATGTGTGTGCGTCCTTGTTGCTTTTTTCGAGGTGCAGTGTCACTGGCATTGGCACCTCGTGTTATCTGATGCACTCACCTGCGGGTGGTGGCGGCTGATGCTTGGAATCATGACAGTTATCCCTGCTCTTTTTTTTTTTTTTCTTTTTTTTTTTAACCTTTCTCTCCCTCTGATTTTTATCCCCGTTGTTCTTACTCTCTCACCAGTTCTTTACATCCCTTCTCCTTTTCTCCTTTAGTTAGCAGGACAAGTGCAAAACGTCTTGCTAAGCAACAGGTTTGCTGGTTTGGCCCAGTGTAATGGAGATGTGTTCACTGCTTTTCAGGGCGGATTTTGACATTTTTTAAAGATTCAGGACAGTGCTAGGATATCTATAATTAAGCTATGTTTTTTTTTTAAATTCCGCTACATCCCACACTGCTACCAAAATCTTAAGCTATTTCATGGATCAAAAAATTTTTACACTAAAATTAAGCTCTTTTATTGGCATCAGTTGTTCCATGAAGAACCTTTAATGCAAAAGGTAGCTTAAAGTGGAAAAAGGTTCTTCAGATCATTACAATGTTCTTCATTCAGATAAATAAATAATTCATTTAAGGTTCTTTGGGGAACAATTAAATGTTCTTCTGTTGCATTACTGCAAAAATCCTCTTTTGAGACCATTATTTTTAATAGTGAAAAATGTTAAAAAAAAAAAAAAAAAACAGAAATTTTTCAGTTTGTCTTTATGAGATCACTATTAAATCTGAATAAATATATAACAAATTCACATACAGATACAAGAATAGATACAAGTTTTGGGGTCAGTAAAATATTTTTAATATGTAATAAATACTTTATTATATAGTATTTATAATGCATAACAATTCTTTTCAACTTTTTTTTCACAGTCATAAAAAAAATCCTGAACCAAAAGGATCACGCTTTGCAAAGCATAATTTATTTTTATTCTTTTCAGTTTTCAAAGTAATCAGATGTGTTGATTGCTGAATGAATGATTACTGCAGGTTCATATCACACTTACTTCAGCTTTGTCTTTACAGGACAGTATAAATGTAATATAGTAAAACTGAAAATAGTTATTTTTAAATTGTTATAATATTTTATCCACATCTTAGTATGAAATATTTCAAATATTTAATTTCTCTTTGATTAAATAAATAGAGACTTGGTAAGCATAAGGGACTTTTATGTGATATTGTGAGCCCCAGTGTTTGTTTATGTTGTGCTGTTTGGTCTGTTCTTTCTCAGTTCTGGTGGTGACAGTAGAAAAAATGGTTTGGGGACAAGAAAATCATTACATGGCCTATATTTTTTACATATGCCATCTGTATGTTATAAGCAGGGCCAGACAGAACCTGTGAAACTTTTTTGCTATTTCTGTTAATAGTTTTGTAAAAAATAATAATAATAATTGAATAAATAAATCTGCAGATTTATGTGGAATTTTGAGTATAGAAGCCAAAAACCTAAAATAAACAATTACTAGCTTTTGTTTAAGGTTTACATTCAAAATCCAGTTAAAATGACTTGTTTGGTAAACAATGCTAAAGCAGGTCCTTTATATAAAACACACTACAGAAACTATTACTTTACAGATTGTATTGTACATATATAATTTAAACATTTGCATTTTATTCAGTAATAATACTTAAATGAAAACTGAATAAATTATACATTTACACACATTTACATATAAGTTACATATAAGTATAAATTGAATTGAATGATGGTTTTGAAAATCACAGATTCGCTGGCACAGATTCAGTGTGGGTCTATTATATGTCAGCTATAACTGTAATATCCTGCTGTATAACTCTATTCCTGTTGCTTTATGAGAACATTTCTGTTATCTTTTAATCTTGTGTACATTCACTAGTACACATCATCTGTTTGTCAGGACTGGCTCAATACACTATTGTAGTCTTGGATTTCAGTTTGAGTTTATTTAAAAGTGTAATACTTTGGCTTCCTGTCAACATTTCCAATTTAACATAATCTATGCAGCCAACTGTTATCTGATATAGAAGCTTAAAATGCAATTCTGCTATTTTGAAGTCATCTCCGATTTCTTCTGCCACACTCTCACTGGGTCGGTTCAAAGAAGAAATGCCACAATGCATTGCAGCAGTGTAGTGATGTGTTTTGTCAGTGAAGTCCACATTACATTACAGCAAAATAATAAGATTTAGCCCTCCTCATTTCTGCTAGGAGGTTGTAGTAGAAATCTGTCTTGGTGGTTATGAGTAGCTTTTGATGTTAGAGAATTGGACAAGGGCTGGGTGTTAAAGAAATGGTCCAATAATGACATAATTTTTTCAGGTTATACTAAACCTGTATGACTATTGAGTTCTGTTCTACTGTTGAGTGCAAAAAGAGATGTTTAACAAAATGGTCGCAATGTTGCTTTGCAAATTGCAACATTTCTTATAATGAAATCCTTCTCAATTTTGCTGTTAATCCAAACATGTGCAGTGTGAACAATTGCACAATTACAATGTTACAGCTAGAAGATGAGCAACCAACAACGAATAGTGTGCTTCATATTCACATGCCCACTGCATATAGACAGTGTTTGAGGTAAAAAAAAAATGAATAAATAAATAATTTTCTAGGCAGAAATATAAATATATGCGTGTAATCAGACTGCGACAAGAAACAATATAGGGTTTGATTCATACCTTGATAGCAGTCAGCAATATATAATATGATGATATCCACAACTCAAGCTTTTATGTAAAAAAGTAAAGTGCTCTGTTCTGAAAATATGCAGTGAATATGCAAGAATTTAACCCACTGTTTAGGACTGTGCATTGGGTGATGTCAGCTAATAAATTTAATTGTTATCCCTGGATAGATTATCATCAGTATGAAATATCTCAAGATAATCCAGGACTCAGATTTCCCAAGCTTTAGAATGGCCCAGGATTAAGAAGTTCAAGTGTGAAAAAACCTAAATGTTTTAATGGTGACCTTTTATTTTTAATATAATATAAATAATATTATATTACTTATATCAAGTCAAGTTTATTTATATAGCGCTTTTCACAATATAGATTGTGTCAAAGCATCTTAACATAGTTCTAGTAGAGTCCAGATTACAGAGTTGAAGTTCAGTTTAGTTTAGTTCGGTGTGGTTTAAATTTCACTGCTGGAAGTTCAAACACTGTAGAGCAAATCCACCGAAGTGCAGCTTTACAAGTCCCGATCCAAGCAAGCCAATGGCGACAGTGGCAAGGAAAAAAAAAAACTTCACCAATTGATGAAGTGAAGGGGAAAAAAAAAACCTCTAGAGAAACTAGGCTCTGTTGGGCACGACCGTTATTCTTGGCCAAACTTCCTATGTGGAGCAGCAGTCTAAGCGCCACAGGCTGAAGAAGCTGGACGTCCATCGTGGAGAAGCTGCAGGTGTGAGTAGGGCACCGGCGGGAGGTCAGGCTGGCCCGCAGGATCAATGCGGGGACTCGTTTGTCACGGTGGTCATTCAGGAATGCACTCCATTTTTCCATGACGACCACAGCATCAGCTCGGGATACGACCTGGTCCAGGATTATGGATACCTTGGGATCGTCTCTTCACAGGTCTTGGATCGCATCAATGGTGCTGCATAGTCTCTAGGGACCTCGGAATGAGTATCCCCAGGTGGAAATAGAGAATAAAGAAAATAATTAGCTAATTACTTATATCTTAATATATCTTGATTTAATGTAATATAACTTGATTTAATAATGTTTAAAAAAGTATTTCAATGCATATAGTGAAAATACATGGCATCCAGGACCTGTCAAGCTCAGAATGACAAAAAAACCCTTAAAGGTGAATAAACAAGACTCGTATGATATGTAAGAAAAAGATCTAATAATCAATGAGCATGTTTACATGCATACCACTACACTGATCACTCAGATAACAGTTAAAGTAACCTGTTGTCCCACTTTACATGCAGTCCAATAACCAGCAAAACTGTATTAATAAATCAGTTTATTTTTCCATAGTGATGTCAAAATGGAATAATTTGAAAAAGTCCAAAGCCGAAGTGTATTGTGTGTCTAATTGTCTAATTCAGTGGTAAATGCATGCCTCAGGTTTACATGTCTATGCTCATTGTCGACTTAAATATAATTGAGTTAAGGAAGTGTATGTAAACACACTCATTGTGCCAAATTTATATATGTGCATTTTATTTTTTTAGATTTTCACTATTAAAATATTATTACATTTTATTACTTTTTTTTATTATAGATTTCAACAGGTTGAGACCCCATGCATTTTTTTTGTATGGAAATTAGATTCTGCTATTTAAAAAAAATAAAAAAATGAAATGAAATGGCATGAGGTAGGATGATGAATAGCACAATGCTCAATTCTGGATGAACTATTCCTTTAAGAACAAAGGGTTCCCATCAAATGGTGCAGCGGAGGAACGTACCAGAGGAAAAGCTGCCAAGAGAAACAAACTGTGATCTGAGGCGTTTTCCCTGAAAATGGATCTCCCAGCATTACTGAACTCCAATAGCATGGGCCAGAAACTGCCTGCCAGTCAGTGTGTGTCATGTGTTCATCATAGAAGCTGTGTGTGCTATGTAGTCATACTAGGGTTGATTAAGCAGTCAGTGAAGTAGGGTGGTCCCGTTTGCTTGGAACTGAGAGAGATGATGATGATTGAGGAAGACACTGAAAGATTTCTTCAACTATCACAGTTCTGACATCATCTTTGCTTTTTTTATGTTAATTAAATAATATGACTATAGATTCGACATCTGTGGTTGTTTTTGTTAGATTTGGTGTGTGAAATATGAGGTCTAAAGCTTTTTCTATTTTTTTTTCTAGTACATGTGCGAGCTGCACATTTAGCAAAGCTGTTCTGATTGTGAAATTAATTTAGTGTGCACTGTATATATATCATCCTACTGTACGTATGGCTTTGGGGATAGCTTCTGTGGATGTCAGGAGATTTTATTTTTATTTTTATAATTTTCTAGCTGTGTTTTGGCATACAGTAAAAGAAAACAGTGACCCAAGGACCTTCAAATTCCAAAAAAGAAAATAAGCAACATAAACACATTTAGTTTTTTTCTGTGTAAGAAAGAGACTATAATTCATTTTTACAAGATACAAGTCTCATGGACTTGTTACAATACAATACAATACAGTTACATGGGAATGAATATGCACAAGTGCAAATGAGAAGTTAGAGCTACAGAGGGTAATTCCTGACTGGTTTTAGTATTCATGATGTGTAAATACAGATGACAGGCATCTGTCTACTGCGAATCCTGAGGAAGGGACCAGAGACTAGTCCAACATAAGCCACTATATCTTTATATATCTCATATATTCAGCTACAGTATGATGATCTGTCTTCACTCTGTCACTGGGGGAAAGGATGCATGCCAGACATATCTGCAGCATTAAATGCAACCAGACGCTGGTCTCAGTGACACACATCAGACGTAGTGCATAAGTCATGAGATACGTGTAAAGAGTTTGCTGTGCATTAGTGATATCTATTTTGATCTGCGGAGGATTTCTCTGTCACCCAGTAATATGAATGTTTATGAGAGGTGTTTAAGTCTGGCTGATGATGTGTAATGGGCTTTTGCAGGATAAATGGATAAATGGGCTCTGATCAGAATAACTACACATGACTGGAGATTAGCTCCATTACGTATTTGGTTGAACAAGATTACAAATTACACAGACTATACATCAATGAGTAATTTTATGTAGAATATTTTGTTTATCTAGAATATTAATACATTTTTGTGTGTACAGAGAGTATGTGTGTGTATGAAATGATTATGTAATAATATTATGGTGATATGTTTTTTTCTGTAATAAACATTCTCTTTTGCTTTAGATGGTACAGTTGAAAGGTGACTTTGTTATAAAGCTCCAGCTCTGGCAGCAGGTGTGAACAACTCTAATGGACAGAAAATTGGAAGTCAGTTACTTCTAACACCCCTTGACCCCATGTACTCGAAGTAATGCCACTTTTTAAAAATACAGCCTTTGCTTTAAGAAGTGTCTAGCAGGATAATCTGCTCTCCAGTTCTTCCATCTGGCCATTGCAAGAAAGTGGGTGGAAAGCACTTTCATGTCTGGGGTTATACATTTACATGGCCAGGCAGATCAAGATGGGTTAATGTTTTTAAAATGAACCCAAATTAAGCCACATTGTCCATGAGTAGCAAACAGTCTTTTACTCTAGTTTAAGAAATCTTAGATAAAATATGCCATCCTTTACGTGATTCATGTAATTACTAGGTGAATGTGATGAGATATAAAAATAAAAATAAAATTGTTTCTGATATAATAGGCATGCAAATAAATGTCAATATGTGCAAATTTCACAATTTCATTTGAAAATAGTTCAGAATGATTGCTTTCCAAATACACTGTAAAAAAATATCTGTTAATTAACAGTTTTCATATTTTGTCATTCACAAGTGTTTTCTGTTTATTTACTGTTGTGAATTGCATTATGGGATGTTGATCTCTGTTCTGTCAACTTTTGATGTTAAAAAAATCAACTCTACACTTTACTAAAAAGTGACTCTTTTTTACATTTTAGTAGTTTGAAATATAATGTGTAAGAAATAATACATAGAGAAATAAATTTGTAAAATAACAGAAAATGTACTTTTCAGTTTATTACAAGATTTTTGTACCACAATATACAACACCAACCCAGACAATATTTCACTTCAAACTATCAAAAATGTTAACAAAAGTCACTTTTTCCTAACCTGTCAAGGTTAAAAGTTGTTGGGAAAAAGATCTAGGTCCCATAATGCAATTAAAAAGCAGAAAATAAAAACACGAATCACAAAATAAAGAACCTGCTAATTTTATGGATATTTTTTACAATGTAGAATTACATGTAGAATTACCTTCACTATTCCTTTTTCATATTTTGTTAGAGATTTGTCTCCCAATATTCAAGATACAGTTAAGGCATTGATTCAACATAAATTGAAGTGATCGCATGTGTTTTTTGTCCTTTTGTTGGATTGTTTACCTTTATTTATAGATTGGTTGGTGTAAAAAATGAATGTAATATAATATTGATATAAAGTAAAATGAAATTAAAACTGTTCCTATTTAGATTGAACTCATGAGATAGAAAATATTTTTTTAACTTTAACATAACTAGAAAATTCTGTGCAATCACAACCAGTTTTTTTTTTTTTTCTTTGCAATTCTGTTAAGCGTTTTCTGTTTATATCAGAATTGCTACCTATAAAACTTTGTTACAGTATAAAACCCTGGGAAAAACTGAGCTCTTTCATTTCCCTAGAGACACCGAAATCCTTCTGTTCCCACTCTCATCACAGGCTTAGTTGTTTTTCCTTCAGCACTTCCGAGATTCTCACATCCAGCAGGCATCACAGGGCTACACAGTTGGCACATTGTTAAGCATTATTTGTTTAAGTTGAAGTTTTTGCTGTTACAGCTATCAAATATGTAGATCGTGTTGCTCAAAGGCAGGTTGTGATGACAGACATTTCAATTACTTTGCAAGCAGAAGTAAATAGCTCTCATGAACAGTAAGCGTCCGTAGTTAGCTGTGAACGGCAGATGTTGAATGTGGCCTGAGGTCCCATCTGAACGCTCTGTTACCGTAACCTCTCTATCATCTTGATGCTCGGAGCCCAGCGCAACATATCGCAAAACGCTGAGCTTTGAAGAAAAGAGTGCATTTTGTGTCTCTCTCATTATCAAATTACAGCCGTCTGTTTTGATTGGCAGAGGCAGTCGGTAAAATGTGAGCTGCCTGAGCATCGATCTGAAGGCGTAACAGATCATTCTTCAGCCTCACAGTTTGAGGAGAAGTGGCGGTTTTTTGAGCAGTGAGCCTGGAGGGACAGGCTTCCCTCTCATGCGGAACAGGACAAATGCGGAATCAGATGCAGGATCTGTTAGTCATTCATCTGGAATAGAGCTCCAGATGCCCAGTGCGTCACCTGTCAGACCTTGTCCAAGAGACATTATTTGCTTGTATTACACATCTAAGTGGTTATTATTTGCTATTACACATCTCACATGGTTACAGCTCACTTTTGAAATAGTGGTTGCAAGAAAAAATTCTAATCTAGAAAAATCTAATTAATGTGCGAAATGTTAAATGGGAGCAAATCTTTTACTATTATCCACCAGTTTGCACTGGGATTTAAGATGTGCTACACAAACACCTCTATTAAAATTTCAGGAAATTCTCCTTACGTGGTGTGATTGTTTTTTTTTTGTTTTTTTTTTTGTTTTTTTTGTTGAACAGTTCCCAAGTAGATGAAGGATACATATTCCTGTTTCAATCTGTCTCTTGTCCATTCTGACTGCTTCCTAATCTTTCGTCTTATCTCATGATCTAATATTGCAGAATACGCTTGTTCATTTTATTTATGAACGTGAAAGGATTTGGGAGGTTAGAATCTGGACTGGTTGCACTTTTGCAATTCTATAATCTTGTGTGGTTGTACAAATGCATTCAGCCAAATGCATTTATACTATGTAATTTAGACCATGAGCATTCACACTGTAAAATCTGATCAATTTTATATTTTGGCTGCGTCTGAAAATGGTCAAAAGTGGACAAGCTCAATATGTTTCACACCCCATTTACTCTTGTATTTAGCATGGTCAGATCGAGAAAAAAAAAATACCAGTCTATCTTAATACCAGATGTAAACAGAGCGTTTAATAAAAAAAATCCTTTAAAAATCATTATACATTTTAGGGCGTCACGATGGCGCAGTGGGTAGCACGATCGCCTCACAGCAAGAAGGTCGCTGGTTCGATCCCCGACTGGGTCAGTTGGCATTCCTGTGTGGAGTTTGCATGTTCTCCCCATGTTCACGTGGGTTTCCTCCGGGTGCTCTGGTTTTCCCCACAGTGCAAAGACATGCGGTACAGGTGAATTGAATAAGCTAAATTGGCCATAGTGTATGACTGTGAATGCAAGAGTGTGTGGATGTTTCCCAGTGTTGGGTTGCAGCTGGAAGGGCATCCGTTGCATAAAACATATGCTGGATAAGTTGGCGGTTCATTCCGCTGTGGTGACCCCTGATGAATAAAGAGACTAAGCCAAAAAGAAAATGAATGAATGAATTATGCATTTCACATCACACAAACCACACGTTTTTCAGACGTTTTCATTAGGCATTGAATAATCCAAACGCAGATCCATTTCTTGTCATATTGCACAGTTGGAATCCAAATTCTCTACAAATGTAAAGAATCTGGCATTTCTTAAAATAATAAGTCAGCATCTACCAACTTTAAAGTCTGTCTTTTGTTTTGAGTGTTTTGCGGATGTGCTGTCATGATACTGTGTTGAGCTTTAATGATGGGCTTGATGGAAGGAATCAAAGATCCCTCAAACCTGCGATTCTCCTGGTCACTCTGTGGGATGCTGGGTGATTGGGGAAGGGTTTTTTGAAGCAACTGGTAGGACAGGCTCCCATTAATGTAAAACATTTCAGTTTTCAAAGTACTTTTATTCCAGCTCGGAATCACTGGGTCCCCTCAGGAGCCTGAGATCTTCTCGAGAATGTTCTTTCTGTCAGTTTTCTGATAGAGGAGATGAGTTAGCAATCCCTAGCCACTGATAGAAATTCAAATGTTTTGCTGTCGGGAATATCAGTTCAAAGCAAAATGTGGTGATAAAAAGCAGAGAATCGTGTGGCATGAAAGTTTGATATAGCCTTACACAATGCAGCAGTTATTGCAGACTGATTCTAGCTAAGCTTTTGTCTTTTGACTTGATATAGGTGCTTTTTTGATGTTGATTTGTTACTTAAAGCCTCATGTTTTTGTTCAAGAGTGAATGTGATACCAGCCATATAAAGCTCAGTGGTTTGACAGAGTCTAAGACACAGGATCAGTGTTGGATTATACTGGAGGATTCAAACTGGATCCACCATGGAACAGCTTTACGAAGGCTGAGTTATGGCTTCGTAAATCCGTCAGGCCCTCCTAATATTACAGCTGTGATCTCCAAATATATTATAGGATTTAAGCATACACATGACTTCCTATTGAAGATCCTTCTGTGTACAGTTTGCAGTTCGGTACACTGTAAGTTGAGGACCACAATGTTAGTTTAGACGTGAGTGTCTAGACTGTGTGTTGGTTTTAAAGTGTTTTGCTAGTATATCTGCAAGGCTTCAGATGTCATATAGAAGACTTCACAGCTTTGGGTTTGTATATGTATTCATTAAAATTGTTGACATAGTTGTTATTTTATCCAGATCGGCTGTGATTTATGGTCCAAACTAGTAGTAGTAATAGTAGTGTTATTATGGTTGTGTTATATACAAAAATAAATAATTAATAATAAATTAAAAGCAAATTCAAATGATCATTATTTATATAGCACTATTGCAAGGTACATTGTTGTGTCAAAGTAGCTTAACATAGATGAAGACATTCCAGCAATTCAGGCAGGCAGGAGAGTAGTGTAGAATCCTTTTGTAATTCTAGTAAATTGAAACTTCTTCAGATCACTTTAGTATAAATGTCACTGCGGACGTTCAGTTCAGTTTAGTCAGGTCAATGTACTGTTAAAGGCCGATCCACAGAAGAGCAACTCCACTGAAACAGACAGGATAACATGAGTGTAGATGCCATTCAAATTACAGTGTTTTTTTGAGGGGGAAAGTGTTTCTCGATCTGGTTACAGATTAATGCAGCCTAAAAATCCTTTAGAGGATTTGGATTTCAAAGTTATAGGTTTTATGTGTATGCTAATGTAAAGAGATGTGTCTTTAGTCTAGTTTTAAACTGACAGAGTGTGTCTGCCTCCTGAACCATACTAAGAAGGCTATTGCAGAGTTTAGGTGCAGCAGGCTATTCAGGGCTTTGTAGGTAGTCAATAAGATTTTAAAATGTATCCGATGTTTAATAGGGAGCCAAAGCAGTGCTGACAGAACCGGACTAATATGATTTCTTAATTATAGAAAGTGCTCTAGCAGCTGCATTTTGAACCAATGTAATAATTATAAATTATCAGGTTATGAGGATATATAGAGTTGACATAACATAGAGTTGATGTTTTTTTTTAAAGATATTGCCTAATGATAACATATAATGTAAACTGTAAGAGACCAAGAGATGTGCCTTGTGAATCCCCACAGTGTACTTTTGATCTGTATGATGCCTCTTCATTAACTGATATAAATTGGTGAAATTCAGATAGGTAAGACATGAACCAATTCAATGCAGTTTAAGTCAATTCAATCTAGAAGAATATTATAATCAATAGTATCAAATGCAGCACTGAGGTCCAACAACACTAACAGAGAATAGTTAGTTTGCTAGTTAGTATCTGATACTTGGATGATTATTTTTGCACTAAAGTTATTTATTTAAAATGTAATATAAGGTTATTATTTTTTATGTCTATTTTATATAATAGTTATGCATAATATAAACATATATTTTGATTAAAGATTATGAACTAAATCGTAATCAATTTGAATGTTAGCCCAGAACACACATTCATTTGTTTATTTGCCAATTCCTTTTTCTTTTTTCATCATCTCAAATCTAAATGGAAATGCCTTGCATTTAGGCCATTATGTGGGCATTATGGTCTAGGCTAAAGTTCAACAGTTACTGGTTAGCAATGACCCTGGATGTGGCTCTTTTGTGTGGATGGTGTGAAGATGACTTTGGCTGAGGAGTTTCTTATTCAAGTTGCATTAACCCCTGAGCCTCTTCCCCTCCTCTCTTTCTCTTGGCCTTTCTCATCCATCCTCTGATCTAACCTGACAACTCCTGAGCTACTGTTTCCTCCTCCTGCTTAACTAAGACCACATTTCCCTTCACATGGGCTGCAGTATTCAGACCAATAGAAACCTCATCTTTGGGTCCTTTCCCTCCCACCTACATTCAGTCTTCTTGAGTTGCATCTGGTTTGAATCTCCTGGCGTGTGCTGCTGTGTCACAGTTTGGCCCTGAAACTTGGCTTTAACTTTGATTCTTCCTCCCTCCACTTCCTCTGGTCATGTGTTTGTGTGGAAGACTTGTGTTGTGCAGGGCTTTTCACTTTATGGCCTTTGCTGGATCTATAGGCTGATCCTTCTCGCTAGATGTTTCTCTGCACCGTAATCCCAGGCGCCAACCACCACTTCCCCTGTAAATTCACATAACCTCCGCTCGTCCAAACTGATGCATCTTTATCTTTTTACAAGTGCACTGATGGCCAGTTCAAACGGATATGGCCCATGTTGCATTTTTTTATTGGTTGTAGCTTTCCATACTCTTTTTGCATGTGTGATGATACACACCGGCCTTGTCTTTTTGTTGAAATGGAGCAGAATAATTCAGATTTTATTTTATTTATTTATTTTTACAATCACAATGGGGTTATTATTGAAATATCACATGAAATGTCAGCTGTGCTGAAAAAAAAATGTGTTTGAGACAATGGCATATATATATATAATTATTAATATAAAATATATATATATATATATTTTATTTTGATTTTTTAAAGGATGCAGCTCGAGAAACCATCCCAAAGATGCTTGCAGAGCTGGATCTGGGGCGTACGGAGAAGTGTGTACGGGTGAACTCTGTGTCTAGTGGCCTGGCTGAAGCCGACATGGAGGTTATTCTGCAGGCGGATGTTCTGCCCACAGCTCTCATGCTGCCAAAGGTGGAGGACACAGGAGAGGTGCAGTGGGTGAGTGAATAAAATTAACTTTCTGCCATTTTTTGTGCTTTATTTAATGCTTTATTTCAAAAACTATTCAGTGAACATAAATGCATACACATACTAGAGATTTCAAGAAATAAAAAAAGGTGCAGAATACTTGATGCTGAAGTTAACCTCAGTAAAAAACTAAACTAAACAAAAAACAATTTGAATAAAACATGAATTTATTTTAACATTACAAACAGATTTGGTAAATGGTATCTGAATGTTGTCATATTTTATAAAGCTTCTATTAAGGTTGGCTGTGTTAATGTTTGCTGATTTTGTTACTGCAACTCCTGGTGGACATCCTCCTCTGATATTGAAAAAAAGACATTTTATTTATGAAACATAGTGTCTGACCATGACTAATAAAAAAAATCATACCAAAAGAGCCACTCTGTACTACAGCGTCAAAGAATCATGCAAAGAAATAGATTTTTTTCAAAGTGTAGTCTTAACAAACCAGACTTATATAGTCTACAGTCTCAAATATACTTTATTATAATAACATACTTTGTATCCTAACGGTGTAATTTTAAAGAATCGAAGAGCGTGTTCAAACATACCCACTTCACTTTGATCAGATGCTTTCTAAACTGTTACTTTCTCATTGCTGCCATTTTTTTGTGTTTTTAGTTTGTTATTGAGAGGAAAGCATGCAACAAATATGCTACATTTAATCTAAACGTAATTCTGAGCAGGATCTGGATGTTTGTTATCAGTATATCACTACAGAGTCTTTTTTAATTATTACTCTAATGAAAGAACAGAAAAGAATTTCACCAAATTTCAACAAAACTGTTAAATTGTATTCATATTTACTGTATTTCTTATTAAAGAAATGCAGCCTTGGTGCTCAATACATGTTTGTTTTTTTGTTTTTTTCAAAAGCATTAAAAAAAAATCCAATCCCATAACTCATGCACATTTTTCAACAAAACAATATTTTCAGTACATTTAGCAAACACTGAATTCTACTCTGAAAACTATGTTTCCATATGATTATGGTTAGATTATAGTTATTGTGACATTCATGATAATTCTATCCCACAAATTGAAGACTATGCCCTGTTTAATGTGAAAAATGAGAATCTAAAAATACCTCTGATGTGCTCTCGTATTTTCCATCTTTTGTAAAGAACACAACACCCTTCTGAACTTGCGGGGTAAGATGAGACCACAGGTCTTTTCAAAGCAATAATAACAATCTTTTCTATTAGTCTGTACAGAGGACTTGATCCCGAGGAGAACTGAGGCTGTATATCTTGGCATCAGCTCAAGAAAACCATGACATTATGAAACTAGCTTCACAAGGCAGATGTCACAAAATACTTCTTTGCCCTGGAAACACGGGGCCTCAATAAACCTACCATGATGTTGGCAATTTAAGGCAGAAGTATTCTAGATGTACATGGACATTTTAGCTGCTCATAAATCACAATATCATAGAGATGGTTTGTCAGTAAGTCGGTGACTAGATTTTAGATTGTTGCAAAGCTTCCAGACATAGACTAAAGCGACAAAACAAACTGCTTGAAGGAGGTGTTGTGGATTCTTGTAGACGTCTGTTCGTCCATCAAAGCAGAGTTTCCTCTGCCGGGCGGCCCCAGGAGGCCCCTGGTGGCCCTCAGTTGCAGCCAATACACCAGCCCCCAAATCCCTCCAGCTCATTTCCCCCAACCAGCCAACCCAGCTCAAATCTGCAGTATTCAGCTACTCTGCGTGACCACTGAAAAGACCTGAAAGAAGCCACAATGTCTTAACTAGGTAGATGAAGGGAGGGTGGGAGGTTGAGAGATGCAGGGGCCCCTAGTCTGTCGCTCACAGTTAGTTTAGGCTAGAAGCAGGAAGTTTTTAACTAGTGGTTTTAATTAGTGCTCGTATATTTCCTGGGCCATTCAGTGTTTCTTCCCTTGTTAATTGCTGACAGGTGTGCATTTCTCTCTCTCTCTCTCTCTCTCTCTCTCTCTCTCTCTCTCTGTGTTGTTAATAACACTGTAAACTTAACAGAATTGGAAATATTAAACATAGTATATATATATGAAAAAAAGTGTAGATGACAATATGTAGTATTTAGATTTAAATTTAAATTTCCAATAATATGTTTTGGGGTTTTTTTGGTCTTTTTTTGGTATTTGACCGATTTGGTATATGCACAGCAAGTGTTTTTTAGCCACCAATAAATTTCCGGTGAAAGGTTAAAGGCTGATTTATAGACCTTTTTTTAAATGCGAAATTACCCATTATGCTTTGTGTGAATGCGTAACGAGGATGCTTCAAACTTCCAGTCGGCAGCTTGATGCGTATAAAGAGTCACATTTGGACAGCTTTAAAACGATAGTTTTAATCTATTTTACTTGCTTTTAACATCTTTGAACTAATACTGCTGTTGATCAGCGCCACCTCCTGGACTGATTATTTAATATGCGCATTCTAATGGGATGGAAAACAACTGCTGCGAGTCATTTTTCCCTCATCGTAAGATGGCATCTTGTTCTGTTTAAATGGAGCCTCGTCATCGCTAAAGTGAACATTTTCCCTTTTTTTTCCAAATATATAACCAATAGGGATGTAACGATTCACCTGACTCACGGTTCGATATGATTCACGATACTAATCTCACGATTTAGTCACGATTTTTTTTTAACAAAATTATTTTTAACTAATTTAAGGTGAAGAGCCCTTTCATTTTTTCCTTAAATGCTGCAAATTTTTTTGCAAAATATAATAGATTTTCTGCCATAACTAAATTGCCATTTTAAAAACAAATTCCAAAAAAAAAGAATTATACAAACTAAAGACTTATTAATATAAACGAACTAAAACTGTGACTGTGCTGGGATTTTACATTTTTAAAAATAAATATTAGCATATCTATGTTTTCTGGTATAAGCTGAGGTCTTTGCACATTTACAGTGTCCCCTGCTGAAAAAAACTCTTTCACTGGGGATTGAGATGGCTGGTGTGGAGAGGAAAGCCTTTCCTAAACCAGAGAGCAGTGTGTACAAAGGTGGTCAATAGGTCCTCTGCTCCAGGGGACTGGCCACTGGCATAAAAAAACTGATTATAAAATTACTAAATATAAAGTAGAATTGAGACAGGAGTTGAACATGATTATGAAGGTGAATAATTAATATTTATTGTATAATTAATTAGTATAAGTATCAGTGTGATACACTTAAGAATAGATAATCTTGAACATTTTTAAATATTCCATAATAAGCCAATTATTAAAATATGCATAAACTAATTTGAAAAGGAGAGGCTAAAAATTATATAATACCTGGTTCTGTAACAGAACAACATTCTCTTTCAGTCTGAAAAACATCTTCATACTTTCGCTATGAAAACACTGATGCACCGTGTGATCTCCGTAGCACTCTTCAGCTGCAAATCATCCGGTCCGCGTGGTTTGGCTTATTAATAGGTTTTTTGCATATAGACGTCTGTGACAGTAGTTTTTCATTGTGTTGATGGTTTATGTGCATCATATTCGTAGTTCTGTTAGTGTAAGTAAACGTCTTTTTGCAGTATTTTCACACAGTTTGTGTTTGTTTGGCGCACTTCACCGCTGCCATTTTACTCTGCCGCCCCACCTCTTCATTCAACATTTCAACTGGTTTGAATCATCACATATATGAATCGATTTTCAACCGACTCACAGTGAATCGTTACATCCCTAATAACCAACCCAAACAAATTCACTAAAATGTTTGACACATATACCTACAGGGGTGTAGCGGACATTTTAAAAGTGGGAGGGGGCAGCTGAATGAGATCCAAAAGTTTACGTTCGTATAATTATTAATCACCTGTTTCTAAATGGTCTGGCTCTAAAAGTGAGGGGGAAGTATCCCCCCCGTCCCCCTCGATTGCTACGCCCCTCCTACTATCCCACTAACACATGGATTGAAAGAGTGGTATAAAGTGAAAATAAAGTGGCATTTTGAAATTACAGAAAAACACATACCATGGTAAATACTACACTATACAAACTAACTAAATAAAACCTTAACTGCTCCCGATGCTGTCGCTGTGCCTGATGCCGACGCTTAGCTCTCAAAAAAAGTAACTACACGTCACAACGATGCGTAGTGCAAGCTGTGACGAGTGTGTGTGGGGCTGAGAGCTGCGAGCCCAATGGAGCAAGTGTTTACAAGTGTCGAGTCCAAACTTTTGTTTTGTGTTTACCTTATGATTTAAGTTTTAGCTACTTGTACATTTAAGGTAGCATTCAGAAAAAACTAAACACACACAAAGAAACTCGAAACAGAGGAACATTAAAAACCTACTGCCAGCTAGCGCTTCGGAAGGGTTATTGCAGAGCAACACAAACAGCATGCAGAAGTATAAATGCACGACTACGCACAAGGCAGGCACCGTGGCTCACGGCGATCACTCGAAGCAGAAGTATAAATCAGCCTTAATGCGACTTTTTCATTTCATAAGGTTACTTTTACAGCATCGATGTTGTAATGTAATTCAGATACAGTAATCAGTTAAATAGACTTAAGCATTCATTTAGTTGTTCAGGCATAAAACAATATGAAAGACCATTTAAACGCAAGCGCCGTCAGCAGCAGACGAGCGCTGAAACTCCATTGAAAATACAATGGTAAAATAAATTTCCATATTTTAAAGACATGTCACAGAACAATGTAATTTAATGCAGTGCTTCTTTACCAGTCTGAGACTCACTTTATATCCTATATAAATCAGGCAGTGAAGCTTTTTAAAGAAGCCAGATATTAAACGCAGCAATTTTGTAATGGCAGGACAGTTCACCTGAAGTGCTTGAGCTGACTTACTAAAAAAGTCCTCGTGCATATACCCCTTTATTACACTGAATAACAGTTTTGCTGGTGTCTTTAAATGATGTATAAAATGAGTATCAAAAAATGTATAATAGTTTTTTTTTTTTTGCTTAATTATAATTATTATTTTTAAACAGGACACATTCTTAATCTAATTTTCAATATTAATATATAGAAAAAAAATTTAAGCTGTTTTCCGCTTGTTTTGTTTTTTGTATTTTTGACCCATATATGAAAGTTGCACTTTAAAAATGCACTTTAGATTTCAAACCTAACTGTCATTGTTGCATGCCGTTTTTAAAATGCAAATCCTATTTTACCTCGCAAATGACCCCATTTTCAGAGTTTTCTCAAAAGTAAAATCATCTGCCATTCAGCCTTTCACTACCCACTTAGCCACTCAAAAATCAATACTACCTCTACAGATACTGCATGTCAGATTGAATAATACAGTGTGTGAATGCAGTATAAAAAACTGCACACATATGTGGTGGGGGTTAGAACATGCTCTCCACATGCTTTGCACACGGTCGAGCTCATAGCCACAGCAGGATACGGGAGATTGTGAGCAGAGAGGAAGTCATGTAGCACTGACCTGACATGGGCCCACTGCTTTGAAAGTGGCGTGAGACAAACATGAAAGGAGTGGGTGTTTCGCTCTTCTTCTTTCTCTTCTTTTTGCTGTCTTTCACAGCTCTAATCATTGGACAGTTTAGAAACATATTCTTACTTGATTGTTGAGAGCCCTTGCCAAAATTGACGAGAGTTTCTGTAAGTGTACAGTAGCCAATGTCATTTTTGTTGCTGCAATATATTTGTGAAGTCTAGGTATTTGCAAAAATAGTGTGTTTAATGTGTATAAACTGTTTAATGTGTATAAACAATGTCTGCCATTTGTAGGTTGATTCCCCCATAGAGGTTATTCTGTGCCTCTATTGGTCTGGTTTTTTTGGGGAGGGCATCCTAACATCATAACATTAACTTGACCAATAGCAGGAGTTGGAGGCGGGACTTCCTGTTTGTCCATCCAATAGCAAACAAACAAACCTTTTTCATTAAACCTAAATATATACAGTGTTTAAAAAAGGTGCCAGAAAGAACCAAAAAAGGACTTTCAGTGAAATGTCCATCAAAGAACCTAAATAATCTAAGGAACATTATATATTATTAGTAGATAATGTAAATAAATTTAACTTATATGAATAATAAAGTTTCTTGATGAAACTATTGATGCCAACATAGAACCTTTATTTTTAACAGTGTGCGAACATTATTTATTTATGTCTAAATCATTAAATTATATCAATGGATATGTCAGTCAATCACAAGTTCAACAACAAACTGAATTTTGGTGGCATTTTAGAAAATTTGTCATTTTTTAAAAATTTGATTTTTAGCCTGTTTCTAATATTGCATTTTACTCTGATATGAAGAACAAACTGCTTGACATAATGAAGCTTTTTATTGCCAAAGCTGAGTGTTATTTTCCAATTATTTTCTGTATATTGTTTTATAAACTAAAATAATCATCAAATACCATTAAATATGTCTTTTTCGTGTGGTGTGTGTGTGCGTGTGCCTGCGTGTGTGTGTGATGAGCAGTCAGTGAGTGTCTAATCCAACACACAACACAAAGTCGTAGCACTACAAGCCTGATTATCTCTCTCTCCTCCTTCTCCTCTTCTTATCCCGGCGGCTGACCCTAAATCCCTCTGTTGTTTATTTTCTTCCCCCTTTTTCACGTAGATGAGCAGAGGAACCTCCAGACTGATTTGTAGCTAAAAGATGGACTTACTTGTTTCCTTTTGTGTGAAAATCTTCTCCTCTCCCTTTCTATCCTCTCTCTCTGTGCTTGTTTGACTGACAAGGCTTATTGGACTATAACAGGCGTAACTCTCCCCCCCTCCTCCTTTTGTCCGCAGACAATTCTCCCACAGATTCGGAGCCGTGCGCATTCTTTGGCCGCCACACTACTGAGTCCTGAAAGGAACCAGCTCGAGTCCCGTCCCTCCCCGTCCGCTCCTAATTCTCCCCCTCCACCACACCACCACCACCACACGGTGAAATGAGCACTTCAGCAGGCCGGAAACATTTAATCTGGCCCTCTTTTGAAGAGAATTAATTGAAACTTATCCACTTGCCGCCTTTTTCGCTCTAGCGGCTGCCTCGCCTTGAAATCCCTGCCTCGTTCCCATCCGGATCATGCTGAATGGGGCCACAGTGGCACTTGTTGACTGGAAAGTGGGTTTTAGCAAGCGGTCTACTGTATAGCAAGCAGAAAGGCTTGTCACCTGAGAGTGGTATTAGCGTTCACACAAGTGTGGTTCAATGGCGAGAACCCCTCCGGACTGTTTAAATATGGAAAGGACCCAATGCTTAAGGACACCTGTAATTTCTTGTCACTCATCGACATCCATTTGATGGAGGGCTACACAAACGCTTAATTTTGCCGCCGAGTGGCTATTATTTCAAGCAAAAATATCAGGCCGTCAGAGAGGGCAGTGTGGCATCTGATAAAAGAGACTGTGAGGAAATGGAAGGACCGCCAAACAAGCCCTTCCCTCTCCCTCCCTTTTCTCGGTTCGAGGGGAATATTATGCTAAGCCGTTGGCGTTTTTATGTTGCCATAGCAGCATTACTCCTGCAGGGTTGTGACCTCAGATGATTACAGTACAAAGCTTATTGGGTCTTGAAAACCCCTTTGAAGATGAAAAGTCTTTGATGGTTTATATTTATGCAAATCTCTCAGATATGATTTATCCTACTGAGATTGAATGGGGAGATGATTAAAATTCCCCCATTAGAAAAAAATCCCTCAATGAAGGCATATTCTTTGAGCTAATAAAACAAGTGTGTGTGGGATATTTTAGTCTTTATTTGGAAAACTAGCCTTGACGTACCTGAGGTTATTTTAATCTGCTGTCCCCGATGTGTGAAAGAGAGACAGAACGGGGGGACAGGGAATTACACTTTTCTGCTTTGAGTTTTTTTTTCCCTCTTTCCTTCCCTCCTCCCCCTCCTTTTATTTTTTTGTACAGGCTTTAAAAGAAAATATCTGACAGAGGGAGCTTTTGTGTGTTTCCAGATGATAGATTTTGGAATTTGGGCAACCCCACTGGCAGTCCACGGCTAGCTGTGAACTGGTCTGTTGGAAAAAATTGGAATGCTTTGGTCTTCAAAGCACCAAACTTCATTTTAAAGCCTTCTTAGGTAAGCTCAAATATTAGCAGGAAAATGAATGGCGGGGAGAAGTGTCGTATCACACGTCGCAAGTCTCACGAGTCTGTCCGCCAGGGGAAGCCAAGGCTCTGCATAAAACTAAAATGAAATGCGCTCCCAGACAGCTCAAATCTCATCCCTTCCCTTTTCATATTCAGTGCTCTTTTCTTTGTAAATTCAGACAGGAACCTGTAGTATATCTCGAGGGCCCCTGTGAAACAGGAGTTGTCCAAAGACTGTGTGAATCCTGTCAAGTTTTTGAAGCAGCGTTACTTTATTCTTCTTCGTCATTCTCCTGAATCACAAGTTTTGAAATTTAATTAGGCATGGCTTTTGAGTAATATGGTGTGTTTAAATGCAATTTAAGGTGTTTTTTTTTTTGGACTGTCTGTGTCTCTGTTTCAGTTTGTTGACAGGTTTCAGCAGTACTTAAAAGGCAGAGAGCTCGAGGAACCCATCCGCTTGGTCACCTTTGTGGAAACTGCTGTGGGTCTGCTGAATTTTAAGGTAAATAATAACTTGTATTTATAATTATGAAATATAGAAATGCTCCCTTCAAGAAGAAAAAGGAACAACCATGACCAAAGTCATGTATTTTTTGCCCACATATAAAATATGCAGCTTCTTTTTTCTTTTGATTATTTTTCTTCCCCCCTCCCCCAAACCCTCTGTTGTGCTGGCTAGATGGAATCCCAGAGCCAAGACAGGGAAATATTGCAGAGTCACAGCAAGAAGTGAAATTAATTTGGAACCTGACAAAAGCATTCAAGAAATTCCATCTGCTCCGCGCCTGACACGGTCATATAACATTCCAGACTGTCTCTCACTAGTCCTGCTTCTAGGGTTAGTTGCAGCCTTGGATGATCATCACAGATTTCTAGATTTCTCCTTCCACAGGGACAAAGACGGGCCATTAATTGTATGCATGCGTGCATGTGTGTGTGTGTCTTTTATAATATCTGAAACAATTCCATTTCTAAACACAACATCAAGAACAGAGGCATGGACAGCGATTAAGGGAGTTTGAGGAAAATTAGAGTCGTCTGACTGGGTGGCTTGATTGAGTGCCAAAGTACACACACTCTCTCACACACACCCACGCACACACACACATATTTGCGCAGCCCTTTATTTTCTCTTTCTCTTGAAGGCAGTGTGTGAAGCATTTCGAGATCTTGGGTCAAAGGCATGGCTTCATCATGACGGAGTTGTCTTCGGGTCAGATGACTTCTGTGCCAGCATAGGTCTGCTTTCTTTGCATCTCACTATTTATTTATACACTTTTTTTTTATGCTGTACTACAAATAATTTTCTATGATTTAGTTTCTTTAGTTAATATGCTCATGCAATTGTCCAATAATGTGCATCATAATCATAATTTGTACAACTTGAGTTAAAAAAAAAAAAATGTTAATATTGATCTTTTTTTTAACCTATAGGAGCCACACGCACTAAAGATGCTAAAGAACTCCTGTACGCCCGGCAGAAAGTGGTGGTCACTACCAAAGCGTTTGGCCTCCAGGCGATCGACCTTGTTTACATTGACTATAAGGATGTGGAAGGATTGAGACAGCAGGCCAGAGAGGGTGCGCTCATGGGCTTCACCGGTATGCTGACTGCTTATATACATCACTGTTTACTTCGGTTTACTCACTGTGTGGTATCCTGGCCTGCTCCTTTCTGGCCCATGCCTCTTTTACGCCTCAGGTGATTTATTTAAATATATGATGGTGTTTCCCAGCACTGAGGGTTGGACTGTCAGTGCTGGGTTGCAGCTAGAAGGTGTAATCTCCTGTGTAAAACAATTGCCAGAGTAATTGGTGGTTCATTCCCCTGTGGTGACCAATGATAAAACAAGAAATAATCTGAAAGAAAGTGAGTAAAAGCAGATACTGCATCAACTAGGTAAAGATTTATGATCCACGAGCAAAAGAACTAACATAAAATAGCAGTAACATAGCATAAAATAACACTGGCTGAATGTTTTAGTGTTTAAGGAATATTTCAAGTGTTAATCAACATGTTAACACAGAATTGATTGACAGAGCAGAATTTATATTTAACCTGCAATGTTATGTGATATATAGTAATTATTATTTTGCACATAATTGTGCAGGTTACGTCCCACGCCATATATTGTGGCATTTTATTTAGTAATTCAGTTGTTCTATATGTGATTTTATTTATATATTTATAATGTCTTCTTACATACATAAAACTTAGAGACAGACAAAGTATGGCATGTGTTGGTTAGAGTACGCATGCATGCATGTCTCTTTTTTTTTTGTGTTTGTGTGTCCATTATTTGTGAGTGTGTTTATGGGAGACGTATGTTCGCATCTCAGTGCTTTGTGGATTTGTAGCCAGGCAACGTGTGTGTGTCTGTCTGTGTGTCTGTGCGTGCGTGCGTGCGTGCGTGTGTGTGTGTGTGTGTGTGTGTGTGTGTGTGTCTGTCTGTGTGTGTCTGTCTGTGTGTGTGTGTGTGTGTGTGTGTGTGTGTGTGTGTGTGTGTGTGTCTGTCTGTGTCTGTGTGTCTCTCTCTCTCTCTGTGTGAGTGTGCGTGTGTGTGTGCGTGTGTGTGTGCGTGTGTGTGTGCGTGTGTGTGTGTGTGTGTGTGTGCGGAGTCCTGGTGAGCGGGTAACTGGCCACGGGAGGCCAGACACAGCCCTCCTCTGAGTCTCCGCTAATGAATATGTAATTGCTGTTTGCAGAATACACACTGTTCTGCCTGCACATCTCTGTATACAACAGCACTGCCATTCCTCCAGAACACTGCACTTCTCTGCTGAACATCACTTGTTTTAATTCCTCATGCCATTGCATCAAACTTTATAACTAATTATTCATTTTATGGCAGATGTCATCACTAAATATTTTAAGATCACCAAGTATGGATTATCATTTTTATTAATAGTTGCGTTTAGATTTATGTTTGCCTTTTCTGTTTTTATTTTAAATGCAAATTTTAGTTTTTTTGTGTTGTTGTTTTTATTATTTTTGTTAATGTCTGTGTAGTTTTTAAATACATTTTATTTCAGTTTTTCTTTTTAGTTGTAGTTATTTATTCAGTTGAAATGGAAAATATGACGTTGTTCTTGCGAACTAAATGAAATAAAAGTTTATTTCATTTCGTTAAATAAAAACACATCCAAAGGCTAAACAAAATTAACAATTTTCAAATTTCAATTAACAAAAGTTGTTTTAGTTTTAGTTAATTATTATTCCATTACACACATTTTTAATAACTTAATTTAAATTAATTCGCTTTTAAGGACAAACTTGGGGACAAAAAAATAAATTAAGTGTTAAGTGGTTCTCTAAAGAGCATTAACAACAAATTTTAATTTCATGATAACATAACTGTAGTATCTTCAAAAACACATTGTATTATTATTAATGCAAAATCGTAATAAATTGATATTAGATCACCTTCAAGTCATTCGCCTTTCAGAATTTCTGAAGCTTTTTTCTCTTAAAATCTTCTTGAAAATGTAGAAAACACAGTAAGTTACAATAGTAAATTTTGTGTTTAAGAAGAAACTACCATTACAAAACACAAATAGTGTGACTCAAGACTTATTTTCTATTTATCCTTATTCTATGGTTAGTATGGGGGTGCCAGTGCGAGGTTGTTTGTTTTTTGTTCCCCATCAGTCAGCCTGCGGGTTGATGGTGGCGTGTATCTGCCATCCGCCGGCGCTCTGTTCAGCAGCCTGTCATTAGGCAGGTGGGGTTGGGTTTGATGACTCTCTTCTGCCTCTCGTGCGAGTCTGAATTGGAGCGGCTCCTGGTTTCGCCTGCGCTGAGCTCACCGTCACTGTTTGCCACTGCTAGTCTGAGGTCTCTGTGTGAGGAGGACTGCAGAAACACTGTTTACTGTTTACACCCTCAGTGTGAAGTGTGTTTGTGTTCGTGTGCGTGTGCGTGTGTGCGCGTGTGTGTGTGCGTGTGTGTGCGTGTGTGTGCGTGCGTGCGTGCGTGCGTGCGTGCGTGTGTGTGTGTGTGTGTGTGTGCAGGCTATTGAAACTGCATGCAGATAAATGTAGTGTGGTTTTCTTTGCATTAGATTTCATGTGTGGGTACAGTAGGGGTATTAGAATGGTCTTTATTAATTAAATGGTTTGTTAAAATCTCAATTTTTAATTATATTACAAATCTCACATTTATTTTTTTATTTTATTTTTTTATTTTATGGAATTCTGGATTGTAAAATTTTTAAATAATGAATCAGAAAATGTGTAGTAAGCTTGTAGAAATTGGTATTATAGTTAACTAAACCCATAAAACTAAAATATTCTTTGTTCATTGGAATGAAATAATTTGGCTATTTATTTATTTTAGTTATTTGGCTATTTAGTGAGCTTGTTACTATATATTATTTTTATTATTGTAGTGAACTAAAACAATAAAACTAAAATAGTTTTGTTGACTGAAGTTAGTTGTAATGAACTATTTTGCTGTTTATTTTAATTTAGAATATCTAATTTATGTTTAGGAAATGTTTTAACATTTTGAAATTCAAAAATGAGAAATAAGAAAATATCTTAGTGAACTAGAACTTGTCATGTTGTAGTTCATTGAAATTAAATTAGTTTATTTTAATTATTATTTATTTTAATATAGTAAATTTGATCTTTGTTTAGGAAATATAGATTTTTAATATACTTTTTTTCAGTGAATGTAAAACAATAAAACTGTTTTTGTTAACTGAAGTTAAAGTTAACTGAAAATTTAATATTTTTAATTTTTTGTTTAATAAAATTAAAATGAAAAGTAAATTCAATTGTAAAAAAAAAAAAAAATTACAAAACAGCAAAATTAAGAACTTAAATCAGGCATTTTATTTCAAAACATATTTTCAACATATCCTTTAAAAACAATAGCAGGACAAAATACTATAATTTTTACATCTTTAGCAACAGACAAACAATAAAATCTAGTACAAAACAGAATGGCCAAGAATGTACAAATTAATGTGAGTCCTACCATACATTTCATCCTCTCCTTTTGTCTACATTGTGTGTAAACATTAATTCCCCTGAATTCTCCACCTGTGTATTGACTTTTGCTCATTATGTCTCAAGTGGGATCATTAAATCACAACTATACTGATGTGATGTTGTGTAATGAATGATATTTTTCTTTGAGATTGTTGTTCTGGTTGGCCTCCTAAAATGAAAGAATAAAAGAAGAGTTTTCTAACACATTAACTTGGCAATCAAATTTTTTTTTTATTGACCATTTCTATGAAATGTATTTTAATTTTTCCCCATAGATTCTGTTCTCCTTAGTGAATTTTTGAGAATCATCTTTAACCGTGGCTACTAACACTTACACTTACTAACACTAAATGGTAGCGAGCCTACCAGACATACCCAAACCAGATGGCACCCTGTGATTGGCCAAACAGCATTGGGGAGCATTAATGATGCACTGCAACTAACCAATAGCATCACAGCATAAGGACAGACCACACCCTCTTTACTCACCCTGTCACTATCTGGCTCAGAACGCACAGCTCCTGAACAGGTGGCAGTCTGGGGAAGGGGCATATTTTGTTGATGTGAGGGAACGACCCCCTGCCAGCCTTTTCTGGGATGGGCGTCACAAACATGGACCTTGAGCCTCAGCTTTAGGGTGTTGATCCAACAGGCCGTCTCCTCCAGAACAGCAGAGGGACAGTAAACACACACACACACGCACATACACACACACACTGGTGAGTCTTCTGTCTCCAACACTGTTGGCGCAGTAAGAAAGCACAGTTACCAGGCTGCTTTGCTTTATTTACATTGAAGCTGTCATTGGTTAACCTGATGCCTCATTCGCTCTTAGCTGCATCATCAGAGTTGGTCGTTTCTTGCAGTGTATTTGGCTTTGGCAATGTGTAAACAATGCGGAAAGTGGCACCTGTGCTGTGTGTTAACATATGACTGGCATTACTCTGCAATATGTAACATTGTGTGCTAAATTATGTGGGAAGTCAATGGGTAACACATGGCAGAGAGGGGTTAACTGGGGTAAGACCCACAGATGGAGCTAATGCTTTTCTCATGTATTGAACTCTACGGCTGTCAGCTAAGACAAGCTTAAACAAAACATAACTGTGATTTTTCTATAAATCTCATGATCTAGGAGCATCTCCTTTTAAAATGGTGATTTTTTTTTTTTTTTGCCAAAGAAGAAGAAAAAAAATGCACATTTGAGGATAGAACCTATATTGTTAGTGAAGGTTTTAAAATCACCTGTAATAATAATGCTTAGAGTAATGTATTCAAATTGTTCATAATATTATTCAAATATAACTAAAACATTTGTTAAATTTGTCAATATTAATGCAATAAAAAATTTATTTATTCATTCAAAAATCTTTACATTTTATTTATTTTAGTTTAGTTTATTAATTAATTCATTCCCATTCCCATTCCCCCATTTTCCTTTGGCTTAGTCCCTTATTTATCAGGGTTTGCCACAGCGAAATGAACCGCCATAGTTTATTAATTAACTTGACTAAAATTAAATGGATAAAATTTGTATTAGTAATGGTAGTTCCAATAGTAATTATTATGATGTATTATTATTATTGTTGTTGTTGTTATCTTAAAGGGATGTAAAACAATTTTTTACTTATTTGTATGTATGTTTGTTGTTGTTGTTGTTATGAAATATTTAGCTTTTACTTATTTCATGTAACTAAAATAACTTAAATTAAAATTAGAAGTAAAGTAAAAGGGCAAAATGGGGAGGAAAGGGAAATTTATTGTTTGAAAGTGGCAACACTGGGTTTTGAGCTATAAACTATAAATAAAATGCATGGATGGATGATGGATTAAAAACAGTGAGAAAAAGCTTTCTTTTTAATCAGAGGTAGATAGAGCAAGTGCATGGATTTCTCACTTCACGCTATAGATCTTTACGATCATGTTTAAATTTTTTCACCCCAGGTATCAGTTGTTGCTCTTCATGACATGACATCTATGTGTTTGTGTGTGTGTTGAGGTGACAGTGCGTGTGTGCCTGTGTGTGTGACTCTCTCAGAGGCCTGTAATAAAAGCAGCAAGTGAAGTCTCCCAGAGGCTGCCTCAGATTGGAGTGTAACTAAGCGTGCAGCAAAGTTTCAGAGTTCAGCGGGGCACGAGGCGAAAATCGGGATGACACCCATAATTCATAGCATCCTCTGTCCCTGCTGTGTCCCTTAAATTCATTCTTGGTCAGGGAGCTGTACAGGAGAAAGAGGAGCAAATACCCTCCGATGCCGTTGCTTCTGCTGAGCCAAAGCCCTTTACATGTGGAGGAATAATAGATGATACTTTTTTTTTCTCCTGTTTTAACAATATTACCTCTTACTCTAGTGTTAGCAGTGCATTAAATATCAAAAGCTAAAAAAATTTACATGTAAATAAAGGTATTTTTATCTTGTAAAAAAATGGCTGATGTTCAGTATAGAGATCACAAGACCGAAAATAAAAATGTAATACTAATAAAAATACAATCAAATACTACTACTTTTTATTATTGGGCTATAGATGGTTAAAAATATGAAGTCATATTTTAATAATAGTTATTTCTAATATGATGTTTTTGGATTTAAAAATATTAATTGATTGATTCATTCATTCATTTTGTTGTGATTCATCTTAATTATTTCTCGTGGCCATCAGATTTGTTTTTTCATGATGGAATCCTTTTCGTTCATAATTTATTTACTCTTTTAAAGAAATTTAGTTTTTGTTGTTGCTTTTGCTTTTTGTAGGAAAACAGGTGATTCACCCAAACCAAATCAAGGCTGTTCAAGAAGAATTTGCCCCAAGTTCAGAACGAATCAAGTGGGCCACGGAGCTGATCGCTGCCTTCGAGGAGCACCAGAAGTTGGGAAAGGTGTGCATTCATTCGCCCCTGCATTTCCACACAGAGATCTTTCAGACTGATACAGCATCAAGACATCCTCCATGACGCATTGTAGCTTTTGTCTGAGAAAATCAAACGAGGTGTTGAATATTATAGTTCCTAATTTAGTGCATCATTGAGTCCTGCGTTTTCTGCTCAGTAGGGCTGTGGTGTCTGAGATGTGCTAGTAATGTACAATCTGCCAGTAATTCTTCCGCTAAGGATGGCCTGGGGCTGCGTCAGCGACACTTTCCCCGATCGACTCTGTGCTCACAAACTGAGATTCCGGGACACAGTTGCTCCATTTATTTTGATTTTGTTTTTTTTCTTCTGTGCCCTCTTCAATCTCCTAGTAGATTTGTTACAGAAAATGTTGGCAAAATACCCACCTGAGGTTTTACTGCTTCTCAGCACATCATTCTTAGACACCAGTATTATGTTACATTTAGGATGCAGATTTCTTTTTTAATGCAATTTTAACTATTAAGAAATTTCCTTAGGATTTTATTTAAGTATTTGACATGCAAAAAGAATACTTTCAACTCATAGTTTTATAGCTTTCAATACATTTTTTTGTTTGATTTAATTTAAATTTTATATATTTATATTAGTTATTTATTTTGTTTTATTATATTCATAACCAATTAAATAAAGCAGGCTTAAACTTGATATGTAGGTTATATAGATAGATAGATGTAGATTATACAGATTTAAAAGTTACTTAAATTTAATTTTAAATTTTTTACATTTTTGAAATACTAAACATAACATTTGTCATTTTCTCATTTACCAAGGTCTATTAAAAGTTTTGACATTCTAATGTGTTGTGAAATGGTAAAAATGTATTATATGTTTGTGATGTTCACTGATTGATTTGGCTGGCTGGTTTTATGGTTAATTCTGCTTTGTTTTGTTTTCGTTTTTTATGCAATCGGCAGGTGATTTTATCTTGCGTAATTTCAAGTGTTTGATATTGATCTTATGCTAAAGGTTTGCAGTTCTTCTCTGATATTTTCTGATTCAGTTTGAATCCAGTGTGGGTCAAGTTTGACCCACAGCATAAAAATCATACCTAAATTTTGAACATAAAGCAAGATATATATAACTGTTCTTTTTTCTTTGCTTCTTACTTGGGTTTCTCTTGGGACTTAATGAAAACCCATCCTATCCCTCTTTGTAGTGTCATATATATGCATTGCAGTAAAGCACTATAGAAGGATATGTTCTTCTAGACGATTTCTGCCTTTATTCTTATTCAACCAGTCTTCTGTTCTCTTCTCCTCAGGGGGCTTTCACCTTTCATGGCAGTATGATTGACATGCCATCTCTGAAGCAGGCTCAGAACATTGTCACGATGGCTTCAACTGTTCAGGGAAAGTGAGCCAAACCTGAGCTCCTCAGACATCAAAATCTGCACCATGCTGTCTGTGCCGTGCACTTTACGTCAAGAGCCAAAACCATCTATGCATTGTTTAACCAGCAACAGAAACGATGTGCTATGGGATATAGTTTGCGTAGATTTCAGCTTGATTGATTGTTTAAATTTCTGGTGCATTACCATTTCACGCATTAGCTTGTGTGTGTGTGTGTGTGTTTGTGTGTTTATGTGCGTGTGTCATGCCGCCCCCTGCATCTCTGATGTCAGGGCAGGCGATTGGCCGTGGTAAAGGTTGGCTTGCCCAGCGAAAGGCCAAACAAACAGAGCTGCCCTGCCGTTGAGCTTCCATTCAGCCTGAAGGCTCCTCCAGGCCCCGGCACATCAAAGTGCCCTTTGCCAAGAAGCCGCCGCAAATTTGCTAAAACCAACATTGAGAGAATGAGCCTGTGAGCCCTCTCTAAATTGTAGGCCTTTGTTTCAGGGGACTCAGCAACCCAGTTTATTCTTCAAGACAAGGCTGAATGTGTCTGCAGCCTGGCGTAAGCTCTACACGGTGTGCCACACGCTCGCTTGCAAACACGTACACAAAGGGCCTTTGAGGGCTCCCTCTATGTAAATATCAGCATTTACCAGGGCTTTGTTACCCGGTCAGTGGTTCCCATCTCTCCATCCAGCTTCGGAGTGGTCGTGAACATGGCCAAGCGCTCAAAAGCCGAGCCTCTGTTGTCCATTTCACCAGTGTTCCTTACACACACTTTGTCAAGAATGCTTCTTTTGAAATAAAAACTCCAGGATGTCATTCCTAGTGAATGACCATCTTTTCACCCTCGAGGTCGTTGTTGTTGTTTTTTTATGTCGTGATTGTCATGAATACGTCCTACAGTACGCAGTGTTCCCTGAGCTGATGGGATATTTGGCAGAGGCGTCCGGGGTGGATTTGTCTGGGATGGGGGTTGGGGGAATGGTTGATGGTTCAGTTGGTCACTATGGTAATAAAGGCCTCTGTATGAAGTGAGAGTGAATATGGCGTGATCAATAGTGTCTGTAGCGAGTGACTCGGGCTGAGCTTCATGCCAGTTTTGGGACGCAGACAGAGAGAGGGAAGCTGTGAGCGACAGTAAGCTGACGGCCTGGCACTCGGCCCACACCTCTCCAGCATCACCCCTCACCCCCCTCTCTGTGCTCTTTGCCTTTTGCATTCATTTATTTTTCATTTTCTTTAGAATCGTTTTTTTGGATTCATGTCAGACAAGCACTCTTTCTATTAAGCGCTCTTTAAGCATGTCTTGAAAACTCCCAATCGCAGACGTGGACCATAAGATCAATAGGTCACAATAAGATTCATCCAGCCAGTGTAGTCATTCAGATAGATAGATAGATATAGATAGATAGAGATAGATAGATAGATAGATAGATAGATAGATAGATAGATAGATAGA
>CAIGQV010000001.1:15089418-15127522 GCA_903798115.1 Danio jaintianensis
TATATATATATATATACATACATACATACATACATACATACATACATACATACATACATACATACATACATACATACATATATATATTATTAGTTATTGAAGTCTATTATTATTGTTACAACATTCCTCTAAAATGAACGGATCCTATACATTTCCTAGTCATAAAACCACCAGGCATATTTCACTAATTCAAAAACTCTATCAATGTTACGAGAGTTACATAAACTCTAAATTATAGGAAACTTTAGATCTCGGCAGTGAACGTCAATTCAACTGCAGTCCCTTTTTAAAACGGCATACAAAATACATTTTTCATTTGTGAAATTATGCCGTAGTAAAATCCTGACACCTCCTCTTTCTAATAAAAAACTAAATTAACACACATTATTCCGTTGCTAAACCGATAAGATAAAGCACCACATTTTTCACGTATTTTCGCATGTTTTCAAGCTACATAACCGTTAAGATTTTTTATGTTTGTTAATGACATATTTATAAACATGTTATTAAAGAATCTTTTGAGAGATAAGTACAAACAAATTCTGATGTGCTCGTGGAGTAATTGATTTAATGAAGTTCCTATGAAACTATTAAAAGCGAGTGGAGGTCAGGCGAGCGGCACCCCTGAGCGCTCATTGTCAGATGTTTAACTCAAGCAATCTTTTGGGAAAGACATCGGGGCTAATAGGTGAACTCACAGCTGTCTGAGTCGAGCTCGGGCTTTCAGAGCAAATAGCAAACAACTACTCACCCGGCCTCTAACTTGATGGGACGGCGAACTTTCTCAACAGCCTCATCTTTACACGCATGCACGAAGCACGACACCTATCAATAAGTGCGCTAAGCGACTGTTAGTCACAACGATAAAAGCATGCAGCAGCCTTTTTTTCTGAGTTGAGCTCATAAAACATGTACTCACGTTGCACTGTATAAACACCCCATGAGTTTTCGCCCATGCGTCAAAGTTTTCTTGTCCGTGTTTTAGAGTTCAGTCTCGGAGTGCAGTGAGGAAACATGCAGCCCTGCAGCTGCAACTGGATTGTGTTTTCTCACTTATTCTGGAAACTTAAGATAGTAGGCAGGTAGGGTGCTTGGAAGAGTTTGGCACTGTGCCTGGAGAATGAGTATGTGCCCAGTTTTCTTGCTCTTCAAAGCATACTGTTATAAAACGCTCAAAGGATATTTATAATGCTTCGCATACTTCAAGTTGTTATTATTTTGAAAGGGTTTGGGACAGAAGTTTTTAACATGGTTCTTTTTAAAAATCTATTTTCTTTTTTCTTTTGTCCAGCGACTTTTTAAAGAGTCCGACTGACAAAACATTTAACGCTAGACTAGACTTAATGTTGCGATTTAAAGACACGATTAAATAAATGTATTACCAGTCACATAATTTTACCAATTAAATATAACCTTCTGTTATTATGTTAAAATCAAATGTATCATTAAATTATTAATCACAATATTTTTTGAATGATTTAGACAGCAAATGTATTTATCTGCTGGTCTTTTTATTAATAGTTATAATTTGATCCGTTCTTAGGCGTTCTTGACAAGTGTACAGTTTTAATTAAATATTACTGGCTCAGAGTTTGGCCAAACAGACGAGAATTTACAACCACATTTTTGTTTTTTGGAATTATATTTGTGTCATTTAATATTTCGTGTAGCCTAAATGTCTTTTTCTCCCTAGACGCTCAAACGCCATGGCAAATATTTCATTAGTGCCGTAATTTACCTCTGAGACTTTGCAAGCTCTGCAAGATGAAATCTGGCAGTGTGAGTCGAGCATATGCGCGACGTTCAAACAGATAAAGTGTGAAGTGCGTTTTGGAGAAATGATGGCAAAGTTGAATGTTTTCTTCTCATTGCAAGTGCTTTGGTGCATCGCTTAAAACAGGGTGCACAATGACTTGGGTACTTTGAACCCTCGTCAAACGCATAATGAGAAGCTGACGGTGTGAAATCTGACTAGACTGTAGTAAAAAGCCTTCTCTGATGTGATCATTTTGTCCAATAAAGGCAAAATGGGAAAGAACTCGCTGCGTTTTCACACTGACTTCTGCTTTGTCTTTTGAAAAGTGGCGTCTGAGAGTCTGACTCTTGGAGTTACTGATTTGCAGGCTGCATGTTAAGGTAGACCATGTAAGTGATTTCCACGGGCATTGCACTAAAGGAGAACAAATCGCTGACAAAGGGGGTAGCTTTTCGATTCAATAGCGTCGTTAGGACGACCGAAAAGTATTCCTCAGATAATAAGTTCTACTTCAAAGCGTCTCCCATTCAGCTGTGACTGCTGCAGCTTTTATGAAGTCCCCCCTTTTCAGTCCGAGGGGACTATCTCTTTGGTTATTTTTCACCGTGTTTATTTTGCACTATTCAAAGGGCACTTGTTTTAAATAAATAGAAGATCATTCTTTCCTTGAGCAAATAATAGTTCGGGGACAAAAGATGGGCAGAGCGCGCGCTTATTTCCGAATTAAACGTTAATACGCGCGAGGGATTTCAAAGATTTGGGAACAAAAATATGAGCGATTCCGATGAAGAGCGAATTGACTGCTCTAACGTAGCATGAAACTAAAGGTCAGTGCGACTGTATCTTAATAGAGTGTTTCCAATTGAAGTGGCCTTTTTTCCATTGCCCGGCAAACACGCGCGCTTTATAAAGTGCCCTTGAACTTCTCACTATTTACGGGGCGTTTCACTGACACAAAACGCTAGATTTACAATCCCAAACGACGCACCAACTTGCAACCTTTATTCCACAGAGGCTACCGAGATTCTTTATTGTTGTAATTAAAAGTCACAAGTTATAAGCAAAGTCTTTTTAGAACTTCTTGTTACACTTTGATATTTTTTACCCACCGCATGAATTGCGCAATACGCCTGTATGTGAATTTCTGCACCAATACAAAATGTCGAATGCCCTGGTTTTAAAGGACAAGACGGTTCGTGGGAGAGGTTTCTGCTTTGATGATTGACCATTTAGCCGCAGTTAGTAGTTTTTCTACCATAAATATTCAAATGGGACCCATAGAAATCCTAACGCACCGTGCAGTCTTCCGTTCTGATGTGGGGCTCTTTGAAGTGGTGCAGGGCTTGCGCTGGTCAGTTCTGAGTCTATAGTCTGGGACAGGGGGCACTTTGGAAGTGTGACTGTGTTTTAATGAAGGAAAGAGGACGAAGCACTTTGTTTTATATTCTCCATACAACCTTCTTTTCATTGTCAGCCAGCTTTATGTCTTATATTCCCATGAATGATTCATGTATTGATGGCTTTTTGCTATTCCGCTTTTCATAACGTTCACTATTAGCAAGGTGATGGATCCCTTCTGGGAGGATATGAATAGCTAAGGAATATTTTCATGTTGTAAAAAAATCTGAGAAAATAAATGTCTAGAAGGTGGACATTTCTGTTTCGTTTGGTTTGCTTGACTTGCACTTTTTACAGAAAACTTCTTGCCGCAACATTGTTTTTAATTGCATCAAGACTAACAGATTTGTTGCATTTAAAAAAAAAAAGATAGGGACACTGGTAAATGAATGAATCAAGGCCTTTTTAGGGAAAAGACCATATTTACACGTCCTGCCTTTTATTCAAGTTTTCCATATATCTATACACAAACATCACATTTCTTCACGACCTTCTTACTTTTTTCCATCAACACCATCATGCACCTCAACAGAAAACTACACGGTTCATGCGAACGATTCTTCACATTATACAGCCTATTCAAGTAAGACCTTTTTTTACAGAACACGATAAAAAGCATCACTTCTTTTCACCAAAATTATATTATTCTTTGGTGTATCTGTACTTCCAGACCAACATTAATACCAGCAAATAAATTACAATGTACAAAACTCGTTGAGACGCTACGAAAACATTCACAAGCATCAATACCATATAATATTTACAAATCAGTCAGAGATAGGCCTGTCAACGATACATTATTTAGGGTCTCAGTGGACATATTTCGTACTCCTTAATCAGAGTTACAATGATTTGCATAAAATATAGGTTTAAATATTTTAAATATCACAAAAACCGCCCTGACCACAGTTATTGTATAAGCTTTAACAAAAACTCCACCCATTCATGTTTGACACTGACAATATACAAATAAAAACTCAAAGTTATTGTCACAGCAAATTTTGCTCCTCAAACATTTAACGTGTAAAATGATTCTATAAAAAGATTTCTGTGCAACAAAGGGTATGTACTATTACAAAAACGACCTAAACATGATTGATAAATCATTTGAGCTCATGATATTTGATGACAAGTCAGGTAAAATCTTAAAAAATAGACAAGTCGGTTTCTCATCTAGCAAGTTGCAACTGATTGTGGATGTGATTATTATATGGAACATAAATTGCATCAATGCTCTGAGCATGTTTTAAGGGCAAACTGGGGGGCAAATTTTTCCACCCACTGACATCCATAGGTGTTCCACTTCTACGAACTGACTTTTTAACGTGGACCATTCATATTGAATATATTCCTTGCTGTACACATCAGAGCATTGCCCTTGGATCTGTGTGTCTGAAAGAGTCCTCGTCTTCGGATTCCGACGTTGGCAAATCACTGGAGGGGGTGTGTAGATTGTTTGGTCCAGCACTCCCTTGGCACACGTACCATTCGTTTAGGTTGGTCACCTGAGGCGAAAGGTTCGACGAACGGTTCCTGTGGGGATCTAGGTTTGGTGAAAGGGCATCACCGATCGTCGTAGACGAGGGATGGTAAGAAGAGCCCGTGTTGGCGGAAGGGGGCGGAGGAGACTTGCAGTGAACCTTCATGTGTTTGCGCAGAGAGCTCGGGTGTGTATACGACTTGTCACAGCCCCTCACTTTACAGAAGTAAGGCTTATCGCTCGTGTGGACGTGCGAGTGCTTCTTCCTGTCACTGCTGTTGGCGAATTTCCTGTCACAGCCATCAAACTCGCATTTAAACGGCTTCTCACCTGTCAAACGTACAAAAAGATAGCATTTAGATATTGAAATCAGACATACGTGTTTTTAATTACAATAAAATATAGTAACTAATGGATGTTAGATTCTCATTAAGCAGCTTGATGGTGCGTTTTGAAAAATCACAATATCACTGTAACCTCAGAGTACTTATTTTGTGCTATTACATATTGAATGTTCAGAAACACCACATGACGTATGCAACCACTTCGTAAATGCTCTAATTTTTTCTGACTGAACCTTGCCAAAATCTTATCAAGAAGTCTTTTTATTGTTTTTGCTGGATGTGCAGCTGAGTCAACTACTGTAGACGGGGGGGGAAAAACTCGGCCCGCCATATGTATCAGATTGCCTGGAGTAAAACACTGACCAGCCCTTACAACACATCTAAACAATATGATGCCATAACTATACATTACACGTTGCACTGATGCTTTGTTCCCATATTGAGGCTTACTACAAAATAACATAACTTTTTACCCATCTGATTTGCTGAGTCAAGATTTCAAGAAACCATAATGGCTCAAGCACTACTATAAACGTACTCTAGATGGGTTTGACACGCTAGCCTACATATTTAGGTCGCAATTTACGTCAGCATGTGTAGAGAGCATAACGTGACAGTAATAGGCAGTTCAAGAACCTAAACAAAACCTGCAACTTTTTTTAACTGCTGACAATAACAAATGACCAGTTTAAAAGGTTCACTTGAGTGTTTATTTGTAATGGCTGGGTGAAGGTATTTATATTAAAAACACAATGTTCTAGTTAAATATGCTCAGATACCACAGCACCCATGCAGAGGCCTTCATCGCTCTGCAAAGATACCCAAATAGTTTGGTAAATCATAACGCCCCATGACTGGCCTATTCTCTGGATTTACATTAGTATGGATCTATTCACATACTGTTCCCAGTGGATTTAACAGAGACAAACACGTGCCGCAAACTCAGCCATTACTTCGTGTGTAGTTCATCTGCATCCTAATAAAACACATTCCTTCTGTGCTTACACACGTTGAACGAAATTAAACTGTTGCTGATTTTTTTGCATTTCAACTGAAATAAAATTGCATGCATCAAAGATATATGTAACATGTAAATGCATTAACTGCTTATAGCAGCAAAGTGTCAACTTTTATACTAGTAGCAAGAATATGCACGTTGATCTCACACAGTTAAGTGCATGACGCTGAGCAACACCAAGGCATACTTTTTGCACTGTAAACAAACAATCCAATAACCGTCTTTCTGTTTGAAGACGGATATTTGTGCACGAGGCGGGGCAGTGTTTCTGTTCCCCCAATAAATGCTACATATCAAGAAAATTCGATTATCTGTCAAGGAGAGCAAACACATTCAATAACAGGCGCCTATAAACACGAACTAAAGTTTTTCCAAAGAATTTTCACTAACCTGTGTGCGTCCTCTTGTGAATCTTGAGATTTTCCGAGCGCGCGAATACTTTGCCACAACCGGGAAAAGGGCACGGGAACGGCTTCTCGCCAGTGTGCACTCGAATGTGATTGATCAGTTTGTACTTGGCTTTAAACGCTTTTCCCTCGCGCGGACACTCTTCCCAGAAGCAGACATGAGAGCTCTGCTCCGGTCCGCCAACGTGCTCCACCGTGACATGGTTGACGAGCTCATGCATGGTGCTGAAAGTTTTCGAGCAGGGCTTCTTGGCAGTCTGTTCCTGGTCTATCCACTTGCAGATGAGCTCCTGCTTAATGGGCTGCCGCATGTATCGCAAAAACGCCCCCGTGGCTCCGTGAGGAGCCGTGGCGAGGTTCACATTTAAGTTCATGGAGTTGTAGCTGTGCAGAGAAGAAGATCCATAGTGCTCGGGCCTGTGGCCGAAGTGCTCTGGCCTGCCGTAGATGTCTCCCGGTAGACCCAAGCGCATCTGCCCGTTGAGGGCATGGTGGTGGTGGTGGTGGTGGTGGGCACCTGGGGCCGCTTGCTCGTGCAGTCCAGAGAAAAGTGGATGGGCACCACCTTCCGCGTGCCCATAAGCACCTGTTGGGGAAATGAACATGCCATGGTGATGAGGGGAGGAGGCGGAACTATGCTGGTCGCCAAGTGCATGCATAGCAGAGGCTGAGAGCTCTCTCCTGAGGATGAAGTCCCTGCTGGTGGTGTAGCCTGTGTGGGGGTGAGCCACGGGGAAACCAACTGTGGTCTGAGAAGACGTGAAAGATGCCGCGGTCTGGGCTTCGGGATGGCTTTGAACAGGCTGAGAGGGACTAAGTTTGAGAGCATTGGTCTGTGCCATGTGCTCGGGTCCAAATGGAGTGAGAGCCACTCCGGGGTCGTTGCCCATCTCCCCAGGGTGGAGGTGGGCATGGTGGGAGTGCGGGTGATGCCCCCCTATCCCCGGGAAGCCTGTCATATTCTGATGAGGAAGGGCTTGAGTCGATGCCAAATCCGCTAATCTTATCGCCGAATTCCTCTTGCTTAAAGGGGGCTCCATCACTACGCTGTCATGTCCACGCACACCGCTATTGTTTTCGCCAACTACGGGCCTTCTGAAACCATTAAAATATATGTATATGGCCGTCTATAGAACTTCTTTTGTCCTGCCTCTAACTCTGCTTGCTCCTTTTCCCACTCTGTCCTCAAGCGATTGGCAGAACATACAACAGTTGGAGGACACAGTGGGGAATAGAGTTTAGAAATGGCACTGCGGGTATTGGACAGATTTCGGTGACTGGCAGTTAAGAGAACGAAGCGATTGGCTGTCTTTCAGCGCAGAGGCTCAGCGGGGTTCCGCCCCCTCACTCTCTTCATCACTGTTCACTCCAGAAAGTTGTGCTCACAAAGTTACAGGCAAATCTGTTTACCGAGACACACACACACGTGGAAGGATGTTGTTTTTCTTTTTGCACAAAACAGTGACACTACACACGCAGAGCATATTGTGCAACACCCCCACACACCGTTTGAATTATATTTAGAAATTTAATTCAAATACATAGCCTACTATCATTAAACACAACTCTGTTAATGTTTTTAAAATGCAGTTAAATTTTTTAACAAGTAAAACGTTTTGAATAAGGACAAACAGGACATAATGTTGATAAAGCACACAATATATAAACACAGAAGCTAATTTGTTTTTATTTATTGGACTGTGTACATGTAAAACTGAATTATTAAATATAAAAATACAATGTCATACATTTAAAAAACGATTAGGTTTTGTGCTTTAATAAAACAATTAACAAAAAGACAATTTAAACAACAAAAAGTTAAATCTTAAAAAAAAAAAAGTGTTAAATTCTGTGCTCCCTGTCATTGTCGAGTTTATTAATACTACTGCATGTTCAACATTATCATAAAAAAAAAAGTAAAGTCATGATTCAATTTAATAAGTTTTCTGTGATTTAAGAAATATTTCGAACATTAGATCTCAGTCCACTGGGCACTGCCAGACACTGATAGATTCCTGTGCAAGTACAGAATAAAATGCCCTTTGACAAACACACATATACACACACACACACACACACACACACACACACACACACACACACACACACACACACACACACATACATATATGACTGGAAGTCTAATCTATCTATCTATCTATCCATCTATCCATCTATTTACTTTTTTTCTTCAATTTTTTGTAAAAAAAAGAAAAAAAATCAACAAACATTACTCTTTACGTTATTTTGTCCCATACTTATTTGTTCACGCTGTACGTGTGTGGTGATGCACGTCTACGCCGGTTTAGAGTCCATGTTGAACTCATCTGGAAGTGTATGCCATTGATTTAATGTGTCTTAATTCAAAGACATTTTTTTAAAATGCTTCAGGGTAGTTTTTCCAAATTGAAAATAATTATTTTAAAATTTTATTGGCAATTGTAAATCAGAAGGCAAAGAATATCAGAAATAACAGGCCAAATATTTACATTAAATAATAATTTAAAGACTGTTCTGCTTTCACCCCTGTCTAACAGTACTAAATTTCAAAATCTCGAATGAAGTAAAATGTATCAACTTTTTGGTTAGACAAAGATATAATTCTCCACTCAGATTAATCAAACCTTGAAAAATGTAATAGTGGTATTTTGATATTTCCGCTAATAAATAAGCTGTGTATCTCCTGAGTAACGTAAGCTAGAGCTGCACCTGCAGTATAACTGAAAGTGTCGTGATTTCCTGCAAAAACCTGATCCTGCCTGTCAGCTTTGTCAAGGGTCTTAATTTAGGTTGAATGGAACTACAATGTATGCCGGTTAACGTGTCAGAAGCATAATAATATATGCATTAAAATTTAGATTTGCGATATTTATCATTGAATTGCGATGGACAATCGTATTTAAGAGTGTAATTAACATAATTAAGTATTAATTGCTTATACACTTGTAATAAAGCATACAGGTGTATAAACTCATAAGTGTAATAAAAGTCAATAATGAGAATGTCAAAAATGTATCATTTATAAAATAAACTTTTGAGTGAAATCTCGATTTCAGTTGACACTTATTACGAATCGATGTAACGGAGGAAGAAGGCAGTACTTGCTTCTTGAAACCTTTGAACAGAGACTATTTCTTAATAAGTTCAAAGGGTAGCATATGTGGTTTCCACGGGTCGAAGGTCAAACACCCTTAAAATACCCAAGGTCACTAAAAGTAAGCAACAATGCGTCACCATATTGATGATGTCAAAGTTAAAAGAAATGCCTTGTCGCGTTTTCTAAGAGCAATGCACATTAATTGAAACCTATATTTCTTGTCAGTGTAGAGGCATGATCGCTGACGTATAGTAGGCTATTTGAAGATTAGTTGTGATTTTATCCGTTCAAATAACAGGAAAATCAAGGTTATTCAGGCACTGACGTTATGTATATTTGAAATAATTTTTAAGAAGTCGATTTTCCCTCTACTGTCCGAGTGAGTGTGTTTTAGTTTTTAATCTTTTCGAACTTTCCCCCCCTCTTTTTTTTTTTTTTTTTTTTTTTTTTTTTGCAACATGACAAAAGAAGAACAAAAACTGCGGCTGTGTGTTCCAGGCCGACTGCACTCTCGGTCTAATTTCTCTTTCTTCTTCTCCCTGCCCATTGAAAAGGGGAAAGGTTTTTGTGGTTTTCTGGAGAAATAAAGAACTTCTTAAAGAGGTCGGCAGACGTGACTTTGAACTTGGATCAGATCCTGTGTTTCCTGTGGAGAGGGTAGAAATAGTCTTGGAAGAATGGTACATAACGTTCAAACAGTATGGCTGTGAGCTGAGGAACACAGAATTCCCAAAGTTTTATACGTCCTCCGCTTTATTATTTACAGCTTAAAGCGTAGAGAAGAGAGGAAAGACGGTGCGTTGTGCGTTGGAACGGGACTTAGGGTCAGTGAAATTGTAAGTAAACTTTTTTTTTAACTAAATGTTAACATTAAAACAAACTCTCGAATTCCACTTAAGATTTTTCCTAGGTCATAAATGGTCCCTGAAGTACTTTGGCCTGAAATCTGGAAAGCGGTAACCCTGTTCACATATGCATGGATAACTTCAGTTTGACGGTTTCGTTGTTGTCAGGTAGTGTAGGCTACAGACAGGGTTATCTACAAAGGCTAGAAAAAGCTCGCATACACGCTAGTTCTGCAACCACAGCATGCCGCTGAACTTGATGTTAAACCATGCAGATTACCTCATTTATTCAATTGGAAGAACTAGGCTCTCGTCAATGACGTCATTGTTTTTCTGTTATTTTTTTAATTAAAGGTATAACATATTGTGTTTGTTTGACACGAGGATGCAGCCGGATCTAGCTAAAATAAATTAAGGTCGGATTTTGGTCTTGGTTCTGCTATAATACGCAACAGACTGTGTTTTAGGTTTAGTTGTGCTTAAAAGCATGTCACGGTGATATGCAGACATGGCCTAAGCCTAAAGATTTTTATTAATTACAATTTTGTTGTAATTTAAGATTTTCAAAATGTAACTTAGCATATGGTTTATTTTGTTAAGAAAATTATGTTGATACATTATTACAGTATTAAAATATATAGCATAATTGGGATTTTCTTAAAATCAGTAAATGATTCAAAGTATTATATGGAAAGATTATGTTAATGACAATGACGTATATAGGCTAATACCGACAAGTCTCTTGACTCGTTTTCTGTCACTGAATATATTTTAATAGTCTAATTTGTATCTCAAGAAATTATAGTGTGATATGTATTTATGAATGCAAGTTTGTTTGTTTTTGATGTCAGTCATTAGCTTACACATGTTTTATTCAGATTCTGACATCCATACAAACTGGATACAACTGGATACAGTGTTTTCTTTATTATTAGTCAGCAAAATGTGTTCCATACTAGTAGATTAAGTTAAAGGACATCTAGCAAGGTTTGTTGAGATTATATTTCATTCATCCATACCCTGTCTGTTTGTTAGATTATGGCAAATTAACTAATTAAAATTCGCTACAGACTTATTTGTCCAAGGCGTTTTAAAGCATTATCATTAAGCATTTCGCGAGGTTTTACACACCCACCAAAAAACTATGGATTACACTTACTTTTATGAGCCCGCGTGGCAACTGATTTACAGATTTTAAGCGGTTTTATTAAGAGCGATTATTTTTGCTTTCCCTCTACCTATTTCCCGAAAAGGCTCTCCGAAAAGTAGGCGGTAATTGTCAGTGGAAGATGGCGATCAGCGATTAGTTGCCAAAGGAGAGCGTTCGATTGGAGGGACATCTGGGATTGATGAGGAGAGGCGGCCAATGAGAGCGCGTCAAATGAATGACCGGGCTCCAGTTAAAGGGGGCGTAAGAGGAGGTAGTGCCAGTCCACTGAGAAAGAGGGACCCTCCGAGATAAACATAGACAAGCGAAAGAAATAAACATTCCAATTCGAGATGCTTCAAGAACAAGGAAGACTCAGTAAGATATTGATTCGTATTTTCGTGTAATCCTCAAACAACGGCATCGGCAGGAAAAACGCAAAGGAATCTTTTCATTTCGTTGCATTGGGGGATTTTGAGTAACAAGTTATCCGCAAGAAAAATATAGTCTAACTTAATACGCAAAGCTTTTTTTTCTCCCTGTGAGCGGATCGAACTTCATCGCCTCATGTCGTGTTGTCAAACCTGGAAGTTAATATTACCGTAGCGCATTTTATTTTATTTTATTTTATTAAATGTTTTGTTGAAGCGCCGTGTATAGACTGCTTGAAAGAGAATTGGTTTTGCGCAACGAAAGCATGTTACTGGACGCAGGGCATCAGTTCCCTGGTTTGGGAGTGGGCACCTTTGCCAGACATCATCACTCCTCTAGTGAGATGCAGGACAGAGACTTGAGTTTAGCGCAAAACAGCTTCGTCGATTCGGCGCACATGGGCGCCTTCAAACTGAACCACGATCTCTCGCCCGGACAGAGTTCTGCATTCACGAGCCAAGCGCCCGGTTACCCCGCCGCGGCTCTGGGTGCGCACGCGGCTCATGTCACATCATACGCGAGCTCGCCGTTTAACTCCACGCGGGACTTTCTCTTTCGCAGCCGTGGATTCGGGGAATCATCACCGGCAGGAGGCCAGCACGCACTCTTTGGCCCCACTGCCGGCTCGCTCCATCACTCTCACACAGACAGCCAAGGCCACATTCTGTTCCCTGGCATCCACGAACAGCATGGATCTCACGGCTCCCCAAATGTGCTCAACGGGCAGATGCGACTCGGACTACCAGGGGAGGTTTTCGGGCGATCAGACCAGTACCACCAGGTCTCCAGCCCGAGAACCGATCCTTACTCGGCCGCCCAGCTGCACAACCAGTACGGCTCCATGAATATGAACATGGGGATGAATATGGCAGCGCATCACCATCACCCCGGTGCCTTCTTTCGCTACATGAGGCAACAGTGCATTAAACAAGAGCTCATCTGTAAGTGGATCGATCCGGAGCAGCTCAGCAACCCTAAGAAGAGTTGCAATAAAACTTTCAGCACCATGCACGAGCTGGTCACCCACGTCTCGGTCGAGCACGTTGGAGGACCAGAACAGAGCAACCATATCTGCTTTTGGGAAGAGTGTCCCCGGGAAAGCAAGCCCTTTAAAGCCAAATATAAACTGGTCAATCACATCCGCGTGCATACGGGAGAAAAACCTTTCCCCTGCCCGTTCCCTGGATGTGGCAAAGTCTTCGCAAGATCAGAAAACCTTAAGATTCACAAGAGAACACACACAGGTAATTATATTTATTTTTGCTTGTGCTATTCATAACAAACGGAATAACAATATGTATTGGAGCTAGATTTTACCAGCCGCCAAAAATAGTATCACAAATAGCGGTTCTTGCAAAAATAAGCTGATTATGCCAGGTTGGTATATTTTTAGACTTTGAGAGCGCATACTTAGATCGACGTTTAAAGTATATTTAGATCTTTAAAAACAGATACTTGTGAACACGTATTCAATTCGTGTAAGTGAACGCGGCTTGGACGATTATGCATGGTCTTGTACGGAGTAAATGTGATGTTTTGCAACAATGTGGTCAATTATGTAAGAGACTGTCGAGGGTTTGTGGATCATAAACTTTAAACGGGTCAAAGGCGACTCGAGGGCTCATCGCGTGCGCAGGGCAGCCGTAAATCTCTCTAACCGGTTTAATGTTTGCGTTGACCAATGCTCGAGCACTCAGGCGACTACGTCAGGATTTTGAAATTTTCTCCAGCATATTGTGTATGTTTATGGAAAGATAGCGGAGTATTTTTTTTCTGTTGACAGAAACAATGTATAAATACACACGAACAATGACACTTATTCAGGTTATAGTTTTTATTATTATTATTTTTATTATTTTTTACAATGACTAGCTACTAAATGTAAACACTGCGTATAACCACACGGATACTCACGCACCTTCATACATAAGAATTACAAAATGAATACAAACTATTTCCAACACAATAATGACGACATAAAAATGAGAATATATCTCCTACTTTAGGAATGGGCGATATGTGGGCCCATTGTTATTCTTTCCATTGCACTGACAGTGTATGTGTTAGACAGGCCATTACCAGGGTTGCACATTTGAGCAATTTCCTCTTCAGAATACACAGAGGTATTGAGCCTTCTATTTGTCAAGGTGTTAATTGCATTTTGATTATTTTTAAGCAAATGACTAAGTTAGTGGGGCTGACAAATTCTGAACGTTGCATATAGGAAATTGTGTTGACATGACTGTTTCCCCTTTTTTGAGTTTTGTTTTATTTATGCAGATTGCTAAATAATCCAAATTATTGTAACGTTTTTATCATTTCAGATTTTCTGTTTTTTGTTAACTTAACATTTATGGTTATATTTGTAGATGAGCTTATGTGACCCCCTGTGTCGTTTTATGAATACGTGCACATGATAACCTCGCGTAATTTAATTTATGTTTGATTTAAATGCGACAAAATCTGTACCGTTTTGTTTTTAGAACCACAAAAAAACAACTGCGTGTAAATAACGTTTTAAAACTATACATATATATAATGGGGGTACAATTTTCAGTTGTAGTTTGTGCTATTTTTGTTGTGTGTGTTGTGAACAAAACGTTAATCGCTAATCGTGTGAATGTTATGATGTTTTTCTTCTCAGGTGAGAAACCATTTCAGTGTGAGTTTGAGGGATGTGATCGACGCTTCGCGAACAGCAGCGACCGAAAGAAGCACATGCACGTCCACACGTCAGACAAACCATATCTCTGCAAAATGTGTGACAAGTCCTACACTCACCCCAGCTCTCTTCGAAAGCATATGAAGGTAATTCCCCATATTCTTTTAAACCACAATGTGAGAAATACACAAAAACTTTGCCACCAAAACGCTTAATTACCACTCAGTGAATTAACAGTAGCCATAAGTAAAGCAAGTAAAAAAATAATATTTAATTATAAATTGCATAACATAATTTGCTATTGTATTATGAAATAGTAAAAACATTGCACAGACTAATTTTCAACTAACTATTTATTTATCAGAATTTTCTAGTGGGCAAGTTTTTATCAATACACACATAATTCATTTTGAAGATCATTAATTATAAAAAAAACTATTTTTGCGTTTTAGGTTCACGAGTCATCCCCACCTGCATCCGACTCGTCGCCAGCGGCAAGTTCTGGTTATGAGTCCTCTACACCCCCTGGTCTGGTGTCTCCCTCCACTGAGACCCAAAGCAACAACAATCTGTCGCCTTCCTCAGCGGTCCACAGTTCCAACAACCACAGCAGTTTATCGTCCAATTTCAGTGAATGGTATGTTTAAGACTGTGCCATACCAGGAGGACCCGTTTCAGAAAAACAGGAGATCCATATACAGCTTGTACAGAACGAACGCTTGAATATTACGCGCTTGTCCAGCAGGATATAACATTCCCACATCGACCGAAGAAACGTGCGCAAACGCACCAAACATCTCCTTTTTGTACATACTACGCGCTCTCTTTCCCAATGGTTGTTATAGATTTTGTCGGTTTTTTGGTGTATAGATGTTCCTTCAATGGTAGCTATTTCTCTAACTGGACTTTTTAGTGCACATATTACCATAAAGTTGTATTATCATAATGAATATTGTGATCCCATTAAGGCAAACTGATTGTAAACTAAACAACTATTAACTGGAAAGAGTGCCAAAGTCAACATTTAACGAAGACAGACACAATATTTGCTTGTGAATGTATATCTTAGTTTGCTGGGCTTAACTTGTGATGTTTTGTGCTTTGCAAGTTTGAATTGTGAAATATATTTGGAAGATTGTGGGGCAAATTAATGTCGTGCCGTTAAATATCTGTAACTACACCCTTCTTTTTGTAAATATCGACTGCCATATTTATCCATTTGTAATTAAATTATGGTATTTACTTGCTACAGATGAAACAATATTTATAAAGAATGTTTCTTTACTATAAATATGTACAATAATGGGCTGAACAGGGGCATTTGTTTTGTTATATGTGTTTTTGTTCAAAGTTTGAGAAGTGTTTTCTCCATTATTGTGATAAAAATTTTACTGCATACAGATATAATAAAACGTGGTGCAAGTGTACAATCTTTACAACGCGTCGTGTTCATTCCATGTTATCTACTGTATTTGTTTGTGAACTTTGACAACTTTTAGGCCTTAATGTTTTTAACGCTAAATTATCTTTAAACCAAAATTCTGGCAGTTGCCTCAAAGCTCGATAAGCAGACAGCGCAGAATTATATCTCCATTAACAATTCGGGGTTTCAAACTCAAAAAATCCCTAGAACTGACTGAAATTGAAACAACATTAGAGGTTTATTGTCGTAGTATAAGTAAGTTATTAATAGAAATACTTCTTTAGTACTAGAGTGAGATTTTTTTCTTTAACTTTGGATAATGCCGTAGCCTTTCCACCCTTGAGTTAAAATAGAGTTTGAAATCAAGTGGCCGTGAACTTGACTCTGGCACTCTTGTAAAGCTCTGAAAAGAAACCAACAACATTTTCCTGCAGAATTAAGAGCTGCCTGGCAGTTTCTGCAATTTATTCGCTCAATTGTGAGTCTTTCAAACGCGCCCAGACACATGGCAACATTCAGCCGAGAGCAAAAAAACGCGGAATAAAATAACTCTTAAAAAGGCATTTGACATTGCGCCGAAACATCAATGAATATTGTCTCAGGCTATTTTTCCTGTATGATGATATCACTGACAAGACGAAAACTGCTATGAAAACAATCCTTCAGCATGAGTAATTAATAGACTGGATGTACTTGAGAGCCATCGCATCCGTGTTACTATCTGTGTAAAAGCTCGAGTGCACCGCGTAAAACTTTATAATGTGAAGGATCAGATTAATATTCATGTGGGTAAAGCCTGGGGGAAAGGATAGGATTTTAGACGCTTTTTCTATTGTTGACTGTAAAATCACCACCCGGTGCCTGTGAAGGGTGCATGAACTTAATGTATATCCTACATATTTCATTCAGGGAAAATACAACTTAGAGCCACCCACAAGAAGCCAGTTGGACGATTCAGAAATCACCAGAACAATGATTTTTATTAATGTGCAGTTGCCTGTGGGCGACCGGGTACAATCTTTTCTTACGTTCTCGGCTGTTGACAGAATCGCCTTCTCGCTGGTCTGTGTTGGTTATCGGCTGGATATAAATATTCTCTGTTAACGCATAGGCTACTTTGACATGGTTGTGTGTTTGTGTGTTGACCTGTTTAGGGGAGGATGATGTGACCTGTAGGTAGAGTGAAAGGTCAGCGTCCTGCCGAGCTTGGATGGCGTTTCTTTCTCAGCGCATGCTGCTCTGATATTGATCCGTATAGAAAACCCTGCCCGAACAAAAGAAATACAGTTATAAACTGTACATTTCACTTTACAGAAGACTTTATTTTCTAAAACGTAATGTTGTTTACTTTTTTATATGCACAACTAAAAGTTATCAAAACAATCTTGGATTTTATAGGGCGTTTTAACTGAAATACAGTTAACACTGAAATGTAGATTTAACGCAACACAGCTTCTCAAATTATGAATACTTGTAAAAATAAACAGGCATAAATTAATAATAATAACAGCAATAATAATAATTTTTACATTTGCTACAGTTTTCGTTGCGTCTACGATAAATGAACATTATGCTTCAAAAGACTTTGTTTTTCTTTGTTTTTGATTTATTACGCTGGTGAGTGCTGCCAACTCCCGCTTACCATTTAACAGACTGGAGGGATGGGGCCATTACAAACAAACACAGGATAACATTAGGCTATGGTTATCATAATTCCTATATGCATTTCAAGCACATTGAAAAATGTTTATAAAATGCATACATTTTATTTAACATTTTTAATTTTCTAAAATATTACTAGTTACCACCAAATTGTTAACCAAGAGCTGTAATTGCACCTAGACGGAGAAAATAATCTGACTTGACAATGATTAGGGAAACGGCTGCCTATTTTCCAACCGATTTCATCTACACCTGCAGAAATATGCGCAGACATATATGCGCAGTCTCTTTTACACACACGCACACACACACACAAACACACAGTGGTCCCTCTGGTTTTCTCACACAGAATGCGATAGACAGATTTTTAAATCAAAATCAAACCTTTATTTTATTGCTTTTCTTTTTTGTAGTTTATTAATTTAGAGCTTTTATTTCCGAGAGATCAATTTTGTAGCTATTGTTTTGGGATCAAATCATTTCGTCTTATTGTAGGCTACCTCTACCTAATCATTTTTACTACTTATATATAACACACACACACACACACACACACACACACACACACACACTTTTTTTGATTATTGTACAAATGTACCGGGCGTTTGTACCAAATATATTTTGTTATAGTCACATATAGACTATTAAATAATATAGGCCTTTACGACAGTTAAATATCTAGCAATAACATTTCATAAATAGTATAATGTTGAAGAAACTGTTAATGTTTAATCAGCTTTGCCTAAATCGGAGGACAAAATGGCAAGATTGGGCGCATTAGATCTTAGATTGAATAAATAATTAATTAATGCAAGATTGAATGAGTTTTATCACTATTAACTATTATTGATGCAGATCACAGTCTTTATTGCCTCTTAAAAGCTGCCATCTTGCACTGAATCAAACCTGGGCTTTTTATAAACCTACTGATACAAATTAAACCTCACGATTTGAATATTTCAATTGTTTATTTGTAATGTATTTCAGAATGATACGAAAAGAAATTCTAAAGAACACGTAGGCCTTTTGACACGGTAAGCCATGTATCCTTATGTGACCTGCAGTAACCCTTCACTGGACTCTAACTGATGCCCTCACAAAGATGCCCACTGCAACGTATTTAGCAGTTTATTTGATAATAATTTTAATTAAATATTGATGGAATTTGGACCCCCTGAAAATGATGTAATTGAACATAACGAATTTATAGACAAACAAACGAATATTATTTCTTGGGCTCATGTAAGACGCAAAAATAAAATTGGTGTTATATGAATACCAAACGCTGAATGAAAACATTGACAAATATTTGGCCGACAAATATGAAAATAAGACAGTTAAGAAATATAAATTGTTTCGATAAATAATTTTCACATAATATGTGGGAAAATGCTATTCAGTAATTAATTTAAATATTTGTCATGGTGAATAAACGAACCACCAAATAAATGCATTAAAACTGATAATTTTCTGCTTCATTGCTTTATGTTAAAATATGAAATCTGAAATCTGAAATGTATATTACTGATAATGACATAACAAACATTAATAAATATTAAAATTAATAAAACTCTGGCTTCGGAAAGACAGGGTTTCAGAGCTACAATGTCGCTCCAAGTTGTACTCTATATTAGCATTTTGATGGACATTTGTCATGTCATGTTCACAGATAGATTGCAATCGTGCAATAGCTTTTTTGTAACTGCTATTTTGCAACATGTTACTTGTGCATTTAAACTCAAAAAGATGAGGAAAAAAGACGCTGCAGAAGCGCTCATCTAGCTCTTCACTCAAATCTCACTTAACAAAATGCATTTATTTAAACATCATGTTACTTTTATATAATTTAAAGATTTAGTACACCTATACATTTTACCAATATACATGTAATAATTTAATTTAGATATGTCTATATAAATCTATAATTCTATAAGTCCTTGTAAATCACGCACATGAGGTTGAGTATCGTTTTAAAAGCAATTATTTTAACAGTAATTATTTTATTATATTCCTAAAAAATTTATAATTGCTCCATAATAACGAAAAAGCATTAATATCGACACTTTTGTGTTCATTTTTTTTAATCTCTGATGAAGTGGGGAGGAAATATAGATGAACATTCGTTTGTGATTCAAATGATGTTAATTTACTGACATTTTACGCACAGGAAAAATGATTGGGGGAAATTTTCTTAACGTGTTAGGCTACTTTGACATAGTTGCGTGTTTGTGTGTTGACCTGTTTAGGGGAGGATGATGTGACCTGCTTGCGTAAACTGTGTGCTTTGAGAATAGTGATTGATTTATATATATATATATATATATATATATATATATATATATATGCTTGTAACCTATAACTTTTATAATTTATTTATAATTAAATATACATTTTAAACTTTCTCCAACATTTCATTGTGACCACTATCCATTGTACCATTGTAAATGGTCATATACATAATCTGAAAACATAAATTACACGGAAACAGGGATGGTAAATAGTTTATTTATATTTTATAAGTGTGGGGCATATTGCTTTATGTTAAAATATGTCTTGTGAGCAATTCAAAACTAATACATTGCTTTAGGAGCATGAGCATCACACTGAATATAATTGCACTTGAAGCACAGCTCAGGCCTTTTCTTTGTCCCTTCTCAGTTTCCCTACATGTTTAGACCACCCCCTCTCTTATAGTATGTTTATGTGGAAGTCTATGTACAGTTAAGCTTCCTGTTACAGAATTGAGACTTTCATGTCTAGAGGGGTGGACGCAGACACAGCCTTTCTCACGACAAATGTATAAGCTTACTTTGAGCGAGCAGGAATAGCTGTCACTTCTGGCCTATAGAGACAAACAAAAAGCCTAATTCCTGGAGGAAACCCAAGCTGACACCGCCTATTCAGGACAAACATGACCAAGCCATTGAAAACCTCCCCTGCTAAAGACTTTCCCTTTTATATATGATCGCATTGAAGATGTGTTTTTCACTCATGAAAGTAATTTTGATATTGTGAGTCACACAAATGTGAATTACAAAGAACAGTCATGCTATTGCAAATGCGTAAATATTGCATTTATACATTTGGCAGACACTTCACTTTAAAGCAACCTGAATCAAACCCACAACCTTCACTCTAAAACCAAATATAAAATATATATAAAATATATAAAAATATAGACAAACCCAATTGTTGGGTTAACATTTTAATGTATAAATTTAACTCAGTGGTTGGTTTGTTCTTTTACTCAAATTTGGGTTGAAACAACCTAGCATTTTTAGTGTTGATGTTGCTCTACCACCATGTGCTTCTACTATTTGAGCTGCAGGAAGGCCAAGTTAGTGTATACTTACCAAAATATTGCATCATTCTTTTGACATGAGCCATAATGTTTTGCCAAATGTAAATTATTTTCATACTCTAAAATAAAAAAAAGGCTCCTAAAATATATTCAAAATATTCAGTCAAATAACTGCAGTAATTATTTTATAAAAGATTATTAACAGAAAATACTTCTTTCTGAAATACTTTATAGATGGTGGTAGGTGGATTTGGATGACACACACTCCTGCAGATGGACGTCAGATTTGAGTCCCTAATTGAGGCCTAATGACGTATGCCAGTTACTCACTAGAACTTAGAAGGTGCACTTTCAATCATTCATCACTGAAAACCTTGCGAAAAAGGTCCTCCTTTTTTAAGGTATTACTGGGCTGTGGCCTTCTTTCTTTTATGCAGACCCCTCCAGTTTAGGGAAATTTTCAATTTCCCTGCACATATAAACTTGGAGTCACACCTCCATGACTTTGATCTTCAAACACAGCAGTTCTCTGCCTGAGGGCAGCAGCAGGGCTAAAGATGCTTTCAGAGTTTGGTTTTATAAGGACTTAATGACTTAATGGAACAGAACCCCTTACATTTTCCACCTTTATGTTGTATTTGTCATGGAAACCGGCATAAGATTTAAAGTTACCTGTTTATTTCAACATTTTGTATCAGGCTTAAAGAGGGAAAGGAAATTGGACTGGCTGCTCTCACCGAATAAAACCCTGCAACATTATCAAGCATCAAAACGTGAGCTACTAAAACACAGAGGCAAAGTATGCATTTTGTCAAAATGAATTTGCTTTGGTGCTTAATTCAATCGGTTAATGTACATAGTCAAAGTCTTCTGAAAACGTACTTCCGATAAGTCATATCTGAGACACCGCACGTCTCTCTCCTGCTGTTATTTTTTCGTCCAATGATACTTAGAGCAGGCAAACGCCATTCAGAAGAATTTGACAGAAATGAGTGTTGATGGCTCTTTTCAAAATATCAAGGAGCACGCAGATACCTCCTTACATCTTGCAGATAAGCTTCTTCCCAGCTGTCTCTTTCGTACTTTTCTCATTGAGCACCTTTGACTAAATCATAAAAGCAAAACACCCCAGTGCTCCGAGGATTTGGTTTGATATTCCTGCGCATATCTAATATCTTACAAGTTTTTGACTTTGCCCACATCAAGAGTTTACAAGTGGCCCTCCACAGGTTATTAAAACACCAGGAATGGTTGAAGATGAACATCAAAACAGTAGCAGTCTGTGCGGAATGGATTCCTGTGCCGTAAGTTGTAGAACTGATTCTATTTTTTTTATTTTCACTGTCTGGTCGTCACATGAGGAGGCCGTGTGCCTGTGGAGCTCTCTGAATACTACAAAAACATCTCTGTCTCATGCAAATATTAGTCCAATTTGATACCTTCTCTTCAAAACAATGCTCAAGGCACCGAGAGAGAAAGCATATCTCTGACTTATCATCATTATGCTGCACTGACTGTTAATCTTTGAAGACTCTTCAATTGCATTGCTCATATCCTCCATATTTATCAATGTATGTCTTACCCCATGAGGTGCATGTGTGATCGCTTCATCGATGTCATCAGCTCCAAGCTATTGGTTTTGAGAAGGTTGTTCATTGCTCAGGCTAGTGGGCTGGAAGAAGCTAATTTGATTGACTTTGAACGTCAAGTTTCCATGCTGGTGGTCCAGGGTCCCCTGACAGTCTTGACGATCATGGTCAGTGAGCTCATCAGCCGCTAGTCAGGTAGCACCTGACACATGTCAATGTCTAGAACAACAATGCACGCTAACATAAGCTAATGCCCAAAGTGATGCTGATTTGAATGAATGGAGCAGATTTAAATTTAAGTGTGCAAATATGTATCGTCATGGCAGTTCTGAGCTTAATGATTCCCTTGCCACTTCAGCACAAATAAAGTCAATGTGCTTAGACTTGTAATTTGTAAAGAATGTAAACGATGGTTCTGCTCACCAGAAAGAATATCATGTTTATAACAGCCAACTAAATTTGGTAAAATTTGTAGCATAACAAAATAGAACTAGAAGACAATCCTTTACGCATTCCAATTTACCTTTTATAAAGTCCCACGCAACATCAAAGTTTCTATCTACAGTATAATTGTCAGCGTGACTACAAAAGATCTAGGGAGTGACACAACACTACATTTATAAAAAAATGATTACATTCATTTAACTATTAGTAAATGAGATACATACTTCGAGATATGGGTTCCAGTCTGGCCTGGGTCATTTCAGAACCATGATTCACAGCCATCTTTCTTACTTTAATTTGCTTCATAAGTGACGTGTTAAAAATAACAGTCACAACAATTGAAATGTAAATGATAAAATGCATTAAAAATCTATTATTAAAAATAAAAGTAACAGTTTTGTAAATGTAAATTATAAAATGTATCAAAAATCTATTTTATAATATAATAACATTTATCAATTGAATCGAATATTGATTAATGTGTTATCATGAATGCATAATGAATTTATTCCCAAACAACTATGGTAATCTAATGCTAAAATAGACAACTTGAAAAATGTCCCTGTATCTTCCACAAGTTAACATAAGCAGAAGCTGCATTACACACTCACATGATATTATTCCTAAACATATACACAGGTGTCATCTTAATACTCCCACTTTCTGCATGTCAGACACATGCATCTGACTCTCCTGACATACATTCTTTCACTACTCTCAGGCAGCCGCAGTGATAACGAGTATATTGATTTCTTGACAAATCACAAGTGGCAAAAACAATGAGAAACACCACGTGTCCCCAAACTCCTGACAGTCATATTTATTTTGAAAAGGACGCGACAGTCTCGCTCATCCTGACAGAGGTATTCTTATTTAGGGTGGCACATCTCATCATCACATGGGCGCTTGTGTGGCAGAAGATGGCTTCATAAACATGGAGAGCCAAATGCACTACTCCACAAATTGGTGTTGTGTAGTGACATCCCTCCAGTCTCTTGGCTGTCTGGTCTCTGGGATGCGGCCCTCAAAGGAGGTGTTGAAAAGTAAACAGCGCCTAGCTGGAAGGGAAACGAGTGCATTTACTTCCCACCTCGTGCATAGCTCGCGTGGGAAGTCTGAGCGAAGACGGTCCCCGGTGGGCTTGCAGAAGAACTGGGGGATACTGCTAGGCCCCCATCCTTCTAGCACTCGATAAATAAATGGGAAACACTGTTGACAGCTGTTTACAATGATGCCGAAAAGAGGAAATTGCATTAAAAGAGTGGCACTCCTGACAGATATTGTCCTGTCGTACCAAAAAAGCACAAAAAACAAAGGGGAGGAAAGCTATTTGAAGGTGCAGCGAGCAACAAGCTGTGTTCCTAATGCTGAATTCTGCACCACACAAGTCCCTCCTCCCTGTCCACAAAGCACTGTGGTGGCACTTCACAAAATAAAACAAGCAAGCGCATTTGGAGAGCACACTCTGTGCCAGGGGTTTGATAAGAGGGGACTAATTGCTGCAAACCGAAGAACAGTGCAGCTTGTCAGCATGGAGTATAGCTGGAGGTAGGGTCCATCCTGAGTCAGTACGCGTGCGTTAGTTATTCTGTATTTAATTGAAGGGCCTACGGTACACTGGGGTGAGGCTAAGGGGAATTATTAAGCTTTAACCAGGGGCCTTCTGGGAAAAGGGCCCTAATCAGGAAGCTGGGGAGCGAGTAGAGGCTGATGAGAATTATGACGATTATGACATGTTAGCACATGTCTGTAGGACAAGTGGACAGACGATGAGTTAATCAAGGGCTAGATTAAATGGCTCCCATGCTGTCAGGAAACTACCCCGAGTCTCCCATGTCAACGTCTTCTTATTAGGGTCAGCATCTACCTTAATGACTTATGGATATGTGTGTATATATGTAGTTTGAATTATTCATTGCTCTGTGCTTCATCAACAATACATTATTTGCAATTAACCAACACTTGTCTGTGTGCAAAACAGTGACCTTAGGTCAAACAGATAGTTCACACAAAAAATTCTAATTGTATCATCTTTTACTCTTTACTCTTTTACCCTCATGTCATTCCAAGCTCAAAAAAAGAGAGAAAGAAACTCAGCATTGGTAGAAAATACTCAATAATTGCTGAACTATCAATTTAAGAGTGAATCACTTCAGAGCTTGACTAACTTTAAATCTTGTATGCAAAATGTTTTCCTATAAATTTAACCATCATGACTACATTTGTGTGCTGTCATAACTTGTGCTTTTTACTAGAATAGAGAGTGCATCTTAACGTTTGTATTTTTCTAACATATAATGAATTGTTACCAGTTTTGTGGATCCCTTGTTTCCACTATTCCTGTTAACTATCCTGTAAATGTTAGTAACAATAGACCCAGGCATATTAACTCTATTATACTCGTCAATGATTTCAATAAATAGCCATAATACCCATTGAAAACACATTTAACATGTTTTGTTATCTTTGGGTTTTCTAAATTCTTCATCAGAAAACACTCGTTAAATATCTCTGTTTTTCAGGGCAAAATTTTATATTTACAAGACTTTATTTTATGTTATGCTTACCAAGCAGTTTACAGAGCTTGACTGTTCTCAAACTTAATGGCACTTTTTCCTGGAGAAAGAACATATTGTATCATTTACAGATATAACATAAATCATACAAGGCCACAAACCTCCAAATAGAGTTTTAAATATGTGCAAACAGTTTTACAGACCCCATATTTGCTGTCATAATTTTATAAATACAAGCTTGACTATTGGATAGCCGGTTACTCAGTGATTATTTCTGAACTGTTCAGTTGATTTCATAATCCTCAAATGAACTTTTCAGTGAAACTAATCATCAGTTACAAACATGTTTACCATCTTTTCAAAGTCAGCACATTCAGTTGTCTGGATGTCTCTTCATTAGCTAGGCTCATGTGTTTCTTAGCGTCAAGCTAATTGATTGAACCTCTCATATGTTAATCCTCCATTGGAAGGAACAATACCCTTTGCTCTTGAATTTACTTTTTTTTTTACCCTATCACTAATAAAGCCAACCTCCCTGCTGATGGAAAATTGTCAGTTTACCTCAAGCTACAGGGGGCTTAGCAATCAGGCCTTAAAAAAGCACTGACAGGTTAACCTGCTGTGCACAGGGGTCTCTAGGGACAGGCCTCCACTGCAGTTTTACATGCAACGCTTCTGTTTGCCAACGAGAGACTCAGCACATAATAGAGTTGTTATCAGCCACTTGAGTTTAACCTTTGCAGACCCTAGGAAAAATTGACATGCTCTAAACTGCTCTATGCTCTTTCTAGTTCCAGCCTACTTCGTTTATTTTGTTAAGCAGTGTGACAGGAAATGTCAAACATATGCACTATAGTTTTAGGAACTAATGAAAAACAGCAATGTAATTGAACTTATCAAAATATAGTACTTCAATCATCTCACTGTAACTCGAATGGAGATTTGAAATATTCTAACTAAATCACCATTGTTAACTAACCAGTTTGCCAGGTTTAAACATTTCCTGTGCCGCAATCTACAGCTCTTCACACACAATCTTACAAATGCATCCATTATACCATGGTCATGTCTTAGTAATGGGCTTTTAGTGGGACAGCTTAAGGTTTTCACATTTTGAAGACAGTCTACAACAATAGACAGCACATCCACATGCTTGTCGAAGGTGAACACAGCACTCAAAGAGGGCTCTTTATTATTCGTTCTCTAACAACCCATTGTGGGCCACAGAAAATGTAAAACACCTACCATAGATATCAATTGAAGACTTTTTCGTTTTATCTCTAAAACATTAAGTTCCGTTTTGATAGGTTCTTGCCTTATTCTGTATTTCACCCAGCCTGGTGTGTATTGTAATATGCTTTTCCATGGTTAGACAAGAGTATTCCTAATGACAATCATTGAGCATTACTAACGACTAGCCATTAGAGTCGTAACCACAGAGCGTTCCAAACTCCTCCTGTGTAGCACAATGGAACTGCATCTATATGGAATCTATCTGGGAGACAGAAGTAGAATTAACATTTATTGTTTGCGACAGATTTTTTCTTAGCTGCAAAGGTGTGCTCTTTCATCAGATGTTTTCAGACCTTAACAGATTTGACAGGAATTTGTTATCTTGATGCCTCCACAAATCTCTGCTGATAACACTGACAATGTCAGTATATTTATATTCACATTTTCCCTCTTCTTGCATCAGATGCCCCTTGTTTATTTCATCTATTCCTTTTTTCCAGTTACAAGATTAACAAAGTTTCACGTTTAGCATTATTGGTTTAATCCTTGACTTAAATGTCAGAATATACACATTCCATCAATCTTGACTGATCTCAACAGTAACAGCAGTAACAGCTAGTCTTTTTCTAGCTAAATATATTCTATGATAATGGACTATGATAGAAAAATTATTGTAAAAATGTAATACAGAAAATAATTGTGAAAAAGTTCAGAAATCTAAAAACTGTTAATAGTTATAAATATCCAATGCGATTTCATGACAATTTTTTACTTTTTGATTTAGTGTCTAATTTGTATGAATTTGTAAGATCTCGTTTATACATTTCAGTACAATTTGCTCATGATGCTTGCCAATAATGCTTGGGTTTAGGAGTGAGGTTTGGGGGTATGACTCCTTTTAAAAATCATATGTTTTTGTATGAGTAAAATCGTATGAATTTGTACAAATTAGCCACTTTACTGACAATTCTTAAAATAGAGATCGGGCTGAAATATCCCACTGTCAGCTAGCTACTTTAGTAACAATTAAATGGACAGTTCACGCATAAGTTTTAGTTCAGTCATGATTTCTCAGCATTTTAAAATGGTAGTTTTTACAGTGATGCCATAGAAAAATCATTTTATGCAACGGTTCTTAAAAGAACCATTTATTTCCTAGTGTGAAGATCTTTTTATTGAGCTAAAGAACCTTTAAATGGAATGGTAAATTTTTGGTAGATTTTTTCGTGTAACCATCAATGCCAATAAATAAGCTCTATTTTCAAGACTTGTATGATACACAAAAGAAGATATTTTGAGAAATTTTGAGCATGCAGCATCACTGTCAACTAAACATGTTATTTCATGATGTGCATAACATGTTCAGTACCTGACAACCAAAACAATAATGGCGGACTACAAGACTGTGAGATTATAGTGGGTTTTTTCCAAGTGAAATTGAGGACAGGTCTTGCGTGCATAATATCTTAAAGTAGTCGTTTCTGATGAGCCTTGTGAAAGGGAAACATTTTGACAATGTTATTGTTTGTATGCAAAACTTGAAATGCAAAAACATTAATGCAAACTATTTTTTTTACCTGTTTCTAATACATTGTTGTCATGTAAACATACTTCCAGAGTTTAGCTGTCTGAAATAGAAGTGCCAAAATTAATTCTTTTGTGTTCCCCTGAAGAAATAAAAGTCATATTGGTTACGCAAAACAATAAGGTAATAAATGATAACAGAATTTTTATTTGTAGGTGAACTCCCCCTTTTAACATTCCCTGTGATAGTTTGTAATGACACCTTTCTAAGGCAGAAAAAGCAATTCATTTTAACACTTTAGTGCAAAGAAACATACGAACAACTGGCTAATAAACACCTTCTCTTCTTTGCCATGTTGATCCAGTTGTTGATAGAGATTCCTAGGTATGTCTCCCCTGAGTGCAATTGTCTGTCACTTAATTAGCTTAAGTTTAGCACCACATGCTCCTCAGGTGTACCAGTGCATTTGCTTTGGTGTGCTAGCGTCTTTGTAAGTAGGTGTTTGTACAAACAGCACTTGTTCATTGTTTATTTTTTTAGCATGTGGATGTTTTTTGTTTACGTGTAAAAAAAAACGAGGGGCATTTGTGTATTGTCAAGGACCCGGATAGTGTGCTTTTTCTGTTGTTGGTGAAATGAATAGCACCTTAAAGTGAATGCTGTGCTGTGGTTTTTGCTTTTTGTTTTTATTGAGTATGTGTATTTATATTGGGAACCATTTTTTTTAGCTTCAGGTGGGCTTTATAGAGAACGCTTTGCTGCTAATGGTCAAATTACGGTGCGTACATATACATAGCAAACAGAAATTAAATAAAGACAGTCGCTATACGTTCTACTGTTCAAATCAATTGACATTAAACTCTTTAGATTGAACTTCAAATTTGTGGGCTTTAACCTGATGCTGTGCAGGGATATTCATTGCATCCTTTTAGTCAATTCATTTAATTATCCCAGTCTTCCTGGGGTGCCTGCTAGAATCCCTCCGTGAGCGTAGCTTCCTCTGTCTGAAAAGTATATACATTATCAGACGTGATCAAATGATATTTCCGCCACTCAGTTTAGTCACTAACTAGTGTTTAACATACACCAAAAAAAAAAGAAAATTCCAGGATGTTACATATGGGGTAACACCTCACAATTTCTTTTTAATTTTGCATATCGATGTTAGCGATTGGTCAGATGTGAAAGTTATAAAAGTATTATTTCTTCAGTTGTATTCTCCATCCCTCCTTACTCCCTTTTCATCTTCGCTTTTGGCTTCCCTGAGGAGCTCACTTGAAAAATGCAGCTCATTTCATTGTGCGATTGTGCGTTTTCCCCGTTTCACATCTCCTCTCAGGTGGTGGCGAAAATGGCGGCCTATGGCTAGTCCTGTTTGGTTGAGCCGCTGCTAACAAAAGCCAGTGTAATATAGAGGCAGCCACAGAGGCCATGGGCCAGACGGGGAGCCCAAGCTGTGCCTCTGAAAGGGCCTGAGCCCGGCTGGTGTGGCGGCTTAAACATACTCCAAATTCAAACCCCCGGAAAAACAGAGGGAGAAAGAGAGAATGAAGGGAGAGAGAGAGAGACAAAAAAGCGGGCGAGAAAAAGAAGGCAACTGTTGTTTGATATCCCACATTAGCTGGTGGTTTTTGCGGCTGGTGCGCGGGCGTAAATGTGGCTGGGGTGGCTGCCGCACAGATATCAAAGGGGGCCGACGGCGTCTGGCTGCGCTAGCGGCGGCTGCTGCAGGTGGCCCCTGGATTCAACCCTCGCCACGGGGAGGCAGCTCAGCCCAGAGAGAGATAGAGAAAGAGAGAGGAAGAAGGCAAATACAGGCTTGAAAAGAAAATAAGAGATTGAGAGAAGCTGTGGTCCGGAGGTTGGGCTGTGAGGTGGATAGTAAGAGAATTAAATTACTGGGCTCCTCATGCCCTGATCTAGTGGACCACAAAGAACCTCAAAAAACCAAAACCAAGAACCATAAAGGAGAACTCAAAAATATAAATGTTTTTGTTTTGTTTTTCAATCAAATTAACGTTTTTAATCATCGATATCGTTCAACATGGATATTTGTTCACATAAAGTCTATATTTCCATTGTCATGGTAGAGAGGAATAGGCTCTGCACTGTTACTTCTAGTTATGGTGAGCTATAGATTATGGAAATTATTGTGAGGAAGAATTAATTATTTAACAAAACTAGAAACAACAAAACCACAGCAGGGGGCAATGCAGCGCACCAGAGAGAAGGGCTGTTCTTATGTTAAGTGAGATTATTCTGCTTGCTGAAATATGGTATGAAAATACCATATGAAATTGGCTAACGCCTCCAAACCCTCCATGCATACTGAATGCACAGCAATCAGATGTTCTTGAGTCTTTGCAACAACAAGAAAACTAAAAAGCTAAGTGACAACAAAATAATAAAAAAAATGCTTTCTGAATTCTGAGTGAATTAATGTGTCTTGCAGATTTAATTTGTAGGCTTAATAACTTAATTAACATCATTAATATTTAATCCACACTTCACTGATTTTAAAATATGCATTTCAAAGGGATAGCTCACCCAAAAATTCAAATTCTGTAATTATTTACCAACCTTCATGCAGTTTCAAAAACGGCAATATTCTCAAGAAGGTTACTTGTCATGAAAGTCAAAATTAACATTCTACAATGCACCATTTATATAAAAATATGTTCCGTAGGGAAAAAAGTTACAACTTTTAAACAATTTAATAATAGCTAAATAATAGCTCAATTTCTTTTATTCAGTGAAATGTCCCTTTAATTTATTGGAAACACAGGGGTGTATCAGCTGGGTTTGACAATAGAATTCAGGTAAGCTCGATTTTTTTTAGAGCTGCGTTTCCATTCCAGAAAAAAAAGGTTGTTAATTAGGGTCATTTATGTTAATTGTGTGCTGGATCCTAATGTCATACCAATCATAAATGCTTTTTCATCACAGCTGTGTTCTCCTCAAAAGGCTGAATTACAGACACTGTAAAATATCCTCTGCTAATATTTATAAAGTCTCATATCACAGCTCAGAATTCAGGCAGAGACATTTTTTCCTAATGTGTCCAAATATTTCCACAGTGCGCAACATTTAGTCTATTGATCTCTGGCTCGGTGGATTTAAAAAATGTAAGAATTGTTGGCCACATTTCAAAATCATTTCTCAGTCACATACTGCTTGTCTTTTTTCCCCCCACTTTGCTTAGACTGCAATTTCTAGTCCTGATGAAGGCTTTGTCATTTGTAATTGTTTGATTTATTTCTTTCCACATTTTAATTATGTACTAAATTGGCAAAGTCTCCTTTTGCCCTAGAATTGTACTGCATTTGTATACTTTTTTTCCCTTGATTACATCACTATAAGCAACTGGCAGATGGATGTCATTATCATGGCTCACACAAAATACTGATTAGATTATCAAAAAGTGTCAATTGTTCTTTATATAGTGCCAAAAACTATTTTGTCTAAATCATACAGATGCACCAGTTGACACGTTTATGTCAGAATATTAGTTCTAATTGTGCAGGAAATTGTTTAATCATCAGGTTTTTTTTCTCTCGTTAGATTCAAATCATTATATTGAAGAATGCTGTTGAAAATCTGCAACATTTCATATATTCTGACTCATCTTGCCTTTTCGTTTGAAAAAAAAAACAAAATAACATCAGGTCAATCCTTCACATGCCAACAGACTCAAATAGAGTTTTATGGTTGCACACTCATTGCAGGCTGTAATACCTGACTCTCTGCATTAACCTTTTACAGTGATATTTAATTAAAGGTTTAAAGGGCACCCAACACCTGCACCATGCTCTGAATGCAGCTTCTGCCGCTAAGTGACGGCACGACGGAGGAGTGTGGCAATTAGCATGACCTTAAAACCAGCACGGACGCTCTCTTGCCCATGCTGTGCAGAGCCTTGCCTGCCCCATGGCATGCTGTGGCGATCGAGAAAGCCCCCAAGCTGACACGCTCCCCTGCAGCAGCGAGTGGTACCAGCCCAGGGGTCACTAGGGCAGTTTAAGTCCTCTGCCAGGAGGTGGGAGAGGCCTAAATCTAATATTAACACCATTTGAGTTCATCTGAGGTAAATCTAGAAGTAAGGGGAATTTAACGATTGATCTTCACGGTTGATTAAAGGGCTGGTGAGGAATGTTTTTTAAAGCTTGGTTGTGTTTATAGGGTGCAAAACAATGTGTGCTTGTGCTTCATTTGTAAAAAAAAACATGTTATTTTTTCACATATCTTACCTTAATTTTATACTGCTATTCAGCTAACATGAAAACAACACATTTCCTGGTTCCTTCAAAGATCTGCCCTCAACGGGCTCTGATTGGTCAGCTAACCTACTGTGTTGTGATTCGCGGATCGGATCCATGTCACCAGTAAAACTTCATGCCTCTTATTAGCATGCACTCTGTTGTAAGTAATGTCAGTGCCCCTGTATCAGATTGAGCCTGAATCAGACACAGAAAATGATGAGGACATATAGCTAAACCTCATGCCTGGTCTCTAAAATAAAATTTGACAAGTGTCTTTCATATATAATCGGGTTATTAGCATGTGTATGTAATACAAAATGTTCACATATTTTTTGCGAACTCAAGTTCATTAATTCAAATGTAGAACGCACAAAACCAGCCGCATAGAGACATTGCATGCGCTGGTGAAGATTGTGGGTGTTTACAGGGGATTGATGGATAAATATGAATTTGTTTGTAGCTAAATTGTTAACGGTGCCAAACTGCATTTTCTGTTGTTTACATCCTTGTTATGTCCTTGCTACGTTGTTTACATCTTTGATATGTCCTTTCTAATTTACATACAGTTAACGTTAGAAACTATGCATGTAAGATATCAATTTTGCTAATCCAAATAAGCTCTGTGGAAATAGCAGCGTTTGGACAGCATTTTACCTTTCTCTACTACTAACATCGCAATGCCTCTGTGACCACTCCCCTTTGCTACGCATTTCCTGGAGTGTACACAAAAAGGGTTTATGACATCATTAACCCGGATGTATTTTTTTGTAGTCATCAAACTTCGATCACTGTAGGCTGTGCTAAGCTAACTCTGTAAAAGCCAATGTCTCTCCCTTTGCACTGAACTTTGAGCGTCTTACATTCAAAGATGTTGTTTATGAAAATATCATTAAATTATAAATTATATAATTTCATATAATTATAAAATATGATATTGTACTGGGGCGACACAGTGGCTCAGTGGTTAGCACTGTCACCTCACAGCAAGAAGGTCGCTGGTTCGAGTCCTAGCTGTGTCAGTTGGCATTTCTGTGTTCAGTTTGCATGTTCTCCCTGTGTTCGCGTGGGTTTCCTCTGGGTGCTCCGGTTTCCCCCACAGTCCAAAGACATGCGCTATAGGTGAATTGAATAAACTAAATTGGCCGTAGTGTATGTGTGTGAATGAATGTGTATGGATGTTTCCTAGTACTGGGTTGCAGCTGGAAGGGCATCCGCTGTGTAAAACATATGCTGGATAAGTTGGCGGTTCATTCCGCTGTGGCAACTCCTGATGAATAAAGAGACTAAGCCGAAGGAAAATTAATGAATTATATCGTAGTGGACCACCCCTTTAATATTGTCCAAAAGAGTTGGTTTACTCCAACATGAAAACACATAATTTTTCACCCCAATGTTCTTCCAAACTAAACAAAATAAATATGAGAGGTAAATGAGAGGTCAAATCAGGTTAGTTACAGTCCAGTCCATTCAGGGGATAAATTAAAAAGGATAGATAACAATTATTTTCACCAAAAAAAAACGTGTCAGTTTTTATTTCAAAAATATTTTACAATCTTCTTTGCAGATATGGAAGTGTGTAACTGCATGGGATGAGTAAATGATGAAAGAATTTTCATTTTGTGGTGAACTATCCCTTTAATATAGGAGGCTGTGAATTCAATTCACAGCTTGAAAAAAAAATCTGCCAAGAAATGTATGTGCAAATTTGACAGTCATCGAATCATAGTGCATAAATGAAGTGCAATGTACCGCTACTGCTGGTTTGATGTTCATGCAAAAGCATCCCCCTCACACACACAACCGCCCCCACCCTTCACTGCAACCCCCTGCCAGGTCAGGAGCTCTGGTAGACCCTGGGCTTGCCCAGCCAAGGGATCATGCTGAGCTAATATTTCTGTTAGCTTGAATGGCTCACTGACATGTTGTTTATTTGGATTAGCAAGTTGTTTTCATCAAAATCAATACGTGGCGCAGGAATTGGAAAGCAATGATTGAAATGCAAGGCTTAGCATCGGGATAACGCACCAATCTGTCTTGACATGAAGAGGATGTGTTGACATTGGTGTGGTGGAGTGGATATGAGGTGAAGGCGAATGAAGAAAGAATGAAAACTGTTTGCTGCCCTTTCAAGTCAAGTATTTCTTGCATCTGGAAAAGACAGATGTCTATATTGCTAATTCAGGGTTACAGATTACACACTGTAATGTCACATGCCTTACAGCCTTAGTTTTAAAAAAGTTCACTTAAACTAATTCAATGAAACAAAATAACAGTTCATTCTGGTTTTCAAATCTGATAGGCTGAGAAACTCAATGATCTTTAATGAGATATTCTACCAATATCATCTTATCACAACAGGAATTGCTGCACAGTTTATGTCTGGAACATTTTATAACGTTAATGTCATCTCAAAGCAACAAACCTAGTAGAATTGTACAGACACTACTGTTTTAGGATTGTTTCAATAGGTGCCTATTTGAAAATGTGTATAAACATTTTCAGAAATGTCAGCTCCAGGGTGTTAGCAGATGATCAGCATTCAAACACCTTACCTCGGCCTAGTATCTTTTAGACTACAGTTAATTATTTCTTAAGTGGATGCAAAGACACATGTATCAGTACAATAGGTCCGTGCATAAGCTCTTAAAGTAAGGCTCATTTTACAGCTCCCCTAAAGTTAAACTGCTGAGTATTACCATTTTTGAATCCATTCACCCTATCTCCAGGTCTGGTGGGAGCATTTTTAGCGTAGTTTAGCAAAGATCATTGAATTGAATTAGACTATTAGCATCACACTCAAAAATGACCAAAAAGTTTCAACTTCATTTTCCAACTTAAAGCTTTAATCTTCAGAAGTTGCATTGTGTACCAAGAAATGGAAAACGGAAGAACGGAAAATGAAAAGTTGCTATTTTCTAGGCCGATATGGCTAGGAACTATAATCTCATTCTGACAAAATAAGAAAATAGAACTTTGCTGCTGTACCACCAGGCTCAATGATATAATGCAGTGCCTGAAAATCATCTAGCTTCTGTCAAGTTGCCTAGATGGGGACTGTTTTCAGGTGCTGTGTAATATCTTTGCTCCTGCTGCAGCCATGGTACGGCAGTAAAATTCCTTGATTATTATGACGGAAGGAGAGTATCTGACCATGATGTCTGACAAAAAATGGCAAAAGTTTTTTCAACTGTCACCAAAGTAACTTTTAAATTATCAGTGCATTTTGCCACAGTCACAACCATTTTGTCACAGCCTGAATCCCTGGAGCTAGTCCAACAATATTTATATTCTTGCACTGTACTGTACTGGATTCAGAGGATTTCAATCTGATTTAATTAAAGCTTGGTTAAAATCTCCTTTTCCCATGTGTGGTGAAACTCTGGATACCAAAACAACACGCATATTAGAATTCACTTTTGTAATGAAGGAACGCAAAACCCTCTGTCTCAGAGGGACAGGTCTGCTCCGCTAATCAATTCGAAAATTAAAACACTCAACAAAATGACACACACTTTGATCTGTGCTGGTTGTGAGAATGTACACCAAACATGAGAAAGAAAAGTAACTGCATGGCAGAATGGAGTGAGTATTATTTTAGAATAAACATGAAGGCGAAACAGCTTTCCGCGGATCACTTATCGTTTCGCAGCACCATGGGACAAGCTAATGAAATATCATCAGAGCTAAATGGAAGCTAAGTGGAGGGGAAAGAGTTGAATATTCACGTTCATTTGGATGACAGCTGGGGGAGCCCAGTCATTCATCACACATTGATATTCATTGCATTCTGCAAACCTCTTCTCCCCTCCTTCTTCCTCTGCCTTGACAATCAACAGCCTTAGCACCTTTTGTTTTAATTTAATTAAAGGTGTGATTGTCAGGGTGAAAACTTCATTTGCACACATGCAGAGGGCAAAAAAAAAGAAATAGAAAGGGTCATAAGGAGAAACGAAAAAAACTATTAGTTCAAACTAACAAAATTGCACAAGGGTCAATGGCAGTCATATAAAAGAATTTTGTTTTATATTTTTTTTGTTTAAAACATTAAGTTGTTAGATTGGTGTAGTTTTATTCATGTTGTTTTGCATAATATACAAAACACTAAAAAAATGATCATGAAAACTAAATTTCATGATCATGATTTTAAAAATACTGAAATTGTTTTACCGCCCTTTAAAAAAAATAAATAAAAATAAATAAATAAATATATATATATATATATATATATATCCCAAAATTATTCATATACCCATGGCAAATTCTGACTGAAGTTACTTTTACTCTATCAGCAAGTTTGTTTGTTTTTTACCTTTTTTACCATAAATTACATTTTCTCCCAAAAGATAAGACAATGTACAAGAGGCATCATTGTAAAAAAAAAAAAAAGATATATTTTTCACCTTTTTTTTACGTTTGAACAAAAACATCAGAATTTGCCAGGAGGTATGCATAATTAGGCTGGCCAGACTATTGAAATCCGATTTAAACTTAATATTATTATTCTTCCTCTGACCAAAAATCTGTCGACACTATCTCCTCCTTGGGCTTTAAAGCTATAACCACCAAACGTGGGTCAGACCTTTAGATTTGTCTGACCTAGGTTGCTATATCTTTTCCAACTGATCCGACTTTCGGTTTGCCAAAAACTGTCCCGGGACTGTCGGAAAATTCCCATTGACTTAACATTGGATCAAACTTTGTGACCTCATAACTCTGCATCAGACTGTCACACACACTTATAACTGGGCTCATTTAACTCAGACTACCAATCTGACAATAACTGATGACCTTTTAACTTTCTAGCCACACCCTAGCAAACACTTTCAGACCCTAGAAACTGTCCCATATACTTCCATTGCAAAAGACTGTCATTGACTTAACACTGGAACAAACTTTGTGAGCTCATAACTCTACATCAGGCTGTCATACAGACTTATAGCTGAGCTCATTTAACTCAGTCTAGCCAGCAGCCAATCACTGATGACATTTTAACTTTCTAGCCACACCCTAACAACCAGATACTGCACCCTAGCAACTGCCCCATAGACTCTCATTACAAATACCCAGATTGATATCTTCATGCTGTAGTGTTATAGAGACTTGGGGGTTGATTTAAATTGTTTATACTGGCAAGAAGCTTTGATACATCATCGGTCTAAGCTATCAATCAACTCCATAGCAACAAAACAGACTAACCTAGCAACGATATAACAGCAGCTATATCTCAAGATCTGAACATCATAGAGAAGGGGGGATTGGCTCATTTGACTCATGCTAGCACACGGTAATTCCTGTATAGTTCACATGCTAGCAGTGACTAGCTACATGCTAATAATGATTAGCTAAGTGCTTTAACATGCTAGAAATGCTTACTTAACATTAAGGTTTGATCAAACATGTAAATAAGGCTTGCCTAGTAACAACCGAGAGTACCCTAGTAACTGCCTAGCAACCACCTAGCAACTACTCAAAACACCCTAGCAACCACATAGCAACACCTTAGCAACCACTCAGAACACCTATCTATCTATCTATCTATCTATCTATCTATCTATCTATCTATCTA
>CAIGQV010000001.1:15127532-15141554 GCA_903798115.1 Danio jaintianensis
TATCTATCTATCTATCTATCTATCTATCTATCTATCTATCTATCTATACTTTTTCAAGCTGTTTTAAACTAAATAGACTATTGCCAATAGGCTTTCTCAAGCCAGCCTCTAACTTTGTCTCGACGAACTTTAATAATCTAGTTTTATATACAGGGCTCAGCATATATAAGTACACCCCTCACAAATCTCTCATTTAAATCCATATTTTCTATAGGAAGCTTTACAATATTATATTTGTGCATATACATTAGATTAGTCAGTGACGAAGCCAAATCTGGAGCTAATCTAACAAAACTATCTTTACAATAACAGTCCAAAAATTAGTAGCTCAAATTTATATGTTAGGGAAAAATATATATATATATATATATATATATATATTTTTTTTTTTTAAAGAGCAAAAATCAAGAGAAACAAAAAATATAAAAAATGTTGTTGAAATGTTGTAGTTTGTAGTTTTTTTTTCAATATTTTACTTGAATTTAAATGTAATATCTTTCTATTTCTAAAGATGTTCGGTGACTAAAATTATATTTTAATAAATATATCTGTTTAATAAATCTGCTTTGTTCAAATGCACCAAAATATATTACCTATATTCACTGAGAAATGGATAAAAATATTCATTTTCAAAATGTGGTGTTTTCATTTATGCTGAACACTATATATATATATATATATATATAACTCCAAAATTATGAGCCGTCCTATGAAATTTGTATTATTTTTCAAATAATTCCCAAGTTCAAGGAAATTTTCACAGTATTTCCTATAATGTTTTTTCTTCTGGAGAAAGTCTTATTTTTTTATTTCTTTTTTAAAATCTAGAATAAAAGCAGCTTTTACATTTTAAAAACAATTTTAAGGTAAATATTATTAGTCCCTTTAAAAAATAAATATTTTTTCGAATGTCAACAGAACAAACCACTGTTGTTCAATGACTTACCTAATTATCCGAACTTGCCTAGTTAACCTAATAACCTAGTTAATTCTTTAAATTGCACATTAGGCTGAATACTAGTATCTTGCAAAATAAGTAGAAAAGTATTATGCACTGTCACCATGCAAAGACAAAATAAATTAATTATTAAACATTTGTTATTAAAACTATTATGTTTTAAAATGTGTTGAAAAAAAGTTTATCGCCGTTAAGCAACAATTGGGAAATATTTTTAAAAGAAGAAATTTTAAAAATTTCACAGGAGCGTTAATAATTTTGACTTCAACCATATATATGTATGTATGTATTTTCACGTTATTTTACATCTAAGTGCTATTTGTAGTATATTATTATAGTATATTTTTAGTATTTGCAATTTGTATTAATAGTTTGAATGAGTTATTTTCATTTGGTTTTAAATTTAGTTTTGTTTAAAAATTACAAATATTTGTAGTTATTTTATTGCATTTTCATTTGTTTGTATGACTATAAAATGTTAATGAACTTTTAGTTATTTATTTGAAGTTATTTCAAGTGTTAAGTATTTTGTATTAACTTGTATGCCTGAATCATTTAAATTACATGTTATTTACTTATTTATTTTTTTACTTGTTATTTCTAGTTTCAAGTTGAACTAAATGAAAATGTTTAACGAAATATTTTCATTTGATGTTCAAGGAACATCACATTGGTTGTCCCTAGTTAGGCAAAAAACAAAAAAACGTATTCCTGGTCTCGCAGTGGTGCTTGAATTCAGAAGTACTCTCTGTGCATGACAAAGGTGCAGCAGGTAGGGAATAATGAGTTGATTTGAGATTCAGTCCTGGTTCTCCTCTCTACTCAGGCCCCCAGGCTTCACTCTCTCTCTCCCTCATCTCAGCGAGCTGTGCTGTAGGACAGGCTTATCTTGAGAGGGACCTCTGTGTAGCCAAAGGCTCCTGGCCTGCCCTGATTAAAGGAGCGCTGCTTTTTACCCATGCTGAGGCTAGATCAATGCGGAGATGCTTTCAGCCTGCCTATATGAATTTCAATATTTCCATATCTTAGTTCTCGCCTTGTTGCACTGTTAGATCATTATTAGGGGAGCTGGCCCTACTCAAGCTGTGTGCCATTAAGCAAATGAAGCTGGCCTGGTGAGGATGAGTGGCGTCTTGTTCTCTTTTCTTTTTTTTTAAACAGGGCACTAAAGAGCCCTGTCATCTTTATCTTTTATCTCAGAGCTCACCGGTGCTTCTTTCTTCTGATGACCTGCAGATGTGGCATCCTTCTCTGGAGAAGGAGCTGTACTTCTATGCTTTCCCATGAGTCATTCTATTTAAAGGGGTGGTCCACTAAGATATCATATTTTACACTTCAGTTGATGTGTAATGTTGCTGTGTGGACATAAACAACATCTCTGAATGTAAGATGCTCAAAGTTTAATGCAAAGGGAGACATTGGCTTTTACAGAGTTAGCTTAGCAAAGCCTACAGTGAACGAATTTGGGGACTACAAAAAAATACATCCGGGCTAATGAGATCACAAACGTTCCAAGTTACGCGCATTCACTGCGCATACACCTCGCGCAGCAAAGGGGCGTGGCCACAGAGAAAGGAAAATGCCATCCAAACGCTGCTATTTCCATGGATCTTGTTCTGTTTCACTATTTGGCCTTCCAAGGAACGTGACACAAAGAGAGAAGTGGTTAAAATTCATTTTTAATTATGTTCCAGAATATTATAAAAAAGATATAGCTCTCTGTGCAAAGCATTTTACAAAGGACAGCTTCCACAATTGGTCGCAGTTAAGTGCTGGATTCAGCCAAAAACTTCTCCTCAAAGAAGAAGCAGTACCTATGATAAAAGAAGAAGCTGTGGATTGTGAGCCACAACCTGTAAGTACTTATTTTTGTTAAAATTGATAACTTACATGCATAGTTTCTAGCGTTCATTGTAGGCTGTGTTGTAGTAAGTACGTAAACAAGGATATAAACAACGAGAAACCCAGTTTGTCACTAGCAATTATTATTAGCAGTTTAGCTCATGCCTGCCAACATTTGTGCTCAAATTTCCCGAGAACGGGGTGTGTGGGGAGTTTGGTTTGTTGTGGTGGTCTCTGAGTAACAAAGTTGAGAACTTGAGAACCAGGGGGGTGGATGGGCTGCGGGTGTATGTGATGTTAATAACTGTACCATGTTTTTGCCTGGCGGCGATCAGATGCTATACCAAAATTGATGACCTGGCGTGGGGATGAAATTACGGAAGTTTTCCGGGAGAAATAACAAGACAGGAGGGTGGCAAGAGATGGCTGTGAAATACGAGAGACTCTTGGGAAAAACAGGAGTTTGGCGGGTATGATTTAGCTACAAACATATGTATCCGTTTTACCCCTGTAAACATCCACAATCTTCACCAGCAACCGCAATGTATCTGTATGCGTCAGCATTCCGTGAGTTTTACATTTGAAATAATGGAGTATATTATGTACAGACATCCAAAGTCTCCCTGAGGCGCCGCCACCGCCCCCCTGCCCTACTAGATGTAAAACAAGAAAAAGGGATGTACAACACTGCGGTCAAGCCAGCAACACTTCAGAAAAACAGTCAAGACGGCCGCAATGCATTGTTCAGCATGCGTACTATTACGGTAATTTCGTGAACCGTTTTACTCAGAATAAAGAAAATACCACATCATATAATTTATTCCTTTTTCTGCAACGTATGTTTCATTATTTATTTATTTACAAAAGTGCGTTGTTTGCAGAATAGGTTTGTCCGTGCTTTCATTATATTTTCATTTATTTATTCAGCATAAACATACTCTTTAAAAATACCTGCGTTTTAATTTGTCCTAGCCATACTACAGTACAATGTCATTACGATTGCATTTTTATGACTCAGAAAGTGAACGAAAAACCAAAGTAGACCGTTTTACCTGCTATCTATTAGAAACGGAGACTTTACAGCCATCTTATAATGTATCATTTCCTATATACACTAATATGAGATGCTGAAAGGAAATGCTGATGGCTTGACCACATTCCTCCTCTTACCAACGAACAAAAAAAAAAACATACCATTTAGAAACATCTTGCAAGAGTCGCGTTTGCATGGGTTCAGCTGTGTCCTCTTCATTTTCTGTGTCTGACTTAGGCTCAAACTGATAGGGCTTCACTGACATTATTTACAGTCTGACAGACAGTATGCAGGAGAGGCATGACGTTTCCTGGTGACGTGAAGCCGATTCGCCAATCACAACACATTAAGTTAGCTGACTAATCAGAGCCCTTTGAGGGCGGGCCTTATAGGAGGAACCAGGAAATATGATGGTCGTTTCCATGTTAGCTCAGTAGCTGTATAAAATGAAGGTAAGATATGTGAACAAATAACGTGATTTTTTACAAATGAATCGCAAACACACATTGTTTTGCACCCCATAAACACAATCAAACCTTAAAAAAAACACTGTGGACCACCCCTTTAACATTTAGCAATGCCCATACCAAATAGATTGCATACTCAATCTAAGCATCTTTTTATATGTATGTATTTTTTGAAGCAAAGAAGAAAAAAAAGAACTTACAAAACGAGAATGACTCATCAATTCTTGTGCTAATGAAGTCAACGGCTTGACTGGTGACACCTATCATAAAACAAATGAAGAATCAGAATCAGAAAGAGCTTTATTTCCAGGTATGTTCACACATACGAGGAATTTGTTTTCGTGACAGAGCTTCTACAGTGCAACAGAATTACAGAGACAGGACAAAAAACAGATAATAAATATATTTAAAAAATAAAAGTAAATAGTGAATGCAAATATACAAATTGACAAGTGTATGTACAGGAATATTACTATATACAACGTTATATGGCAGCTGCATGTAAAATATGTTGTTAAATAAGTGTTTATGTGTATAAAATAAATTGCAATGACAATAGTCAGAGTCAAACAGAAGGTCACAAATTCTTTCCAAACAGAGTGTATGGCACACTGTGTTTGTCAGTCCACAATCAATATATGTTGATCAAGCTACCTATTGTTGGCCTTCAAAAGTTTACTAAGGTGTTGAGAGCTATTGCTAACTAGTGGTTTAGGACCACAGTGTATTATTTATCTGGTTCTATTGTTTTAGATTTAGAATTATTTTTAAAATTTACTTTCTCGTTATCATATTTATTGTCTTTGCTTTGAACAGGACTTTTATCTTGGGTGATCCATTCTTAATTTTTAACGTCAAATACAAATGTAAATGCGGTCCAATGTATTTGTAATCACTCAGACTTAAAATTTGGGAAATCCATGATCAAGACTACAAATAACATTTGGGATAATCCTGGCATTTACATGCAGAGATCATTAGATTTAAAATGTGAATAATTGATAAATGCAAATAAGTGAATACATATATTTGACAAAAATAATAAGCATTCCATCCAAAATTTCACATTTGTGGTGAGATGAAAGTGTATTAAGTTTTTTGGCAACAATAGAAGGTTAACTTTAGAGGCAATTCTTGGTGTAAAATGATAGCCCTGCTCCCTACATAGATTGATAGGCTACTGAAGGTATACATAAATACTGTAGCCTCTCTCTCACACACGCATACATCAGGCTACACAGAGATAGGTGTGATAATTACTTATCAGACAGTAAAATTGTTTTTTTTTCACTTGCTATTAACTTTTATGCCTCATAACTTTAATTAAATTGGTGTGTTTTATGATATTGTTGTCGGAAAAGGCTGTTTACCTGCAGAACAATGGGCTGTAAAAAAATGCGTGCCCAAGTTTTAAAGCTTCATCATCGCTGACAGGACGTGTTTGCCAGGCTATTTCAATTGTAAGGAAATTAATGCAGTTCATTCAGTTATCTCTTTGTCGTCGTTTGAGTCCAAAAGAATCTCGCTACTGTTTTACGGTGAGTGAGAAGGTCCAACGGTTTCTGATCTGTGCGTCACTGAAAGAACTCATCGATTCAGTTGTTTGTGCTGTTCGCTGAATTCGATTCAGAGGATAGATTCTTTCACGAATTGGACATCGTTTGCTTGGATTCAGATGACAAAAAGATACAGCATTTATTTTTATCGCGCTGGAACTTGTTTCTCGGGTCAGCATACTGTGGAACACATTATCTCCCTCGAGGACTTTGATCTAACTATTCATTTACAAACAAAGATCTTTCTAGCCCAGGAATCGAAGTCAGGCAGTTACGTTATAGCTCCCTGAATGAAGAAAAAGCAATCAGAAAGCCTATTTTTGAGACATAAAATGGCAACTGTTTTTACTGTTTTACTGTTTTTACTGTTTTTACTTTCCAGTTCAACAAGTTTAATTAACAAAGTTGTAATAGGCTAAATGAAGCAAGCTTTTGAAAGTGGATTTGTCAAAGTCCCGAATAGCTATAGGCCTACAAGCATTCAATATGAAAAGTTACTGTATCAAAATTATTCATATAGCTATGAAAAGGAATTTCGTGAAATAGTTGACCAAATGATACTTAATGATTTTTTTTTTTGCCAGAAAATGCCATGTTATTTAGTGTGATATCCACAAATGTTGTTTATGTGTAGCCTATGCTCATTGGTATAAGCATACATTTTTTGCCAAGTTAATTTAATCTTATCTAGATTTGCTCTTCAGACCAGCCAAGGAGCAGGTAATTTTCTTTTTCAATAGAGGATTTTTTTTTTATCTGAAACCTGAAAATGGAAAATCTGCCATCATCACCAACCCACATTTCACTTGTTCCAAACCGGTATATATATATTTTTCTGTTGAACACAAAATTAGACAGTTTGAAAATTGTTGATTTGATTATTAATTATTGTGTAACCAACATTTTTCCAATTTTCTTCTTTTGTTTTCAGCAGAGGGACAAACTTATACTTGTTTGGAACAAGTGGAGTGGGAGGACATTGTGTCAGAATTTTCCTTCAATGCCAGTGTTTTTCTCACTGCACTCAGGAACATTATATAAAGCTGGGGATTACAGGCAATAATATTCACTTTCTTCCACATACTGATCGTTTTGCTTTATAAGACCCAGTCGTATGATCAGATATTACGTTTTAGTTTGTATCTTTCTAGTATATTTTTTTACATTTAAAGTGTCAGTAGCTGTTGTTTTACATTTTATGAGTTTCTAAAGGCCATAGCTTCAGTAAAGTATCTTCTTAAATTTTCTGCTGTAGAAAAGGTTCACCTACATTGAATGGCCTGAAGGTGAGTAAACTAACAGCTAAATTATCTATCTATCTTTCTATCTATCTATCTATCTATCTATCTATCTATCTATCTATCTATCTATCTATCTATCTATCTATCTATCTATCTATATGAAATGCCTAAATTTTGTAAACTTGGAAGCGTTCATTGTTAAATATGAGTGTAAATATTCAGTGTTGTTGAATTTAAAAGTATTTTAATTCTACTTATATTAGAATTCAAATATCAATTAAACATCACATGTACTATATCAGTTCAAATTCAAGGATTTATTTTGAAAGGGATTCTCAGTTTAATTTGAGTAGTGCACAGCCCTGATGGAGACACGTGTAGTCTACAGCTGCAGTCTTTGGCCGATGGCCCGAATTCTAGGTTAATTTGGTCTGGCTTCGCACATCTTAACCAAGTGTGCCATCCAACCTCCCAGCAGTCTAAAGGGAACCTGGACTCAGGTCAAGCCCTAAGCATTTTAGTAGTGGAAATCCTCACCGCTGCTCTTGACATGTTAAAAAGGCCATTTTCATCTTTTGTCCAGAGAAAAGCAGGAGGAAAGGACTCTCTGTAGCTGTAAATAACTGTAAACATCCAGGTAATAGAGGCTCTTTTGTGTTTCCTGGCCATGGTTGTTACCTTGTTATCTCTAGCTTTTATGTTAATAATCAGACACTCACCATCTATGCCAACTGCGTGGATTACCTTTTTGTATGCGCAATCGCTATTTTGTCGAGCTTGTTGAAAGGGGGTGAATCCCCCCCCAAAAAAAGGGAGGGCTATCTTTGCCCTGTTACCTGAGGGGATTTTACCCCACCCTGCCCAATTTTCACCTACCTCTGTTTACTCACAGTCCTCACTGTATGTCACAACATTTACATGTCTTTCTGTTTGCTTCAATTTGTATGTGTTAGATAGAAAAAAAATTGAGCAATGGAAAAAAATCCCTAATAGAAGAGCAGTCCCCTGCAACTGTGAAAACCCCTCCGCTGGTCAGCCAATGGCCATTCACGGGAGAACAAACAAAAATCAAATGGGAGCTATGCTTTTAGCTTTTAATTCTAGCCCCAAAAGTTTCCAGCTGCTTCCGTAATTATTACCTTTTAAAGAGTAGGAAAATGGCGGGTTAATTCACATGGTGGCTTTCTCTATCTTTTTGTCTCTTTCTCCCTTACTCCCTGCCTCATTCTCTCTTTCCTCCACTCTCCACCCCAAAACCACAACAGGTAAGCTCTACTGTTAAACGAAGGCCTTTTTTAGTTGTAATTTGATTTGAAAACCCTCTGGCCTGCCCAGATTATTCTTAGTCATTTCTCTGTTTCCTGTCGGTATGAAGGAGGTGCACCTTGTGCTCAGGGAGAGGAACAATACAACCTTGTCCCAGGTTCCTCTGACCCCCTGCGCTGCCTGTCAGTCTGTGATTGTCATGCAAGGCCCCCTCTAGAAACAAAAGGCCTCGATGGGCTTTGTGGCCCACCAGGACCCCAGCATTGTTATTGGGATCCCTGTGAGTATTTGCTCTTGAGTCTGTTTCTTAACCTGTAAGACCTTGATGCTCATGGTTTTGTTAATCTGAGGTGTAGTATTTAAGTAGGGGATCTTGTTTGAGTTGTGTGGTTGATTTACATCAAAATTGCTAAAAGGCCACACTAAAAATAAGTCACATTAACAAAGTTAGCATGTGATTCAGGTGTATCTGCATTGCCCTGTAACTGTTACTGTGGCTACTGTTTATCTGTGTATATTTAAAGGTTTGGGGTCAGTCCATGTACATGAGGAGACGTAGCCCTGTGCTATTGTTAAAGCTCGGGTGATGGATAGCTGTGGTCGCCCATGATCCCAGCCCCTGCTGGAGAGGCCATGGAAAAACTCAGCTTCATATTGTCCTTGTTCTGTGTGACAATGGGCCACTTGTGGGTCTGACACTCATCACCTGTTAGTCGGCCTCATTTGTATGAAAATACCACCCTGCCTTGGTTCCAGCACTGTAGGTGCTTTTCCCTCCAGGCTTGTATGTTTATTTAGACAATGGTGCCCATCACAAAGTGACACTTGTAATTGAGAGCTTTTCATATTAAACTGAGGTGGATGTCTTTCAGAGATGGAGTACATTTAGGCACCCACTGACCTACTGAAGTTTAAGGAAATCACAAATGTTTGAAAAATGAATACAATTGGAAGATATATTTTAGCTTATTTTATGTAGTTACATAATAATAATAATAATAGTTGCTAAAATAAATACAACTGTACTGTAAAAAAAAGATCATTTAAATAATAATTATTATTGTTATAAGATTGACAAATAAGTATGTTTTTGTTACACCAACAGCAGTATTATTAGTAATAATCTGTCATTTTCTTCTATTATTATTGCACTTCACTAAATCAAATACAAAAAAATTAATTTGTAATTTATTTATTATTTGCCAAAATGTTTCTTGTAATTTATGAGCATTTTATATACAATATTTTAAACTCTCAGTGGGATTTTAATTTAGATATATACAATATATTTATACTCTATAATATTTGAATTTATTATTTATATTTGAACATTTTTTATCTGTGTTAATATATATGATATAACAATATTGAATATTATCTCCTAGGTCTCCAAGGTGTCTGAAAGTCTTGCATGCGGCTTTCATAAAGGAAACATCTGCTTGTAATAGTGGTCCTGCTCCAGTGAGGCTGAGGGGACTGATGCCGGCGGAGGTGACTGACAGCTTCTCTGGCCTTGTTGTGCCTGGCAGATGTGGAGGTGTCACAGCAGTGATGAATTGTTTACACTCACCTGTCTGCCATGTCCTTCAGCATCGAGGGGATAGGCCTGGGCGATGGGAAAGAGGTGGCGGCACTGCCACAGGGTCAACAATATCTTCAGGTGCGTGTATGAACAACTGCGGCAAACGTGTCAAACATGGATGTTCACACAGCAACATTCACAGGTGTGGGGATTTTCAACGAGGGCAGGTGTTTGCCATGTTTTGTATATAAGCTGTTTCGTCTTAGTGTTGCCGGTGGGCACTGAATGACTCGTGTCCTACGGTGTAATTAAATTCTTTTGTGAGGACGGAAGTGTTTTTTGCAAATGGAATGTATTTTGTACAACTTTTCATATTCCTGCTGAGAAAATTAGCCTGTTAATGAGCAGGTTGTTTACTCAAAAAATGTGAGGGATTTTTGTTCTATCATTTCTCCCTGCTCATTCTCATACAGTATTAAAAAATAATAATAATAAACTGGCAAAAAAAGCTAATGAAATATTTAACTACATTTGCAGGAGCACCATTTTGAATAGATGAAACCTGCAGCATGTTCCTGCGTGTCGGAGTGACTAAACGAAGCCGTTATGCTGTCCACTAAGAGCACGCATCCATGAGTAATACAGTAATATGCCGAGACAAAAACCAGAGCAACAGTATTCGGTCTGACTGACAGCTCAATTAAGTTGACGTCCGCTTGATTAGAATCTCTCCCAAACACATATTTACTTGATTCTGGTGTGTCATATCACAACGGTCTGATCGTAACACGGGCGATGACAACCATCATGTTTTAATCCGCTGCATCACTCCAGAGTCATACGCTATTCCATTTTAACTGCTTCTGCCTGGGCTATTCTCCCCATTGTTGATTTATTCATTATTAACAACCGTTCCCCCCTTTCAGATCAATGTTGCAAAGCGGCCCCCTGAAAATGTGGACGGGAGCTCTCTTCAAAGTGGCCATGCTTGAGTATTCAGCCATCTGTGCTCAGACGCACAGCAGTATCTGCATTAAATAGCCCCCTTAGTAACAAGCCACGGAAAAGCTATCTGCTCCGTGATACGTTCAAACCTCATTGACTGTGAAGGGAGACGCATCAAAACTATTCTGTGTTGCTATGGCAATGGAGACCTCAATAAGTTAATCTTTGCCATTTTTTCCTCCTTTTTTGTGCCCGGCTCAGTGGTAGTAAAATGTGTGTGTGTGTGCGCGTATGTGTGTTTGCGTTATTCTGATGGCTTTTCCCACATCAGTAGTTTCGGCACAAGTCAATGTAGATGGGAATGGGTAAAAGAGGAAAACCATAGTGGGATATAAAGAAAGGTTATTTATTGCAACTGTATTGGCTTTCGCATTTGAGCAATGTTTTTTATGTTTTTTTGACGGAAGTACCCTCGTTTTGGTGTGTTTGCACTGCGGGATTGGGGAACAGGAGCACCTTTTGGGAGGACTAAATTAGATCCTACTTCAAAGTAAGATTTAACCCAATAGGAACTACCAATGACGTAAATGTTTGCTTATTGGCTGAATAAAATGGCTATGTAAAAGGCTGTGCATAAATTATGTAGTTCTCGGCAGGCTTAGGTCACTTAAGACTTTTTGCGGTGTTATTGCAACCAAAAAAATCTTTTAAATGTTGATAAGGGAACATTTAGTAATTGCCAAAAACCTATGGGGTGTTTCCCAAAAGCATTGCTAGCCAAATATGGTTGCAAATTCTGGCATTGCCAATATAGTTCAACCAAACTTTGCTAAGCAGTCCAAATTGCAAAACATGTTTGTTATTTACAGCAATAATATGACATTACTTTGATCTCCAACATTTTTAATTATTAGTCGCTACCACCAACTGTATGATGACACTACTGACAATAGTCATGATTAGCTAGTTTAAGCAATGCATGTTACTATGGTTGTTAAGCAGTGAGTTACATGTATGTCATTGTTTAGGAAATGCACTCTTGGTGGCTAGTTCTTATAATTACCTGATGCAAAATTCTGTTCCATGAACTTTTAAAATCCATGGAATTTTTTAAAAGTTCTTTATAATGGAAAAATATCCTTCAGATTATTAAATTTGGCGTACTATTGATAAATCAGTAACAGTTTACCTAAAGGTTCTTTAAGAAATCTTTATTATATGGATATTTTCATTTTTAAAGAGGGCAGAATATAGCTGTGGTTTTAAATGTATATTAAGTCTTACAATCATGCTGATTTGCTTCAGTCCACAAGTAACAGTGCACTGCATCTTACAGTTCTGTAAATAGCAAATTTTAACAGAATGCACTGTGGGAATACAAATGTGGCTGTGTATGAGTGAAGTAAAGCAGAGTTGGATCAGATGCATTTCGAGGAATGTTTCCTTTGATCCTAACGCTACCAGGGTGAACAGAGTGAAGACGTGAATGGACATACTCTCTGGGAATATCAATGCCATGCTAGTCATCTTAGCCTTCTAGCATCTGCTAATTCACAGTGTAGCTCAGCAAATGTGCTATCAGAAATCCCAAGCCTCAAATTTCACATTTCATCCTTTTCAAATCCCTACGTTTTTATTCAAATGCAGTCTGACTGTTGACAGTGACGAGGCTGTGATTTGAAATATCATAATGTGCTAATGTGTGGCTTGCGAAAGCTGGGATTTATTGCTTTTCTAATCATTCCGAGTGTTGTTAGCTGTCGTGATGTGTTGCGGCCTCTGTCGAACACAGCTGCGCTAATGTAATTCTGCTGAGATGAAAGGGACCGGCTGGGTAGTGTGGTTTACTGTTGCTGTGAAACATGGACAGAACGCAGCCAATTAGATCTGCTAAAGTGACATGATCAAGCAGAAATACTGTGTGTGGCTTTTTTAATGGCTGAAGTCGGCTATGATGTCGGATCACTTTAATGGCTGCCATATGCCATGTTTGGTTTGGCTGGTTTCCCGCAAGATGTTGTGCTTGTGTTTTGCGGCTTTTAGGATTGTCAAGATTTCTCTCATGTCATGTTTAATGTTTCTCTCCGCTGTTTGGGAAAGTGGACGGACACCTTGCATGCCATTCTGACAAGTACACACAAATCTTGAATGCATTTCCCAATCGTTTCTTAACAATAAGGACAATTAGCGTTGATGCAAAGCACTTGATTTACTCTTCAGAGAATTTCTACTATCATTATTTATTATTAACATGAGACTGTTTATGGCCTAAAGAAATTCTTTGCTTCAAGATGACCCTAATGTTGTTCCAAACCTGTATGACATTCTCTCTCTTTTGCAGAAAATATTTCTAAAGATCTTAGGAACCATTGGGATCTGTTTTGATGCCAATTGACTTCCATAATCTGGCAACTTCTGGCAAATTTTTCAAAATATCTATACTTTTATGAAAATTAAGAAATAAATTCAATGTGCTTTTAGCTAATACAGCTATACAACTAAAATAAGAGACCACATGAAACTTCTGTGGAATTTTTTAGGTATGGGTTTGAGTAAAATGTTATTATTATTATTATTTTTAATCTGAGTCTAAAAACATTTCTCCAAAATTTCAAATAAAACTATAGTCGTTTAGAGCATTCCAACCCTCTGTAGATGTTGATTGATCAGATTAAAAATGTTTTCATTTGTCGTAGCTAAAAATCAGGATTGTTCGACCAAATATTAATTTCTTAACTCTTCTGAAGGTAAAACATTTTTAATTGTATAAATATGTCTTATAAATATGTCTTAAGCATGGCTTAAATAAACTCTAAATGACAACACTATTTTAAATTGAGAAGAAATGTCATCATTTACAGAATAAAACCAAAAGCTCCTTTTTTATCAAACACATAAAGTGTAAATCTAGAGGAACTATATATATATATATATATATATATATATAATATTCACATTTATAATCATATTATTTATGTTTATTTGTGTTTATGTGTCTTAGAGAAGAAAGGAAGTCATACAGGTATGTAACAACATGAGAGTCATTAAATGATGACTGCATTTTAATTTTTAACTAAACTGAATTTTAAATTCTTTAAAACACACTGGTACAAGTGCATTCCAAAGGGTCAGTGGCACACATATAGTGTGTGTGTGTGTGTGTGTGTGTGTGTGTGTGTGTGTGTGTGTGTG
>CAIGQV010000001.1:15145924-15161556 GCA_903798115.1 Danio jaintianensis
TTATTATTATTATTATTATTATTATTATTATTATTATTATTATTATTATTATTAATATTATTTAGTTATTAAGGGTGAGCTAAATTGAACAAAATTAACTTTATCTGTTTCCAAAACTGATAAAAAAGAAATGCCAGTAATCTTTTAAAATATTACTATTAATTTATATATATATATATATATATATATCTTATATCTTATTTATAATAATTTTTTATAAGCACAAAACAAAAAATGTATACAATCTGTATTAATTATTTATATAAATGATAACCTAATTTTCTTTATATAAATAAATTTTAAAAGAAAGAAAACAAAGCAGTCCACTTACAAATGCCCCAGGTAGAATAAAACATATACACCATAAAGTTTTACTTGGTCAAACTCAAAGCATTAAAAATGGAGTGGAAACATAACAGTAAAATTTCCCATGAATCATAAGTGCTTGCTATTCATTTTTGATCAAATACATGTAGCCATGGTATGCATGTTATCAGACTACAGTTGCCCTTGACATTGCCCAGTTCACTCTAAAGAGGTACACTTCATAAGGGTGCAATAAGGGTGCATGTTAATACATTGACCGATGAACACATTGTATGGATCTCCTGATGAATCCTCCTTTCTCCTTCTCTGTCCAGGCCCCCGTCCATTGATTGTCCGCGCCACAAGCCGCAAGAGGAAGCTTATTTGAGGCCTGTCTGCAGCGTGAGGGTGTGTAAGGGAGCACAGGGTGGTCCTGTGGGCCAGAGAGGGCAGCTAACTGGAGTAAACAGGACTCAGCAGGCTTAGTGTTTGTGTTTACTCTGCTGGAGAGGAGGCCATTAGAGCAAACAGCCAGCGTTTCTTCACATGTTGCTGAAAATCACCCCAACCTTTATTCACTCCTGTTTGGCACTATACTAACACCCAGCCAGTGTGCCCAGATGGCCCCGCTTTCCAGATCTCTCACTGTTTCTGCCCTCTCTTCCCCTCCTTCCCTGCGCCGTGGCGTCATTAAAAGTGTCTGTGAGCGGGAGGTGTAAAAAAAAGGGTGCTGAAAGAGAGAGAGCAGAAAACAATTTAGTGGCATTTAAAGATAAAGTCCTCCCCCTATTTACATGGCCTATCTAATCCAATCTAGGCTGTGTCTGCATTTTTAATTTGCACATTCAAGCGAGCTTCAGAGAGGAACCTAGGCTTAATTAGTTTAGTTATCTCCCCTCATGAATGGATAAAGTTCCCACACTGCTGGTGTTTCAGATGAAGACTAATTGGATTCTGAGGCCAAAAACAAAAGGAGAAATAAAAGAAACAAGGGTTAGATAACAGAGGGAACATTGAATTGATAAAGCGAAAGGGGAGTGAACTGTAGTCACAGCTGAGTAGGAAGAAAAGACCAGATTCTCATTTGAGGTTAAAACTGATGTTGAAGAATTATTCAAAATTAATTATTATTAAAATATATTTTACACTCAAAAAATGGCGTTTGCTGTTTGGTTAAACTACTTATTTATAATGAGCTGAAACAACACATTTCTTAAGGTTTTATTTATACCTTACTGTTTTATGTTCAATCCACTTCAGTTTGTAAAAACTAATAAGTTAACTTAATTTCTTCATGTTGTCCAAACACAAATCGATTGTGTGGAACTCAACATTTTAACAAAAGCATAAATATGCATTACATTCATATACATTATATATATAAACACTACACTACTTGTATACAGTGTATATAATTATATAATTATTTTAACAAGCCCACTACATTTGTACAAGGCGTGTCTCTTTTCACACCAGGTTTGTTTATACCCAGTTTAAAAGTGCAGTCATAATAATCAATTGGTATAATAACTTGCATTGATGAATTGAGTTAATCCGAAATTTAATCAGTAATTGCATTCATAATGTTTAATTTAAAAAAAAGTATCAAAACTGTTTGGGTGTTGATAAGAAATGCATATAAAAATGTGAGGAATATTATATTAGCACATTAGGGTGATATCTGAAGGATCATGTAAAGTTAAAGACTGGATTAATGTTGCTGAAAATGACTTAAACTAGAAAAACAAATCAGTTCTAATATTATTACGCAATCTTCCTTTTTACTGTATTTTTCATTAAATAAATGATGCAACGGAAAGCATAAGAGTCTAATTTTATTGAAATACCCGGCTGCTTTGAAAACACTTTAGCCTTAAACCAAAATATCAAAATGTGTTTTAATTCAGAAATTAAATGCATGTTCATTGTAGAAGATGTGTGATTTCAATATGGGGGCAGTCGTGGCCGGGGCAGTCGTGGCCTGGTGGTTAGAGTGTTGGACTCGTGATCCGAAGGTTGCTGGTTCGATACTCGGTACCAGCAGGAATTGGGGGTGGGGGGAGTGAATGACCAGCACTCTCCACCACCCTCAATACCACGACTGAGGTGAGTCCCTTGAGCAAGGCACCGTTCCCCCCAACTGCTCCCCGGGCGCCGCAGCATGGCTGCCCACTGCTCCGGGTGTGTGTTCACGGTATGTGTGTGTTCACTAACTGTGTGTGTGCACTTGGATGGGTTAAATGCAGAGCACAAATTCCAAGTATGGGACACCATACTTGGCCACACTACACTTCACTTCACTTTTAATTTATGAATTGCATTTGAAACAAATGCATAGTACAACCAAAATTCGCCAAGCAACTCTGGGGCAGATAAAGAGATACAGTCTAAATCATTGCTGCAGTTCATTAGCACATCCGCTTGTGATGTTTTCTATGTTTTATATATAACTGAAACATTTTGCATTTTAAATGACACAAAATTTAGAACACCCCCTCAAGACCCCTCCAGGGGTTTCTGTGCAATTTGCCAGAAACTGCGCTTTTGAATATATAAAATCCAGGCCTCAAGAAAAGTAAGCCCACATTGGGTTTTAAATCTCAACCAGCCTTTTCCAGTATCCGGTAATAAGTCAGTTTCATCCGGCTGGAGCAAAAGTGTCAACATGGCTAAAAATCATCCTTCTTAAAGAGACAAGCAAGTCTGAGTAAATCAATTATTGAACATTACCCTTCATTGTGATATCTGATTTGTACAAGGTCAAGGGAATTATTAATAACCTTCTGTTCTCTTTCACAGACACGTTTACAAATTAGCACTTCTCATAGGCCTGGGACCTGCTTTTACGGAGCCGGGTTTTCAGAGCAGCCTGAAAGTGTGAACGAGTTCCAGAGGGCAGATCATTTGGAGGAGTCTGGATAATGAGATTCTTTTCTTAATGCTATTGAACTCCATTCAATTAGTGCAAAGGACCTATGTTTGTGACTATTGCATGCGTACAGTGTGTTTCTGTGTGTAATTGACTTTGTAAGCCCTTGAGGAACAAACTTTTAGTGGTTTCGAGCTTTCACTTGAGCACAAGAATGTTTGTCTTTTCTTTTCTTTTTTTTCCCTTCATCTGTTATTCCCCCTTTTAGCCTAGTGGGCTGCTTGGGCTGATCTTGTGTGTGCTTGTGTGATGTATAGATTAATTAAATAAGCATATTGATTCGTGTTCTGGCAACACAGAGCGTGGGGTTTTAATTAGCCCACGCTTGAGTGTGTTAACATTCCTGTCTTATCTGTGTGAAACCAAGTGGAACTGAATGCATGAGGGCTGCTCATCAACTCAGAATTTCCAATAACCTTTTTTTTTTCTTGATTGGTTTAGTTCGACCCAAAGCTCAAACTTTAATGTAAGTGCATGCAACACTTCAATTTCTAATACTCATTTTTAAGTGCAAACATTCGTGCCTATTTCAACTATATTTCTGAAATACTGCATTGTAGAAATTATATAAAAATAGCTTTGCCTCTTATGAATCAATAACAGATATTTAGAAAATAATAAAATGCAAAATGCGTTAACATGCTGTGATTATTAACTTATTTAAAACATATATATGCTTTATAATAACTATTGTGGTTTTAAGTAAATGCTATTAATATGTATGCTAATAAGCAATAAAGAATAAGCAACTGGTTAATAGTTACAATGTTAAATGCAGCTTCATGAGATTATTCTATTTGAATAAACACAGCACTTATATGTGTGTGTGTGTTTTATAAGTACTAATATGCTTTATACAATTAATAATAATTAATAAGTGGGTAGCACTGTCGCCTCACAGCAAGAAGGTCGCTGGTTTGAGCCTCAGCTGGGTCAGTTGGCATTTCTGTGTGGAGTTTGCATGTTCTCCCTGTGTTCGCGTGGGTTTCCTCCGGGTGCTCTGGTTTCCCCCACAGTCCAAAGACATGCGCTATAGGTGAATTGGGTAAGCTAAATTGTCCGTAGTATGTGTGTGAATGAGAGTGTATGGGTGTTTACCAGTGATGGGTTGCAGCTGGAAGGGCATCCGCTGCGTAAAACATGTGGATAAGTTGGCGGTTCATTCTGCTGTGGTGACCCCAGATTAATAAAAGGACTAAGCCGAAGAAAAAAAAATGAATGAATGAACAATTAATAAGCAACCAATATTATATTGATATATATTTAATACTATTTAATAGTTAATATTTCTGTAAGTTAATTTTAGTATTATTGAGTAACACTAGCAGTTTTACATTTGATAATAGTGTCTTTGTAATGTTTATCCTTTACATACAATATGGTTTGTTTGTTAACTTTAGATAATACATTCGTTACAGTTAATAGGATTTATTCATATTGGGTAAGGTTAGGAAAAATATAATTGATTGTTTTATTTCACAGATGTGTAAATTAACATTTTGTGATTTAGATTTAGTTAAAAAATGTGTTTTTATTTTAATTATTTAGTTTTATGGTTTTAGTTAACTATAATAGCCCTCATATATTTGTGTTATACTTTAACCTTCTGTTTAGCTTGAACTGAAAATGAATTTACTGAATTCATTTTTAGGCTGAACCTAAATATCTTCTTACAACCACTTCTAACGTCTTGAATAGATTACATGAAGGTATTTAATGTCTCAAATGTGCCATTTTCCTACAGCTTGCGTTTTGAAGGTTTGTTTTGAGCCTTTTGTCTCTCTTGGCAGCAGACAAGTGTGACGGCACATTTTTTGTGCACATCCAAGAACCTTCTGTCCTGCCCACTGATACCTCGATCTGCTCTCTCTCAGCCATCTTGTCCTCCATAAAATTTTCACCACGCTGTGATCAAAGCTCACCACTGTATTTGTGTTCTGTTGTAATGGCAAATGATGTAACATGAAAATCTCTTTAAAAATTATGAGGCGTCTTATATCAGGCCTGTAGTGTTTGTGTGTGGGTTTTGAAGGTGATTGATTTATTTAGTTTCAACGGGCAGGAGTGTTTGCTGCTGTAGGCGTGTCAGTGGGTGATCTGCATTCATATGCCGTGCACTTGTCTCAATAGTTCAGCCGGGCCGAGCAGATGTGGCAGAAAACACAGTCTGATGGGGTTTTTGAGGAGATAAATGTGAACTCAGGATATGTCCACATCACTTTTGTTCAAAAACTTTCTCATTAGTATACAGTTTAATGAAGAAATAAGTGGGTGTTTTCAATTCTTTCTCCATAGAAGCTCAGCAGAATCTATTCACAGAGGATTTGGGGATTGATGGTTGAGTTGAGCAACTATTTTTATTTTTTTTTAAGTAAACTTGACAGGTGAAAAACACTGAATGTAATCATATATTGAATTTTTTTATTCACTGAAAGAGTATTTGCAGTGATTATGAATGGACCATACCAATTTTATTAGATGCAATATCGATATTTTTATGTCATTTTTACAATACTGATACTAGTACTGATTATTTCTTAAATGGATATGTGATATAGAAATGTTATTTTAATATATTCAAAATTATATGTTTATTTTTTTGACATACACATGACATACACTGGCCAAAAACACTGACAAAAAACAATATGAGGACAAATAATAATGATAATAATTCACATTTGCACTTTCTAAAAGATCTTAAAGTTCTTATTCTCAAACAGGATTGTTGGTAATGTAGTCATTAAAAATTAATTATCACTAAAGCTCTCTCAGTTTTGGTGTAGATAATTAAACCATTATGCTGCATCAGAAGTTTGGCCATAAACATGCCATTGCATGTAGTCTTGGACTGCATCTAAAACCACATAATCTTTTGAGTAAGTACTGAATTTGTGTAAGACAAGTATACTTTCTGAGCTTGAATTTAATGCTGATATACTATATAGGCCTACACAATGTTGTCTTTCTGTGTGACCCATGATTTCTTCTTCATGTTAGAATGATTCACATAGACTTGCTTTGCTTGTGTTTCTCACATCGATTTCCCCAGCTGCCGAGTGCTGAAGACTATCTTACCGAGGCTTTGCTGTCTTTCATGTTCCCTAATCCTGGGCTATGTTAGCATAATGCTAATGCACTGTTTAGTCTTCATAATCACTCTGGAGGTCTTTGTGAGGTGCAGAGAAATCTTCTCTCAGATCCACCTGTAACATTCAACTTATTTTAGGTGTGACTTTTTTTCTGACTGTTTTTCAATATTACAGCAGTCACGGGAAAGTTCCTTTATTTACAGTCTGTTCTTTTGCTCTGCTGTACAGTTGTGGCCAGAAGTTTTGAGAATTACATAAATATTGGAAATTGGAAAAGTTGCTGCTTAAGTTTTTATAATAGCAATTTGCATATACTCCAGAATGTTATGAAGAGTGATCAGATGAATTGCATAGTCCTTCTTTGCCATGAAAATTAACTTAATCCGAAAAAAAACTTTCCACTGCATTTCATTGCTGTCATTAAAGGACCTGCTGAGATCATTTCAGTAATCATCTTGTTAACCCAGGTGAGAATGTTGACGAGCACAAGGCTGGAGATCATTATGTCAGGCTGATTGGGTTAGAATGGCAGACTTGACATGTTAAAAGGAGGGTGATGCTTGAAATCATTGTTCTTCCATTGTTAACCATGGTGACCTGCAAAGAAACGCGTGCAGCCATCATTGCGTTGCATAAAAATGGCTTCACAGGCAAGGATATTGTGGCTACTAAGATTGCACCTAAATCAACAATTTATAGGATCATCAAGAACTTCAAGGAAAGAGGTTCAATTCTTGTTAAGAAGGCTTCAGGGTGTCCAAGAAAGTCCAGCAAGCGCCAGGATCGTCTCCTAAAGAGGATACAGCTGCGGGATCGGAGTGCCACCAGTGCAGAGCTTGCTCAGGAATGACAGCAGGCAGGTGTGAGCGCATCTGCACGCACAGTGAGGCGAAGACTTTTGGAAGATGGCCTGGTGTCAAGAAGGGCAGCAAAGAAGCCACTTCTCTCCAAAAAAAACATCAGGGACAGATTGATCTTCTGCAAAAAGTATGGCGAATGGACTGCTGAGGACTGGGGCAAAGTCATATTCTCCGATGAAGCCCCTTTCCGATTGTTTGGGGCATCTGGAAAAAGGTTTGTCCGGAGAAGAAAAGGTGAGCGCTACCATCAGTCCTGTGTCATGCCAACAGTAAAGCATCCTGAGACCATTCATGTGTGGGGTTGCTTCTCATCCAAGGGAGTGGGCTCACTCACAATTTTGCCCAAAAACACAGCCATGAATAAAGAATGGTACCAAAACACCCTCCAAAAGCAACTTCTTCCAACAATCCAACAACAGTTTGGTGAAGAACAATGCATTTTCCAGCACGATGGAGCACCGCGCCATAAGGCAAAAGTGATATCTAAGTGGCTCGGGACCAAAACGTTGAAATTTTGGGTCCATGGCCTGGAATCTCCCCAGAGCTTAACCCCATTGAGAACTTGTGGTCAATCCTCAAGAGGCGGGTGGACAAACAAAAACCCACTAATTCTGACAAACTCCAAGAACTGATTATGAAAGAATGGGTTGCTATCAGTCAGGATTTGGCCCAGAAGTTGATTGAGAGCATGCCCAGTCGAATTGCAGAGGTCCTGAAAAAGGGCCAACACTGCAAATACTGACTTTTTGCATAAATGTCATGGAATTGTCGATAAAAGCCTTTGAAACGTATGAAGTGCTTGTAATTATATTTCAGTACATCACAGAAACAACTTAAACAAAGATCTAAAAGCAGTTTAGCAGCAAACTTTGTGAAAACTAATATTTGAGTCATTCTCAAAACTTTTGGCCACGACTGTAGAACTGAAACTTATTTATTTGAAAACATTTTTATTTATTTATTTTTATATATTATAATTTTTTATTTTTTTTTGGACATGATATATTTACGTATATATTTAAGTATACTATTTAAGTATAGTGCACGAGTAACATAGATACTTTGGAATAAATTTTTAAACTCTATATTTGTATTTCAAGGAGAAAAAAGAAAGTCACATGTGGAATGGCCAGAGAATAAAAAAACAGCAGACCTTTCATTCTTTAGCTGAAGTATTCTATTTAAAACACTTAATACAACACCGCATGTCAAACTTGATTGACAAGGCCTACCCGGATGGGTGTGTTGGCGCATCTGAGGGGTCAGTGTTTAATTGCATTATTTTAAAGCTTCCGCCACCCACTACTACTAAAGAGACACAATGAGCACCCTGTCATGTATGCTACTCAAAACACACACTCATCTAAATTGCATTAGAGTTCATTGAAAATAAGCACCCTATATCCATTCATGGGTGTCCATTGTCTCTTGACTTCGCTTCAGTCTCACATGATGCTGCTCAGTGCTTGAGCGAGCAGGAACAGAAAATGTCCCAAAAAGCTTTTTAATTGCAACAAGCCATGTTGGCATCTATACATCCTGAACCACCAGTCCCAATGTCTTCACTTCATCCTTCAGAACGTCCCTATAATGACCCGTGTGGTATGTCTTTCTTCCTTTCTTTCACATTTTGGCTCCACAGTGGCTTTTTGTTTTGTCTTTTGGAATAGCCTGTGCCAAGCTTTTGCTCATTAGAGAGTTTGGTGGAGTGTGGCAGCGTCCATTCAAGCCCTCCAGCTGCAGAGTCTTTCACCTATTCCCTGAAAGAACTTAAGGTTGCTCTGCTGTTTATCTGGCAGACACTGGAGGGACAAACAGAGACCTCTTCCCATTCTCCCCACGGCTCCAGTCCCAGTAGCACCTGTTCACTGTGCTAGTGTCCACGCAAAAAGCCAACTTATTAGAGCTGGAGGCCATTGTGGGGCATCTTTTAGGGAGAGGTGAAGTGGAAAGGTCCAGACCGCTGTGGGCAGCAGGAACCCAAACCTCCATTCTGAGCTTGCACAGAGGAGCAGGCGTGACCCGGACCCAGGACGCTTATTAACTGCTGCCGCAACCTGTGCTAATTGCTGTGTTATTTACTGCACTGTTGCTTCTGCACTTTTGCACAATGATCTTTTATGTGCTGAAATCATGGCTTTGTGAGCGACTGGCTGATGCAGCTGTAAATCAAGGCCTGATTTGTGTCCATTTTGACTGGTGCAGGGCTTTGTTGAGTATGTACATTGTATTATAAGATTCAGTCTTTAGAAATGATCTTACTATGTTTGTATTTCCTGTAATGTACATTATGCATGCACATGCAGGAGACTGGAAAAGCTTGTGCAGATTTTCCTATATTTTAAAATGTATGTTCTGCCAAAATTGTGAAATCCAGATTACAGTTTATGGATTACATTGTTACAAAAATATTTAAAACCTGGAACACTATATGACCAATGTTGTTTTCACAATTTTAAAGGTTGTTCATGTGATGCATAGATTTCTTAATTCAGTAAAACCCATTTGACTTGAAATATTTACATTACAAATATTTACAACTATTTTATGTTTAAAATAAAATAAAATATTGGACATTTGGGAGTTCAAGACTCATATTTTGATTTATTTGAACAAAATATATACACTTTACTGAATTTATTTATATAAAATATTTTACACAGCTTTTCATCAACTCATGAGCCCGACACAGCTCTTTCGTTTACTCAAGTTTTGATTTCCTTCTACAACAGAAGGTTTCTACACTGAATGTGACAAATTTAACTTTCCAAATCCATTTGTCCTTCATGTCAGACGTAGCATTAGCAATACAATACAGACTGTCAGATTTGTTGCTCTTGTTGTGTCACATTCATTGTAGACATTAATTCAAAGATTTTTTTTCGCTCTGGTGTTTGACATTGCATAGTATGACTACAGTATACAACAGTTTTGCTGTTCATATTTTTTTATCCTGTGACCAAGACTTTAAATGTGTATATTATTTGTCATTGTAGAGATGACTAAGGGATTGTTGGAACTAAAGGGATTAAGTCTTGCTTCTTTTGCTATGTTGTAGCTAGCAGGTCATGCTTTGTGTGGCTTTACTGCTACTCTGAGTGTCAATCTGGGTCACTTTTTCACGCTCCCTGACCCCCTGAACTCTCTTCAGGGACGGACCCCTTAGCAAACTGACCCTTTTTGGCCGGCACTGGCCAGGTGGCTCCTGACAAGCACTGACAAAAACAGGAAGCATTCCTCTGGATACGGCAAGCCCCAGTGGGGCTGTCTGATTGGCCGCTGACTCAGCGCTGCTGCCCAGGAAGTCCTGACCCAGGAAGTGTCCAGGGACTTGGACAAGATGGCTGAATTAATAATGTGCATGGCAGCAATGTTAGAAACAATGACTCAACAGGTCTGGTCAATACTCAGACTTGTAGATGATATGCTGTAAATTAATCTTAGAAATGTTAGAATTGCTGTTGTGTTGCTGCAACAACAACAACAATAATAATAATAATAGTAATAGGGGCAGCACAGTGGCGCAGTGGGTAGCACAATCGTCGCTGGTTGGAGCCCCTGGTGGGTCAGTTAGCATTTCTATGTGGAGTTTGCATATTCTCCCCGTGTTCGCTTGGGTTTCCTCCGGGTGCTTCGGTTTCCCCCACAAGTCCAAAAAACATGTGGTACAGGTGAATTGGGTAAGCTAAATTGTCCATAGTGTATGTGTGTGAATGAGTCTGTATGGATGTTTCCCAGTGATGGGTTGCAGCTGGAAGGGCATCCGCTGCGTAAAAAATATGCTGGATAAGTTGGCGGTTCATTCCGCTGTGGCGACTCCAGATTAATAAAGGGACTAAGCCGAAAAGAAAATGAATGAATGAATAATAATAATAATAATAATTTAAAATTTGAAAGAATTTCAGCTGTGGCTATACCATGCAAGTAAAACAATGTTTTACACAAACACTCAGGCACTATAACAAGAATCCTTTATTTTGTTGAGGACACAGTGATTAAAATTAAGATTATTATATATAAAACGAAGAAAGATCATAACTAACATTTCATTAGGTCACACCAATAGAAAATGAGTAGAATGTATAGACGTCCTTGCTTTGAATGGATCTCTATAGTCTCCCACACTGCTCTGCTGTGATCTTGCTCTTCTTTCAGTCTCTTCTACAGTTTATTGACTGTAGTGAATTTCTTATCCATAACTCTGTTGTCAAGGTTTTTCCAGAGATATTCAATCAGGTTTATATTAGGACTCTGGGCTGGCCATTTCATTCAATCTTTTCTGCTTTAAGGCACTGCTAAACCTGTTCTGCTGTGTGATGGGATTCATTGTCCTGCATAAAAATTGCTGGCTGAATGGGCAATGAACATATGGAAGGTTCTGATAAACATGTGCATTGTCCAAGCCATGACACTTCCTCCCCAACCTTTCACTGACTCTTTGCACACTTTATGTTCAGTCTTTCCCCAGTTTGATGATGAATGTAATGTTTCCATCAGACCCCCAAAAATTAAACTTGCTTTTATCATTAAAGTGAACTTTGGACTAGTTCTCTGTCCACAGAACATGTTGCTCAGCAAAAGTTAGTCTGGCCTTTTGATTCTTTCTGCTGATAGGTTTGTTCATGCAGCGAAGTGGACTTTCAATCCAAATTCCGTTATTGTTATATACAGTATTCTATTAACATTATATATCCAGTTTATCAATAGAAGAGCATGTTATAATTCACTACTGCACAACAAACATGTTTATCACATATTAAACAAATGTCACGTCTGTAAAGTGTGACATGCAGGTAAAGAAATCCTACTGCAATTGAAGCCACTAATAATGCTGTTTTTTTATTTATTCTTTTGGCTGTGTGATTGTGTTGCTAGAGCCTCTTAGAAATAGAAGCACTGCCTCCTGTGGAGTTTGTGTATGTGTGTGTGTTTTCCTTTTTGCCTGTGTGTTGGTGTGTGTGTGTTGTGGTCAGGCCTGTGGTTTGAAGTGGAGTTTGCAGATTTGGCAGATGAGATGGCTACAGAAGGAAGGTACTGCAGTGTGAGGTGGTAAGAGCAGATGACCCACACTTCGCTCTGAGGGAGAGAAAGCACAGTTCAGAAGGCCAAAGGTCATTGTCTTCCACCTCTCTCATTTCATTCCCACCCTCTAAACCTCTCCTACCACTTTCTACTTCTACTCCTTTCACAGAAAGTGACACCTGCTGAGCATCTTGGGCCCCATTGCACAAATTTATGTTGATGTCAGCAATGAAAACAGCACCACATCTCCAAATATTTGTAGAACAGCGGTCCGTCCATTTTCTTTCTCTCTCTCTCTCTCTCTCTCTCTCTCTTCTACATCTCCCTCTTTCTCACTTTCCCATTCTCTTCCCTCTCTTTTCCTCCTTTATTTATTTATTTTTTTTATTATTGATTTATTTTTCCAAAGCCCCAGTCTGGGACGATGCGGCTTTCACACATGATGTAGAATGTTGTTTCTGCCGAGATTATTAACACACGTTTGTAAAATCGTTTCTCTGGGTGGGATCTGAGATTGAGGGCAGTATAAACTTGCATGCCTCTGTATTTTACATCTGCATGTGTAGCCTGCCTGAAAGGTAAGCAAATTAATAAACACATACATTACTAAATAAATATGTCATAAAAATAAACAATTAATAATATCTATATAAAACATTGCATATTGTAATGCATTACAAAATAATATTACTTTTCTAAGTAACTAGTAAAGTAATGCATGCAAAAAAATAAGTTATATTTTAGTTACTTTTTTTTATTTAATAAGAATTATTTTTTTACTTGAATTAGCTTTTAAAAAATAAATTGCAGCGCTGTCGCCTCACAGCAAGAAGGTCGCTGGTTCGAGCCTCAGCTGGGTCAGTTGGCATTTCTGTGTGGAGTTTGCATGTTCTCCCCGTGTTCGCGTGGGTTTCCTCCCGGTGCTCTGGTTTCCCCCACAAGTCCAAAGACATGCGCTTTAGGTGAATTGAGTAAGCTAAATTGTCTGTAGTGTATGTGTGTGAATGAGTATGTATGGGTGTTTCCCAGTGATGAGTTGCAGCTGGAAGGGCATCCGCTGCGTAAAACATATGCTGGATAAGTTGGCGGTTCATTCCGCTGTGGCGACCCCAGATTAATAAAGGGACTAAGCTGAAAAGAAAATGAATGAAGAATGAATCAAAATAAATTGCTGAATTAAAATGAATGTAGTGGGCGACGCGGTGGCGCAGTGGGTAGCACAATTGCCTCACAGCAAGAAGGTCGCTGGTTCGAGCCTCGGCTGGGTCAGTTGGCATTTCTGTGTGGAGTTTGCATGTTCTCCCCGTGTTCGCGTGGGTTTCCTCCGGGTGCTCCGGTTTCCCCCACAAGTCCAAAGACATGCGGTAGAGGTGAATTGGGTAAGCTAAATTGTCCGTAGTGTATGTGTGTAAATGAGTGTGTATGAATGTTTCCCAGTGATGGGTTGCAGCTGGAAGGGCATCCGCTGCGTAAAACATATGCTGGATAAGTTGGCGGTTCATCCCGCTGTGGCGACCCCAGATTAATAAAGGGACTAAGCCGAAAAGAAAATGAATGAATGAAAAAATGAATGTAGTCACGTTGAATCATGCACTCAATGAGAGAATATCTCCCCACAGGAACAGAGAAAAATTAAGATGGCAGGCCAGACCCTTACATTATCCCCCCAAACCCCACACCCAGCTGTGTGTATCAAAGTAACGCATTAGGCCTACTTTCCATAAAAAGTAACTAAGTAACGCAAATTCAATAACTCATTATTGTAATGAATTCAAAAGTAACTATCCCGACGACTGAAAGTCAAAGACTTAATGCCTTCCAGCTAGGTTCTTGTCCCTTATGAGTTCTTATCCCAAAGTTTAAATGTTTTAGGCTATTGGGTGTGGGATAAGGACATTAAATTTAAATGTAATAACCTTTACCAAATATGGCGCCATTTGGTTGAATGTAAAACTTTAAAGTATTGCACATGTCTGTGCACGATATATAGGTGTAAACATTTTCTTTGTCGTTTTACACGAATCACACGTTAATCGGTTCATTTTAGTGAATCGATGAACCGGCGCACACTGTATAGGTTCGCAATCCAGTCTGAATCATTCGGTCAGTTCACTTGTGTGCCGCGTCATTTTGTGAATAGGTGCGTCCAAAATCGCGTACTTATGCACTATTCTACGCCATTTTGTAGTATAAATAGTGTAAGTAGTGCGTTCACACTGAAAATAATAAGTGCATTTTAGATACCCGGATGATGCACTTAATCAACCGGTAAAATGACACTTCGCGCACTCAACGACCGCAGCTTTGCTCACGTAGAGGAAGGGGCGGAGCTTTTGGGCGCTCATGGATTGTGAAAGCAAAATTCTCCTACGAGAGTGATTATAGCGCCCCCCTATGGTGAATGCTGTTCTACTCATGGCAGGTATTATTTGGTAGTTTGGTCACTTGCATTTATTTCACTAATTTGGCAACCGTCAAACGTTATCAGGGAAACGGTTTGAATTTCCGCTTAGTAAAAAAACCTCAGTGTTCCATTTGGGACGACACTACATACATATACTATGCTGTTGAGTGTGTAAGTGCATTTGGGACGCAGCTAATATCACGTCTTTTGGTTGAAAGAGAACGAGCGACGCCGATACAATGAATCTCTGTCTCTCAAATAGGTTAGCAAAACAGTCTGACGGGTTCGCAAGCATTCGACTTCGAATTTACCTGAAAGTTTAACGTTACTCACCATGAAGGGCTTCTGGTATTTTGGTATTAGATATAACAGAAACTGTGCACTTCAGAAACAATTCACAATTATAGCGCTGGATGAAGAGAAGTGCTAACAGAATAATGGAAACCACACAAGCAAATCCTCTTGTTGTGTGGACAGTGGATACAGGTGAATTTTCTGCTTTAGCAACTCTGCTATCAAAACGTTAACAGTAGGCTACGTTAGCTAACGTTACACGAACCCGTTTATATATGGGTTAGTATATACATTTATATATGGCCAGTTAGTATTACCGTCTGATATTCTGAAATCATATTATTATCATTTTTTATTTTACTTATCATGCTTACTTGTAATCTTATGTTATTTTTATTATTTTATGTTGTTTTTGTTACATACATCCATAGCATGCACTTTACACGTCCAATCTATCGTTTGGAAAATTAGCCATGGTTTTATTATAGTAGAGTAGTATAGTAACCTTTTTTTTTTTTTTTAGCAGTTTGATTGCCGTTTGTATATAACCACAGTTTTACCAAAAATACAGTGATTACAGTATGAATAGTCATGATTTTTGTTTAATTTTTGTGGGAAAAACGGAAAGGTAGCATTTGCCTTCATGAGTGTGTTCAGATATTCAAACAGACCGATTGGGAGAACTATATATATATATATATATATATATATATATATATATATAT
>CAIGQV010000001.1:15161956-15211475 GCA_903798115.1 Danio jaintianensis
TATATATATATATATATATATATATATATACACACACACACACACACACATTTATGTTTGAGTGTTGTTTGCACCAGATATTCTTGAAGACAGTGATAGGCCAAAAGCTATGACATGTATGAATACTTGCTAAACAATCTTTTGTTGTGTTTTGTGTTTAGATTTTCCCTGTAAAAAAATTATCAGCCATCTCGCCTGTACTGTTGACTCACGGGGAGCAGCAGTGGTCAAAGGTGTGGTTAACGGCTTAACTCGACGTTCCAAATGCTTGGTCACACACTCCTCAAAGTGGCATTGCCTGAAGGGCACTGATAACACGCATCCTGTGTTCCTATTGGTTGATGTCCAGAAAACCAGCAATCTCACATGGAAGAATCTGTACATTAGAGGAAAGGTAGGTTAGGCTTGAATCTGAGGGGGTTTTAGGGTATTAGAGGGAAAGGCAGGATGGCATGCATTTTCCCGGCCTGTTGTGGATGACCTTTCCCTCTGCCCAGTGCTTTTGTGAAGGATCAGCATTTTTGGTTCATGTGAATCCCCTCTAGCTTTGAAGGGGAGGGGCACAGCAGGGGGACGCTAAAGAGCCCTGAATGTGTGTGTGTTTCAGCGCGTTTCAAGTGTAGTGTGCATCTGGACCATTTAAGATCTAATGTAATCCATAATAGTGGTTGGAAGACGGAATGTGTAATCATATTTGTGCGATAGCTTTGGCACATGAAGGAAAGGCTAGAACTGTGGGTTTCTGCATCCCCAGCAGCCTCCCTCGAGTTCACACTTAAGTAGTGTTGGGTTTGGATCAGCGCCATGCCTGAAGGGTTGGTACGGCTGGCCAATCCTCAGCCTCCTTTTCCTCTCTTTTTCTCACTGTCTTTTGCTTCCACAGTGGAATGTCCAGTTTGCTGTAAGAAGGAGTGCAGAAAGAGACAATACAGGATCATGTGCCTGTGATTAATTAAGCTTATCTTGACATTCACACATCGTGTAATGCTGCAGTGCTCAGGAAGCTATTTGTAATCTGCATTTCTAACTGAAAGTATATTACAGTAAATTAAGGGGTGTGTGTTGTATTGACCGTGATCTCATTTTTGGCATCTTTTAGGGCCTGTCTACATAAGATATGTGAATTACAAACGCTTTGGCAATGTATGGAATACTGTTTCTGTCATTTATGACCACTGTGTAGTCATATCAAATATTAAAATGTTTTTTTTTACTAAATAATTGTGTTCACTACAGTCTCTGGACTGCATCCCAAACACCAATATTTTTATAATGAATTAGTTACAGTTTGATCATTTGATTTTAGGCATGGATATAAGCATTGCTTGAATGAATGTATATAAACATTGTAATTTTCAAAAGTACAGAATTACAGCACACTGTGAGCGTTTGTTAGTGACATTGGTTGAGTATTCCTATAGTCTGATAGAGCTCCTAGAAAATGTGCAGATTTAACAAATGGATAACACTATTTGAATTTTAATCTGAGTGAAATACACAATAATCAGCTTGCACATAGTTAGAACATAGATAATTAGTTGCACACCATCCCTAAGTTGGCTACCTTACTGTGAAGAAAGCTAACAACATTGATTTTATGTATGCAGAATGCTTTTAAAAGTATAACAATTTGTGCTTTTTCTTTTCATTTTTCAATTATTTATTTATATATTATTATTTATATATAATGAAATATACATTACATAATACATAACAATGTACATCGTTATGTATTTATTTATTTAGGCCATGGCCTATGTTTAGAGAATTGGGCTTGTGATCCAAAGGTCACAGGTTCAAGTCCCAGCACTGGCAGGGAGGGATAGTAGTTAAGGGGGGTGAATAACAAGCACTCTCTTCCACCCTCAATACCACAGCTAAGGTGAATCCCTTGAGAAAGGCACTGAATCCCCAACTGCTCCCGGACAGCCCACTGTTCTGGCTGTGTTTGAGAGTTGCTTTGGATAAAGGTGTCTGCTAAATGTAAATTTATAATCTGAACAAAAATATTCTGAACCTTCAAATGTTTGCATGCATCCATCAAGGTTTTTGTTTCAGCAAGGGTGCATTAAATTAGTCAAAATTTTCTGTAAATACTTTACAAAGCATATCAATTTAAAATAAATGCTGTTAGTTTCAACTTTCTATAATCAAACATTCCTTGTAGAAAAATATGATTTCCTTTATATTAAGTAGCACAGCTATTTTCAACTTTGAAACTAGCACGACAATGTTTTGACAACATTACCATCCATATGTGAAAAAAACAAAAACAAATCGTACACATTTATGCTATAATGTTTAGACTAATTTATTAGACTATTTACGCTATAAATGTTGCATCCTTCTATGTGTTTATTTGGAAGTAAATGCTATTAGACTCTCAATACATGTTTTTTGTTTGTTTGTTTTTTTGACAAATTGAATTCAGACTTATTGAGTATAAAGTACTCCTCTCATTATACAGATGCAAAATGTTACATTTCTTATACATAGATCAAAAATTCATAGTTGCAAATAAGGTCTATAATGTTGCAAAGAGACTTTTGTTTAGAGAAACCATATTCAATTTCTTTGCGAACTAGTTCATAGTCACAAGCTGAATGAACCACATCAGTCAAATGATATACGATAAGAGGGATTTATTGTTCCTTTTATTTAATTTTAATGTTTGTCATTTTGCACGGCTACTTAATAGATAAAACATCTTTGTTACTGTAAAAGCTACACTCTTTGAAAAACATCTAAACTAGTGTTACCCAATTGAAAAATGTTTAGTATAGTTACTGTTGTTTGTTAGTTACTCCCTAACACTAAAATACTGCTTACCAACAGACTCAGAATGTCATCACCAACAAATCATAACCTTTCAAAACCTTTCTCTTTTTCATTTTTTTCAGACTTTTATTGATCGTTTTTAAAATATTCTGTGTAGAACTTGTAAAATATTTAGCTATTTGGACTTGTTTACACATTTCTGGATTTATTCTCTCTTAAGGAAACAGGAGCATAGATTTCATTGACCAAGCAAAATGAAAGCAAACTTTGATAAAACAAAAGAAGTTCAAGTGAGTGGTCAGTGAAGTGTTTCTCAGACTGTAGCTGAGCACTGAGTAGAGTCTAAGGTTGCGTTTACATTAGTGCATTTTTGTTTTAAAACTAAAATGCTCCTCATTCAGGCTACCATTTTTATGCCATTTTCAGAAAAATGATCTTCATCCACACTTTACAGTCTCAGTTACCTCTCAAATGATCAAGCAGTAAAAATATCGGTGCTGAACATATTGCTTTGACTCGTTCACTCACAAGTGAAATCTAACAACTTATTAGCCATTTTCTAATTATATAAATATTGTTAATGTTCACATTTAGTGAGGCATATTTGCATATGCGTGACAAGTGATTTACCTACATTATTGCTTCTACTATTGTTTGGAGAGTTTTAACACAAAATTCAGCCATTTAAGTTTACAGTTTAGTGTCTGTGAGAAAGAATCCTACATGCAGACTAGGCATGGGCTGGTATAAGATTCTGACGGTATGATAACCTTGGATAAAAATATCTGTTTTACGGTATTGTGAGTACTGCTCTAAAATATGTTCTTTTTAAACGTCTGGGTTAAAAACAACAACTTTTCCCCCATTGAAAACAACATATTTCATTTTAAGAAACATTTGAAATATTTTGGAGCAGTAAACATGTCAGGCTAAGTAATTAAAATAAATGGCTGACTTCTGCTGTCTTCATTAGTTTCAAAAACTACAACAATTTGAAAAGGCATCTATCTCTATTTTCTGTGGGCATAAAGTAAAGCCACTGCACTGTTCAGCTCAGTAGCATACTGGATTTTGGTTTATAAGTTATTTGTTTTTCAGATGTTCCCTGAATCATGGGATGACTTGTAGCTTTTGATGTGGATGCTACTTTGCTGCTGAAGATACTCTTAAATAAAATAATCAAAAAATAACTAAAAACATAACTTAATAAAATAGTTGTACTAGGTAAAAACACATAAAAAAAACCTTATATATATACCGTAGGAACAGTATAACAGAAAATGTTTGCGGTTTTAAAACCTTGACTTTTCCTAACCGCTGTAAACCTTGAAACCAGTTATCGTTCCATGCCTAATGCAGACCTGGTTTGCTTGTGAAATTCACAAATTTGAGCTCTCTTTTAGTTTTCAAAGGTGCTGTTCAGTAATAGATCCGTAATGAGGTTTGATTGGAGTAACATTAGTTAAAGACAAGGTTTCTTTATGGTGGTAAGGCCAGAGCGGATGTCATTGTTGCTACTAAAGTTATCTTATGTTATATCAGACTAGCGATATGTTTCTGCAGATGCTGAGACACCAGAATCAAGCTCTGCAAAAGATTTCCATTAATCACATCTGGCAAAACGTCTAGAGACCCTGCAAAGTAAACTTACATATCTCATTAAACTCCAGTAATGCTCGCATACATGTCTCTAAATCTTTAATTTTCACCAACATCTAAGCTATTCACATCATGTGTAGTCTCCCCTGCTGAAAGATGAATAGCTCAACTTGTTGCACTCAAAGCAAATGAGCAGCTCAAAGGACGTTTGTTTATGGCTGCGTTTATTATCCTCAACAGTCGAGTTTGAAATCGATGAAGGCCCTAAAACGTTATGTGAAATTGAACTCACTGAGTTGCTTTCACAATGTATTGGATAAAAGATAAAGACAGCTTAGCAAGATCAATTGCATGCAATGCCATTGAATATGAAAGTCAAATGTGTTTCATATTCAAATTATCTATATTTTTGGTTTCATTCAATTACCATTTAAAACCTACACAGTTGTTGCTCTCAAAACTACAAAAGTGCATGAAGCATTTCTCTTCCACCCACCCCTGTAACCATGCCCCGTAACCATGACAATGAACATCACAATTTAACAAGTACATGTTTATGTTATCCTTAAAGTATTCATGGACATTTCAAATCCTGTAATCACATTTTTCTAAAACTGTGCGTAAGCAGCATAAGCATAAACCTTAATTTTCTTTTGACAGTTTCCAGATCATTTCTTCTCCTGAAGACGAGCTCTAACAATCTGAGATGGAGAGCTAGCGGGTCAAGGAGAGAAATATGATAATGTTTGTCTGTATGTAGAAACTCAAAATATTCTGAAGTGGAAATTTGTTGAAATGTGAGCATATTATGAGTGTATATAAATATTTAGTATACATAGTAAGCGTTTGTTAATATAGGCTACATAGCAGATGGCTTCGATGTAATGAAGATATGGGAATGAATCAGCTATTTATTTTTTTGTATGTTGAAATCTTGTGTTTTTTGTCAATAACTATTTGATTAGCTTTGAAGAAGTATTTTTTGTTTAATGCATTATATGTGATTATGTGGTCTCATGTTAACAGAACACTGTAGGGTTGGGCGATATGGCAAAAATGCAATCTCGATAATTATTTTCGTTTGAACGATAACGATATATCTTTCGATATAAGTTGTAAATGCTTCCACTTTTAATAGAGTATACCAACCATGACTGAAGGTGGATACTGCTGGCGGTAAAGTGAAACGAGCGTGCTAAACAATACTGGGTGACGCAGCATTTTGGCCGATAATATCAACACAATTATAGATTCCTGTTGTTGCATATTTCTGCTGTGTGATTGGCTTTTAAAATCAATATCGAATAAAAATGTCCAGAGTTTATCATTGTTATCAACATAAATTTTATTGCGATTTGATATTATATTGTTTATTGGCCCAGCCCTAACACTAAGATTATTAAAATAATCATTCATAATTAGAATAGGGCTGCATGGTGGCTCTGTGGTTAGCACTGTTGTCTTACAGCAAGAAGGTCGCTGGTTCGAGTCCCGGCTGGGCCAGTTGGCGTTTCTGTGTGGAGTTTGCATGTTCTCCCGGTGTTGGCGTGGGTTTCCTCCGGGTGCCCCGGTTTCCCCCACAGTCCAAAGACATGCGTTATAGGTGAATTGAATAAACTAAAATTGGCCGTAGTGTATGACTGTGTGTGTGAATGAGTATGTATGGGTGTTTCCCAGTACTGGGTTGCGGCTGGAATGGCATCTGCTGCGTAAAACATATGCTGGAATAGTTGGCAGTTTATTCTGCTGTGGCGACCTCTGAAATTGAGACTAAGCCAAAGGAAAATGAATGAATGAATGATAATTAGAGTAACCACAATCACTTCACTTGAGTTAAAAAATGCATAGTTTTCTGCAAAAATTTAGAATTTTATCACTCAAGTAATTCCCCATGAATACAGACATTAAGCTTGTTATAGGATACATAATTGTCTTTTTGGTTTTACAAAAATATGAACGTTTTTGGCAGTACAATTTTAAACTCTGGTTAGAAAACCTTGGCTTTTCTTTTGAGCTGCATTGGCATTACATGTAGTTACATCATGTTTGGCAGAGGCGTAGCATGCCACATCTTGTTTAGCAGAGGTGTAACATGTCACGTTTAGATTTGATTTCCCTTACATCTTTGGGAAATAATCAATACTACTTTTCCTTTTTCTTCTTCTTTGTTTCGGAGAGGTCATCATGTTCTTTGAGTTTAGAAAGTTGCTAGATGTTTTAAGAAATCTTTTTTTTTTTTTTTTCCCTATCCAACTATTGCTTGAGTTCTGTTTGAATTAATTGTTTTATTGTCTGTAATCAATTCAAGTAAACTCAGTCTTTCCTCATCCTTCATAAACAAAGGAACAGGGATGTGATTCAAAACAAAGGATGATGAAACAGGTTGATATATACCTACGACCCTGGCTTCACCTCTCTCAGCACAATTGTGATGCTGCTGCTCCATGATTGGTCAGCACTACAGTGTAATGGCTGAAAGGGAAACATATTCTGCTTGACCAGCAAATGCAACAGTATGCAGCAGAGGAATTAAAGTCCTGCAATGATGATTTAAAGAAAGCTGTTCAAATAAAACGACTTTAAAAAACAGCATTCATAAAGACATATCTATTATATTTATATTAAGTTAAGTTGTAAAGTCTCTCAGAGTAAATATACAATTAATTAACCAATCAAATCGTAATTGCATTGCTAAGAAAAGCCTTAAAATTAAGATGATTAAAAGTTATGTTATTGTTGCAAAGAAGTGAATAATAGAATAGACTTTTAAGTGACCTTAAATTGTTTTTTTATTTCATTATAATTGAATATCATTTGTTTATAGTCCATATATATTTGTTTTACATCTACAGTACTTGGTAAACCTAATATTGATCTATAGGGATTTATAGGGGTTATAAACAGTGCACATGTTTGTCGCAAATTTTTTTGGGACGAGTTTTGCATATGTTTTGCAATTGTTTTTGAACCACTACATGTGTGAACTCAATTTGAAGCTTAGTTTTATATATGAGCAATATCACACAAATAGCAGTGCGATATGGCTGTATATCGGCACTGGTGGGAGACGTGCGTTGGCACGAGGCCACAGGCCATGATGATATACAGCCATATCTCACTACTACGAGTGTGATATTGCGTTTACACAACAGTTCGACTGCATAATCGTGTATATAAAAAGAAAATCAAACACAGTCTAAAAATCCTTTTGTATGAGGAACTACTTTCTTCCGCCATTCCTTCACATGCACCAATACAGCACTGCAACATAAAAAAAGAGAGAGATCGACTTAGAATGTCACTCACCAATTTTATAATGTTTTGATCAGCTGTAGTTTGAAAATACGCCGATCTTTTCTCCTCTAAGGGCTTATTGTGCTGTCTCTGTCGCCATCTTGTGGATGGACAACGTCAACCGTCTTTGCTTTGCTCAATGACAGGCTGATGGATAATTTCTGTATCTCAGAAATTATAAATATTTAAAATAGGCACTATCCTAATAAATAAACTGCATAGTTGCAATCTAAACAATTACTTTCTCGCCAAAAAAAGCCTCAAAAGTACATTATGTTGTCCAACAGCTGCAATATTTGTCAAACTGTAGTGAGTTTATTGATCTGCTGTCACTCTATGTGGGCAGAGTAATACAGAAGGTTGAGGAGGCTGTACGAGTTCTGATATTGCAGAATATCACACGGCTATCAGCCAATCAGATTCGAGAACCAGACAGAACTGTTGTATAAATCTTCATATTGACAAATCAATATTGATTCTTATATCCCAAAATTAGCATTATAGTCTGTGTTGTGTCAGTAAAAATGAAAGGTATACTCTCAGAAATAAAAATATGCAAGCTGTCACTGGGGTGGTACCTTTTCAAAAGGTAGACATTTGTACTTAAAGAGTCCATATTTGTACCTCCAACGTATATATTCGTACCTACAAATTTTAAGAGGTACACTTTTGTACTTTTTAGGTACCAATATGTACCCTTGAGGTATTAATATGGACCTTTTAGGCACAAATTTGTACCTTTTGAAAAGGTACCACCCCAGTGACAGCTCATGTACCTTTATTTCTGAGAGTGTATGGTATCTAATAACCATAACTTTTCTGATTTTGTTTGTAATGCAATAATGTGCACTTTTTGTAAAGCTGACTTGAAACAATAGTTATTGTGAAAAGCACAATACAAATAAAATTGAATGTAATAAAAATATATAGTGCACCTAGAGAACATTCAAAATATCAACAACTGGATGATGATTGACGCCATGACTGAAGCTGTGTTTTTCCTATATGTTATGTTTGGTAGTTCTGCTTTTTATACCTTATTTTAAGTTAAAGAAAGTGAAGCTATTTCAGAGTAACTGGTCTCAGTCATAAACAAAAAAATAGTCAAATTAACATTCTTAACTTGTTAATTAAATGATGCAATTAGTTTGAATGCTATTATTAATTTTTACATTTTTTTCTTAGTTTTTTCTTATGTTATTTTGGCAAAAACATGGTATTAATCTAATTAAATTGTTTATTGACCAATACTGAATGTTGGCCAATAAAATGGTGAAAGTGGTTTACTGTTTGTTGTTTACTAATGTCATACTGCCCTGTAGTGTTTACCTAAAGTGTACCTAAACCGCAGTCAAACATACTGTACGCTGAACTATGCTTTTGTGCTTTCAGAGAAGTGTAGGCTGAAACACATATTTCCAGTTTGCCTGTGTAGGTTTAATTGACGTGAGTTGCAATGACTTCTATAGTTATTTTGATTCAACTTAAAAATTGAAGGCAGCATGGCTTAACACCACATTCTGGTGTTATTGCATCATATCTGAAAATACTCTGTCCAAGACTGTAATTAATGTGCAAAGCTCTAGAAGTGAGATACTGTACTACTAAACCATGTCATCTGTTTAGTCAGAGCAGGCTGGTCAGAGCAAGAGCGTGCGAGTGAGACGCAGTGGGGATTCTGGGTGACACAGATATGACAGTGTGCAGGAATCCCCCAGCCTTGCAGAAAGACTCACTTTATGCTTCCCTCTCTGCTCTTCTGCCAGTGACGACATCTCCTCCATGTGCGCATGCTGAGCAGGGAAGTATGGGCAGGTGCAAATTTTATGTCACACCCATGAACGACACACAACTGGTAGAGCGCGTAGCTAGCTTAACATAGTTAAGGTTTCAATTCTCATGTAATGTTGGAATGCTCTTAAAGCAAATAGGGAAATGTTGGTGGCTCAATGGAAAAATAGCAAAGAGCACGATTCATATATTTTATATTTAAGTTTCTTTTAGCCTGAATGTTATAGTTGCTACAGTACATTTGTTTTTAGCCTCTGTGCATATATGTGTGTGTGTGTGTGTGTGTGCGTGCATTTGTATGTTTGGTGGTGTGGCCATGTGCATGTGTGTTTGTGTATGCATAAACGGAAAACACAAAAAAGCCTTCTGGGTATCAGGAGGCTTCGCTTTAAGGTATGATATGTTAATAAAATGTGTCAAAATGTCTGCTTCCCATTCTCTCTTTATAAACAAACTTGCGGCATGAACTGAGCTAATTAGTGCGCCCATCTGCTCACTTGAGCAAACTTAGTGATACATACCAGAGAAACTGTAAAAAGACAAGCTCAGTTTTTTCCCGGCAGATGACAAGTGTTATAAATTGCAGTTTGTTTTCTCCGTCTGCTCTCTTTTCCTCCGTTTTTTCCACCTCTGACATTATCTATTCAATTATTTTCTTGGGATTGCCGTGTCTCGTTTGATGTACATGTATCATTGTTTTGTCGTTGCGTCAACAGACGTAATTTATGTCAATGGATATACAGAAATGGGTTAGGGTCAGTGCTCTGAAATCATCCAGGTTTGGGATATACTTCAAAGGAGGCCATTTGGCTAAATGTGTCGGCCACTTTCCCTGGTTTGTGAGGAGAAGACAGGAGGAAAGGGGAATATGAAGACTGAGATCAGTATTCCCCAAACAGCATTATGCAAAGCTGTTAGCAACAATTAACTCATAGCACATCGATTGCGACGGGGCCGGGCCCCAGCCTTTGTGCAAGCTAAGCACTGCGGTGGTGAGCTCGGAGCCGAGGGGGGAGCAAAACAGGAAGATCCATCTGTTCTTTTTGCTCCCCTGCACTGATGGAAGACTACGCTAATCTGGTTACTTGTCAGGACAGGTTAGTGAAAGGAGGCGAATGGAGGAGGCTAGAGCTAAACTGGTTGGCAGCTGCTGGCTGCGTCATGTCCTTTCCCAGACTCGATAGTGTTAGATTTGGCACGGGCCGCCTGCAGTCATCTCGGCCACAGACCAGCCAGTCTGTCACCAGAAGAGGAGCAGCGCTGGTGGAATGTGCTGATATGGTTTATGATAAGGCTTGTTTAATCTTTATTGTTATCTATACTATTATATATATCTTATGATTTTTTTAAAATGTATTACATGCGTGAATGCATCTACTCAAGAACCATGTCAAATTAGTACAGGTGCCAGTAGTTATTTTCAGAAAACATGATAATAATATAAGCAATAAAACTTTCAGAAAACATTCATACTTAAAATCACACACATCCAATTTCTTTTTAATATTAAAAATGCTTATTTCTGTATATAAAAATGTAACGCATACATTTTAGCAAAATGGCAGTGTTATAATAAAAAAAAGGAAGAAAATGAAGTTGAACAAGGCAATTTAAAGGGATATTCACTCAAAAGTTTGCACTCATGGACTCAGGCCATCGAAGTAGGTGCCTATTTTTAGCTCAAAAATACAAGTTGATTGATAATTGCAGAAATATTAGTACTGCTTATCCTTGATTTTGCAAATAGTGAAATGAGGTTTATATTCTTAATATCATTTGTGCTCAAGACTATAATGAAAGCTCTCATGACTATTTGCAAAGGTGTTGTAAATAATGTCCAGGTTCTTGCACAAACCGATTGTTTTGCTTCATGTGACATGATGCATCATCAAGAGCAACTGGTATTAATATGTTTTTTAACTTTCAAAGTGCTGGAAGCCATTGACTTGCACTTTATGAATTGCCAAGGACCACAGCTAAAAATATTGTTTTGTGTACTACTGAAGATAAAAGTAAGGTGTCTGAGGGTGACCAATTAACAAATTTTTTTTGTAGAATTATTTATTTTAAAGACACCTAATTTGGCTGCTAATGCAGAAATATATTGATTATTTTCAAAATCTTTTATTTATTTATTGTTGGATAGTTAGCAACTTAACTAGCCAAATTATGTGGCCTTGTGAAATTTCAATATATTTTTATATGCTATGAAAATATTATGAGGGAAATTAATGGCTATCTGACTGGCTTACTTGGGCTCTTAATAGAGCCATAAAGTTTAATAGGTTAACATGGGCTGGTCTGTAGAAAATCATGGAAGCTGTCAAACAAACATGGGTGCATATGTGATGTGTTGTTCACTATGTCATTAGAAGCAACCCTTCCAGCATGCTCAAAAATCAAAAGCATTTTCTGCCTTTTATTATCCTCTTTCATTAAAAAAAAATACTTTCTATTGATTGTCCTTCTTTGTAAGCATTGTAAATATTAATATTTTCAAAGGTATTAAAGATAAATTGATGGCAAAGGACAATCATTTTCAAAGATTAATGATATGTTTTGAATAAATTAGCTTGAATATTTTTTCAGCGTGTATAATTAGGCTTCTGTGAAAAATTTAATCAAGTAGCATTTATAATTTTAGCATTCATTCATTAAGGTCAAAAGTTAGATCTTCATTTGGTTGTCAATAATGTAAAAATATATATTTTATGAAGCCAGTGTTTTTTTTCTTCTTTAATTGAATTATCCCATTAATGTTACAGTTCTGTTTGATTTATTCTAGTTTCAAAGATTGTGTTTTATTATTGTGTAGCAGGAGCTGCTGGGTTTGCACACTTGCTGCAATGGGAACACAGTTTTGTCCTTCAAACTCATATTTCAAAATTATTGAGAAAACCCAAAACAGACAAAACTACAAACCAACAGTGAAGTGTTTGAAAGTCCCAGTGGGCATTGTTGATTTTAAATGGAAGTGAGTCAAACCACCCAAGCACTGCCTAGGGAAGGTTGTCTCTAAAAAGTAAAAAATAGACTTTTGGAAGAAGCCTCAGAGAGACCAATGATCACTTTGAAGTATAGTTACAGAATCCAGTAGCAACAGAAATGTGAATCAGTCATCCATATTATGGCCTCATGCAGGCTTATATGGGTAGATGGTATTCTATGGAGTTCAAAAAGTATTCAGAAGTAATTTTAGCCTTCAAGTTAGAATGATAAGGATTAATTTAGGTAATTAGACTGGTTTTAAAACATTGGAACGTAGTGCAAATCTGTTAGTTGCCAAAGAGTTCGTAGTGTTAAGCCGTGGTCACACTCCAGTTTTTGCCCCATAGACTTCCATTCATATGCATGCGAATGCGGCAGACCGGAAACGCAAGCTCGTGCAACAAGTTTCGCATGTTGCTGCATTCGATAGTTGTCGAAAGCTTGGTGAACTCTGACCTGCAAAATCGTATCACGTGATTGCGTGAAACCAATAGAAGATCAAAACGTGACCTCTCTGTATAGAATTTTAAATATGGAGCAATTGGTCACTTTATCAACGTCTAATCATCTTGTTTTATCCTGCCACTTTTCACAGCACAATACAACAGATTTTCAGAATTTCTCTTCTCTTCAGAGAAAATAAAGTTGCACACATTAATTCAATGTCAAAATGTTCTCTAATAGCTAAAAAGTAGGTATGTGGCTTAAGTAAGTGCATAAATTCTACAGAAATGGTTTTATAATCATATGATTTACACTTTGAATGAAAAGTTAGTTTTAGCCATATTTGAAATTGTCGTGAATATTAATAAGCTCCGCTTTGACGCTCATAGCTTGTGTCTGTGCCTGATGGACACACACAGCATACACTAAAATACACGTATGCAAAATAATCAAGTTTCAAATTGTCAAAAAAATATTTTTAACAAGTTGTCAGTTGAAAAATCTTTTCAACTGAAGTGTTAGTTGTGAGCAGAAATGTATTTAAAGAGGCAGTGATTAATATTAACCTCACATAAACAATTATGTTTGCAGTTTTGAAGTTTATTGGCATACTTTCAGTCTAGAAATCACAGAAAGAGCTGAGTAATATGACATGATGCATAAACGTGCAATAAACATATTTGTCACTTTATTACAAACACACACTGCAATTTTCATAATATGCATGTTAAACTAACAAAAGATACAGTTCAACATGACTTATGTCTCTTCTGGGGGAGGCAATTTGTAATTCATCTTTCCTTTATTTTTCCCCTCAGACGATGAGCTGTGATGAGGTGAGATTCTTTATTCCTGGTTGCATTATTTGAGAACTCCATAATACAGTTCTTGTTTTCAATTGAATTAAAACTTAGATAAACTTAAATAATAGAAACATTATCATTGTTGTAATCTCATTAGGAAATGTTGTAGGCAATCAAACGTTGCCTGGGCTGTTCATGTGCTTTTGTGGATCATCAGAGTCTGTGTTGTGTTGGCCTGCTTTTCACCAGGATTTTACACTCACAAGATTTAAATAGAGAATGAGAAAACAAAGGTGTTTGAGGCTCACTGTATGCAATTATCTATGTACTAAGTACTCAGCTATGCCTAGGTATCTAGATTTTCGTTCTATGGCATAATTAATTTTAATACTACAATCAACGACATGTTGGTGACATTTAGGGGGACTGCACATCATCTAAACAAAGTAATACCACAAAGATGGTAATATTTATGTTAGCATCATATTTCATATTTAAGACAGCTTTGTTCGTGTCAGTTACTAGGGTTCATTAGAAATAAAAGAGAACAGATGACAAAACTGCAATTTAACATTTGTATTTGAGTAAAATGACAAATAAGTTGGCAGAGGAATGAGTAGTCGTGCACACACACACACACACACACACACACACACACACACACACACAAACATACAAAGTCAGTTTCTCACTTTCTCATACACACTCTCCATCTGCTGCTAATGGAGCCTCTTGTGTGAAGTGGGCGTGCCTGATGACTTAAGTCTGCGTCAATCAGTCCCATTGCTCCGCCTCCTAATGTGGTTTAGCTGTTAGGACCACCACAACATTTTTATTCAATTAAAAAGCCCTCTTGTTCCCAAAACAGGTCCTTACTACATCCTGTAGGCCTGAAGATGTTGATCGTCTCTGTAAGCAATTTAGGCCTGTAATGATTTTGTGACTTGTTATGCTAATTATGATGGCCTTCTCTGCCTGTGAGAGCTAGTTGTAGATTTATTAGTCACTGACTAAGAGGGACCGAAAAGAAAAACAGTAGCGGTAATTAATCCTGTTAACCAAGGATAATTGGGCAAAAAATAGACCCCGCCAATGGCTTTAGCTCTAAGGAGTGGCAGTTAACCCTGCTTCCTGTGTTTTATTTAACAGTTAATGTTTCCTCCGCTTTCTACTTCCTCTCAGGATCCCTGCAAATGTGCCGACACTTTTCCCTGAGTGTCAGGAGCTCTGCCTAAAGGGGCCACAAGGTTCTACCTGCTAGTTAATGGCATTGCTGCCTCCCTCTGCAACACACAATAACATACAGGCTGCTTTCCATTGGTATGTGCAGCATTTCCTGTGTGTGACTTCATAGGGTCCTGACTGAATCAGCTCATCTAATTGATGTTAAGGCAGTAAGTCATGGGTTATCAGAGCAGATGCTAATCTGGTCAATTTTATTTTCTTGATGAGCTGTAAATTATATCTAGGTGTGTGGTTCTAGATACCGAACATATATTTTTAATGTACTGACAACAGCTAAAAAAAGTTATGTATGTTTAGACAAAACCATTTTATTAAAAAAAATGTTCCTTTTATAAAGATTCTCAGAGAGATGCAATTTGTATCTAAACAATCCCTGTTCCCTAGGGCTGGTCAATTTTTTTGTGTTATATCAATAAATTTTTTTTTAACATTTTGCCCATAACCATTAAAGTCCACTGGAATAAAATTCCAATGGAATTTTGCAATGCTTATTTGGCTAGCACACATTTTATACCTAAACAGTATGTTTCTTTATCAGTCCTTTTCTGATGACATTAGTTTGATGGCTTGGAGCAAGATATGCTTAGCCATGTCCCTCAAACAGTTAATTTGCTGTGAGTGAAAGATGAGAGTAGGAGTGCAAAAATAAAAGCCCACCCCTTACTCAATATTCCATGTCAGTTAGAAATATGTCATCATACTGAGATAAAAGACCCCAGCACTTCTGGTTCATGTCCACTTCAAAGGCTAAGAAAACAAATACATGCAACCATGTTGGCTATGATATACTTTATTTTCAAAAAATATATTAAAACCACATGACATTCTACGTTTGTAACATTACAATTTAAAAACAAAAATAATGCTTTTTTGTTTTTTTTAAAGCAAAAGTTAAAGCCAGCAAACTATTCCGATCTATTGCCCAATTACAAAATTTACTTTACAGATACTGCTGTCATAGAAAAAAATTCTACAAATGGCACTTTAATACTAAACGTTCAGAGTTTGATTTAAGATTTGAAATCTGAGATGCTGTCAGGTTTTGACTTATTTTGAGTATTTAATAATGTTACATGCATATGTTTAGTAATGAAATCAGGTCAAACAATTAGGAAGTCTTTAGATTGTAAATATTTTAACTATAGCCACTAAATTATGTTAGAGGAAGGAAAACTATTTTGTTGTTCTTTTAACACAACAATACAAAGGCCTTCTTCATAAACAAAACAGCATGATACAAAGTCAAGTTTTGAGATAACAAGGCCATAAGTGTCGTGTCCCTTCCTGCTTTTTTTCTTATCTTGTCTTTTAAGCCTCCGAGCAGCTGTAAGTAAATATGTAATTAATAGCAGACATTTCAACATCAAGCATAGGAGCAGCTGCAAAAACATCCTTGTCTACAATTTTCCATACACTCTCTCCTTTAAAGCCAAGTTAACAACATCCTCAAAGACCTCTATGAAATTGTTTGTTCTTTTTTTTCCATCAGATGATTTAGAGAATGTAATAGGGTTGCCAGAAAAAATATCTTTTAAGAAACAATGTTTTCATGACCTCCGATTTATGCTTCGTTTTTCCACAAGACATCGGGGAAAGGCTGATTGTTTTGAAATACAGAAAACTGAATAGTTAGGTTTCAAATAAGTTTCAATGTCAATGCTAAATATAACTGAAGAATAGTTTCTCAAGTAGATTCAGAAGAAATGTGACACTTTTGTTTTCTGCAAATGTTGGGGTTTTAAAGGGCACAGGCAAAGGCGACTTGATGCGTTCTGTCACCTGAGGTCACATTCACTTCCAAAGAGAGCAACCATAAGGTGACAGAGCTTTGTTAATTGCACTGGAAAATAATTAAATGGATGAACTAATTCCCCAATATGTATGTGAGTCCAACTTAATTAAAGAAACAAACTCAAATCAACCTTCAGCAAGAGGAAAAAAAGAAGTGTGTACACTCAGCGTGAACTTGTCTTGCCCCTAAGCATCCCGCAGGAGGTAGTTTTAACATCTTTAGTATGTTTATTGTCACTGTCACATATAGCATAGGAGGCAAGGACATCCACAAAGGAGAGGCCAAAAGAAGAGAGCCCTTGACACCCCCCCCCCCCCCCCCCCCACTCTGAAGTATAAAAAAAAAAAAAGTTAATTACACCATTTAAATAATTATTTACTGAATTTGTTTGTCCCTCATCTCCTCCCACCTTTCCTCCCCCTCCTATATTTATTCATTTATTTTCTTCTTTTCTTCTTAGGGAGGTTTTCACCATATGGTTGCAGATCAAGTAATGTCAAACATTTTGCCCTTGCAAGTTTTTGCAATTTGCAGTTTTCAAACGTGAGACCTGTTGAAGGCACAAGTGATAATGGACGCGCTCTACCCCCTACTGCCTCTGTCCCACCATATCTTTCTTCAATTAATGCTACAGCGGGAGCTTCATGTAATAACACTTGCGCTTGTGGCCTGTCCACGTGAAGGGGGGGTGGGGGAGGTATACAGTAGGTGGTGTGGAAAGAGAAGGTAGGTAGCTTTAAAAAAAAGAAGAAAAAAAAGCTAATTAAAATGCCACTGTTGTGTGCTTGTGAGCATTGCATGTTAGCTGGACTCTTATATTGTGTTTTGAGGCAGGCAAGAGCATGCAAAGCTTTGTCTATCATTATTGCTGTGAGCAATCAGGGTGATGTCAGCGGGACGGAGGACGCGTTGACAGCTGTAATTATGTATCTCCATGGTGATCACTTTTGGCCTGTCATGGAGGCCAGACTGGCTCCTCCTCCTCTGGCATTTAATCAGATTGGGCTGTCACTTGTCAGTTGGATGGTGGCTGGTTAAGGCGTAGTAGTAGTGTGTATTTTTGTGGAAGTTTGTATTTCCAAAGTGTATGTATGTGTGTTTGTGTGGGGCATTATGAGGGGGTCATTCATCTGTCTCATCCCATGTGCCTAAAAAAACATTGAAGAATGTTTAATTACATGCAGTGGAGCCCTTCTCTCTCAAAGGCTGTACCTCCTAGGCCGGTCCGTTCTCTTTAATCCTGAAACTCCTCTAGGGACAGGATCGGTTGTAAGCTGTTTTTTATGCAGCTTGCTCAGAGAGTCACTGTGTTCTCCTAAATAGCTCTTGTTGACTCGAATATTTGTTTAAAGGAATAGTTCACCCAAAGATGACATTGTGGGCGGCACGGTGGCTCAGTGGTTAGCACTGTCGTGTCACACCAAGAGGGTCGCTGGTTCGAGTCCCGGCTGGGCCAGTTGGCATTTCTGTGTGGAGTTTGCATGTTCTCCCCGTGTTCGTGTGAGTTTCCTCAGGGTGCTGTGGTGACCTCTGATAAATAAGGGACTAAGCCGAAGGAAAATGAATGAATGAATGAGAGATGACTCCCACTCAGGTTGGTTCAAACCTGTGTGAGTTCCTTTATTCTGTTGAACTAGATATTTTGAAAAAAAAAATGGCAACCAAGCAATTGATGTTGACCATTGACTTATATTAGGGTTGTGCACAAGCAGTGACTAATTTAGTTAATTTTGAAACTTACATTTTTATAACAGTCAACTAGTCTAAATAAAGCAAATAAGTCTGCACTTATTTAAAATAACCTTATATCAACTTTTATCAAATATCTCCGTGCATGAACTGGGATCTGATTGAAAGGTCCCTACACAGTGTGTGTTGCTCCTTACTCCATTCTCCTTCATTGCTCTCTACCTGAGCATGAGAAAAAAATTATTTTGCTTTGGAACATTCATTCATGGATTTGCACAACGACACTTCCTGCAGCGTCTTCTTGTTAGAAAAGCAGAAGTGTGGCATAACATATCTCAATAAATAAATGAAATATCAATTCACATATCACACACTAAACTTGTTAACAAATTAAACTTTTCACATTAGAACAAACGTCTGAAGTCAAAAGAGAAACACACGAAATGTGTAGTGTGGTGGGGTGCGAGAACTGGAATCAAGAAATGCTTTGGTACACAAAACTTTGAAATAGGGCTGCGCAATATGACGATATACTGTTTATCGTATGGAGAAAGTAAATAGTAATATTATGCTCTATAGTTTATTTTGTGGTGTCAAAGTTGCAATCTTAAAAGCATTATGTTTACATTTTGCATTTTATTTAGCTATATTTTTTATGTTGGACTTACAATCATTCATCTTTTTGATAAGTGTTTTATATTTTATTAGTATTTGTCTTATTTTTCTACATTTTTAATCAAACATTTGCCCTGAAGTTCTAAATAAAATAAGAAATATGATCCTGATAAATAGTCCTTTATATGCAGCCCTACTTTGAGGTCATATTACCCTCTTTTTGCTCAAATTTTGAGTGGACTTTTCTTTGAACCCACCACAACTAACACAGAGAAAATGTGCACACAAATGCTGAGGTAAAATAAAATGTATTTTTTTACAGTGATTTGACAGTAATTTGAATGTAGCTGTTATAAAACTATGAAGCAAAAAAGTGTGCCAACTGTTAAACTGGAGAACTAAACTAGTCAGACTGATGAACAAATCAATCAGACCAATTTTATGAACATAAAACATCCACAAAATAATCATTTGTTTATGAATTCTTATCAACTGTCTCATAAAATCCATGAGTTCCATTAGCTGCTGTGAATGTAAATTGTTTATTGAATCCTAAAAGGTCTCTATTTCACAAAGTTTTGTTTCACTTCAGAAGTTTTGGAATACATTTACATCCTAATGTTGATAATGGTTATCCTGTTTACTGTAGTTTGTAAATATCTCTTGTTGAGTTTGAGAAAAGAAATTATGTCACAAACTAAAGTGAAATTATATGACAGAAATGTTCTAAACTCCTTTAAATAAAGCAAATCACCATATCATTATGCCAAATGCATATTAATGATTATGACTTATTAATCTGTGCATGCTTAATTTTTAACCTTGTCATTTTTAATTAAAATATGGTCTCTAAATCCTCCTGTCACTCATTTAGTTTTAAATCCCTCCCATCTGCAATGTGTTGCAGCCAAACCAATTTGCTTCCATTCAGTCAACTTATTGAAAGAACCAGGTCCCTGTCTTACTTTTTATCCTGGTGAAGAGTATTCATTTCACTCTAATGTACATCATAAAATGGAAGAAAACATTGGTTGCTTCTTTTTTTTCATTGCAATTTTAATACCAGTGCTTTTATGTATACAGTGTCAGGTACCTAATAAGTTCCATATATATAGCCAGCCAATGTTCTGAAAGCACTAACTCAAAAGAGCACTGTGGGCTGATTTGGATACGTACATCACGCCACGTCCAACACATCACAAGGCGTGGGCTGAAGATGTGAGGAGAGACCCTCATAACCTTCTTAGTACCCCAACAGGAAGTAGGCTTGTTTTTATTGCACCCCCGTGTCCTTTAATGTGTAAGATGAAAGCGTGCATATAGTTGGTGTTTTTCCTCGCTTTTCATGGCTTGCTAATTCATATTTAGGGGAAAAGGAAAACATAAACACATTGTTGCAAGAGTGCTTTTGGATTTGATTCATTTATAGCCCCCTTATTTATGCACTTCCTGAAATCCCAAAAAAAGACAGTCGCCAACTGTGCCTTTGTGTGTTGTTTTTCATTATCGGTGATGAGCCTGGTTTCACTCTTTTGTGAGCATGCTATTATTTTTACAGCGCACGACATTTCGACATGATCACAAAAAGCTGCACGAGGATTTAAATTCTAACCGTGAGCGCTAACAACTTCTAACAAAGGCTCTGTGTAGAGATTGCTTTTACATTTTCAGCCTGTCATCTATATCTCACAGATGTGTTTTTAGCATTTGGATTGCCGTTGCTGCTGTGTGACTATTTATCTGGACTCCTTTGCCTCTCTTCCTCTTTGTTGCAGCTTTCAGGAGGCAGCAAGTCTGAGGTGCAAGTCCGTGGACTGCTAATGAGAGTAGATCTACGGTTTGTGGCGTGCCAAGTCTGGCTTCTTTAATACTGTATCAAAGGCCCAATCAAAGGGGTAATTTTCTCCAGCAGCCTGCCTCTGAGCATCACCGTGAGACGTTCTGCTTTCTACAGTCTTTATCTGGCCTTATGGAACATACAGGAAATCATGTTTTATTTTTTATGTTATGTTTAAAGGTAAACTAAGCAATTTCCGCCAAACAGTTTTGTTGTTTGCAAGCACCAAAACAAAACCTAGCCCCTTTTTGATATTACTGTTGTTGTTACTAGACATGCCCCTTACTGCTAATTGGCTGTAAGTGTGTTTTGGGTATCGGTTCGACACTAAGGTCAAAAGCATTTTTTTAACATCAGCATGAAACGGAGGTTAAGTTTGTCGTTTTTTCCCAATATTGTGATATACATTTTGAAAAACGACAATTACAGGTGTTGCGACAAGATTTCCAGTGACAAGCAATTTGGCTGTCTGCATCAAATGTGACACAATAGAAACATTGAAATACTATAGCCATTCATTTAAGGGTGCTTTCACACTAGCACTTTTGGTCCGCACCCGGGTATGTTTGACGTCAGAGTACGGTACGTTTAGCTAGTGTGAATGTGTCTTCTGAACTCGGGTGCGCACCCCTTGAACCGTACCCGAGTCCGCCTGAAAGAGGTGGTCTGGAGTACGGTTCACACAAACTCTGGTCTGGTTCACTTCTGGTATGAATGCAATCGTACCAAATAATGGAAATGAACCGCCAACTGTACAACAAACTATCGTTCATTTGTGTGTGTGTGTGTGTGTGTGTGTGTGTGTGTGTGTGTGTGTGTGTGTGTGTGTGTGTGTGTGTGTGTGTGTGTGTGTGTGTGTGTGCGCGCACGTGTCTGTGTATCACGTACTGTACCTTGGTGACAAGCGGGACTGAGCCAGGGCAATCACAGTGATAATGTCTGCTTGTCTCCTGCAAAAACAGCTTCTGCAGACATTGCGTGAATATTTTTGCGGTTGATGGATACCTGAGGTGATAATTGTTTTTGTAGTTCATGCTGTTGTTTTGCTGTGATGTTGCGGAAATAGAAACAGTTTCTAAAATAGAAATTTTACACAACAAAAGTTTTATCATGAAAAAGATACCTGTTATCGCATAGTTAGAACACGGTGTTAGGAAAAGATTGGATCGTTGGAAGGTGGTCATTCCTAAATGTTTCGCGGTATTGTGATTACTGCTCTAAAATATATTCTTTTTAAAGGCCTGGGTAAAAAACAAAAACTTTTTTCCCTTTTAAACACAATATATTTTATTTTAAGAAACATTTAAAATATTTTGGAACAGTAAACATGTCAGGCTAAATAATTCAAATGAATTATTGACTTCTGCTGTCTTCATTAGTTTCAAAAACAGATTATTTATTTTTTTTACAATTTAAAATGGCCTCTTTGAATATCTTTTCTGCTGGAGATACTGTTGTCCTAAAAAAAAAAAAAAAAAAAAAAAAGTAAATAAAAAATCGTACACTTAGGAACGGTATAGCAAAACATTTTGACGGTTTTAAAACCTTGTCTTTTGCAAACCGCGGTATACCTTGAAAACAACATCCACTAGATTAAACTGCTGTAAAAATGGTAAATTTTTTTCAATTTTTTTTTTTTTTTGCACAAGTTTGATTACAAAACCATGACACAATATAATCATGCATTTTGGATTGTTGGTGGTTTTCCCTGTTGGGAAGAGAGAAAATGTGTAGTTTTTACTGTTGATCATCAGTTGGCACCATTAACCCTTTAGATAGGCCTGTGCAAAAAAATCTTAGTTTCTGGATTTTATATGGAGTATAACAGCAAATTAAAGTATGTGTGTGTGTGTGCGTGTGCGTGTGTGTGTGTGTGTGAAAGAGTGACCTTTGAGCACTTACCTTGATGTGTCTGAGAAAATCAAAATATGCATCTCAGCTCTCAGAACTACATGAAGTAAAAAAAAACAAAGACAGTGTATTTATGTACCATCAAATGTGGTTATAATGGAGGTCAATGGGGCAAAAACAGCCACCAACAGTATGGAGAAAAAATGAAAATCGAACAATGCATCAATTCTGATAAAAGGTAAAAAAAAAAATCCAGTCCACAATTACTTTTCATATTGAAAATACGTAATTTTGTGTGTTTTTTTCACCAAATCAATGATATTATTTGTGAACTTGGCAATTAAAGAGTAGTTTTGATCAGGACTGAGGTTGATTAACAGATTTATGCAAAACATAACAAAAGGTAGTAAATTTGAACAGTGCACAAGGGTTAAAGATTATGAGGGCAAATTAATTTTTGCAAAGTAATGAAATGCGGAGATATGTTATTTATAACAAGCACTATTATATAAAAAAAAGTACATTTTCATTTCATGACGCCTTTAAAATTCACTTCGTGACCTTGAAGTAATGGAAGGCACAGTGCTTGTTCTCGTGGGTCCATTATTTCTATGTGCAACATTAACTAATGGCCGAAATATCAAGTGATATACAGTAGATTAGCACTGTTTGTGTTTGTTTTTTGAGATGTGATTGCTGTGTTTTCTTTACACTTGACTAAGTCTCAAAGGGATGTATGTTTGATGGACAGCCCGGAGATGGTGATTCCTCCTTGGGGGTGAGGCCAGACTTTGCAGATCAAAAGTCAATCTTTTACTTTTTCTTGCTGTTGTTTACTCTGACTATCTCTGCCAGGACCACAGTTCATCTTCACAGAAATACTGGCATGACATTTAGTAGGATGAAAAGAGTTTCGTCTTCTGGTGAGAGAGGCAGTGCTTCTGTGATGCTGCATTATAGAGTACAGAAAAACTTGATCCAGCTCTGTTTTGGTTGGATCGTTCCTAGAGATGACCTGAATGATATTTGTTTTATTGTCAGTTTTCGGTGTCATTGGCTTCAGATGCAGGTTTCCACATTTTTGCACTTTTTACAAAGCTGTTTCAATTTTGTCCAGTATATATCTATAAAAAACATTGAATATAATTCTGTCCAAAAATATTAATAATAAAAATAAGAATAATAATGCTGAAATTATTACATTTATTTTGTATAATAAAAGGACGCGTGAAATATTTTGAATTTGGTTATATTTTGCAACAATATACATTTAAAGTATCTAAACCTAAACATTTTGGTATATTCTTGTGTATGAAAGACCGATATGACTCATAAGTTTTTTTTAGCTAGGAAAATTGACCAACTCCATCATGCTGTGATAACGTTATGTCCTGCTTTCCTGCTTCAATAGGAAATGAGTCAACACTGGAAAGAAAACGTGTTTGTCTAACCATTTCATGATTTTACCTTTTAAATTTTTTTGTTTAAATGAGTTGCATCTTTTGAAGTTTTATAGCCAAGAGACATATATTGTTCATATGACAGTATTTTCTTCTGAAGTTTGTCTGTAATTTAATATGACACACACATCTGAACTTTCTTAGCAATTACGGCTTCGTTATTGTCCCTTGCCTGTCTTAATCATATAATTAAGGCCAGATTGTATGTTTACTTCACTAAAATAACTGAGGGTTGTGTATATGCAGTATTGGTAGTAGGCCTGAGTGTACATTGGCTGTTGTTGAACTGACCCATAGATAATGGCTGCGCTATTCAGTTTGATTTCACAAAATAGTCCATGTACGATTTCAGTGTAATTTGTATATATAACTGATAGGAGATAAAGATTTTTTTCTGAACACAAACAAAAATCTCCAGGGATTTTCTAAAACAGGCCTGAAATTTGACTGCTAAAGAAACACAGGTATGCAACGACATTCAGACACGGTTAGGCCGCTTAACATATGGTGTAATGATTGAAACCAGCTTTAATCAAATTATGTTTTGTGTCATGTTGGAATAAAACTGAAGCACGAGTGAAAAAAAGCGAGCTGCTAAGGATTTCTTAGAACTGATACATTCAAATCAAACAGATGAGATACCTGGCACTATATATATGCATTTTCGTTTGCACAGTGTCTTTGGCACAAAACAGTGATATCACTGTCGGTTTGTGGTCCAAATTCCTGGTGTGAAGGGCTGCAGGAAATTGGGACGAAATGGCTGGAACATGTTCTAACAAACAAATTGAATATGATTGAGTTGATTAACAACAACAGCCTGAACATTAGCCTGAATGAAAATAATCTCTTTTATAGTTCGTTTTTTTTTTTTTTTAAAGAAAGGAAACTTAGCACCACTTAGCCTGATATGAAAGTGCATAGAGTAAAAAGGTACAGAGAAAGGAATTCACGTCTTACACAAATTATAGGGTTTTCACGAGTGCTTTTATCATTCTTGTCAATTGCTATCAGTTGCCCTGAGAGTTATGCGGTAATGGTGACATTTTCCATATCCGTTCATTTCCAGTATTATTATTATTATTATTATGTTGTGCCATTTCTCTGGCATGCTTTTAAATAATTTACTGGTAGCGTTCAGCGTTCGACCCTAATCATTGGGTTCCATTTCAAGTCATCTGGAATGATTCATTTCTCTCGAACAGCCGTGTTCAGTAAACAGAGCCGATGAGTGGAGATGTTGTCCTTTAACTGCTAATATAATGAAGTGCTGTGGGATCTGACTTCCGGGCCAGCCAGGGCAGATTGGAGTAAGTTCGGCCCAGCGCAGGGAACTGCAGCGTGGGGCAGGGTGCCGTGGCAGGTGCCTGTGTCAGCAGTACTGCCGGCCAAGGGGAGAGGTCAATCTCACACCTCCAGCAGGTGGGACTCAGGCTTGCATTAATGATGCTTACAGTGAGATTGCTGCAGTGTCAGGGGGAGAGGAAAGCATCGGGCCAGGTGTCTCCTCCAGCTCTGAGATTTACACAGGAACACAACAGGCTTCCAAATGAGGAATTCGTGCTTGATGAAGTTGTTGGGTTGGTGATGAACTGCATATGTGGTCATGAGGGATTCTGTTAATATCGCGTAATATTGCTTCATATAAAGACCAAAGACTTGCCTTTATACAGCTAAAATATAATGTCTGTGTGCCATGCACGAAGATGGACAGTGATGCAAGCTGCTGGTACTTTTAAAAGGTGGAGCAATTTTTGATGGGTTAAAATTTAAGATTTGTAGCATTTCTTATTGGCAGCTCTTTACTGTAAAACTGCATATAAAAAATAAAATATTCATAATAAGGATCGATTTAGAATAATCTTAAATGGATAGTTAACTCACAAATGCACATTTCCTCACCATTTACTCTCAAGTGGTTCCAACCCTTTGTAAGGGGTGTTTCTCTTTTCAGTTGAACACACACACAAAAAGTATTTTTTAACAGTTTGAACTATTTTAATCTGTAACCATTGATATCCATAGTAATAAAATACTAGTGGAAACTCAAATTTGTGTGTGTGTGTTTTCAACAGAAGACAGTCTCAGACATGTCTGAAACCAATGTAAATACTGAGTAATTAATAATAATTAATACAGAGTAAATCATGAGAGAATATAAATCTTTGGGTGAACTTTGGCCTTTGTGAAAATTAATTTCTGTGTCAAAGTTATAATGGCCCTAATACAAACTTTTTTGTATATTTTTAATTTTTCAGATTTATAATATCAGTTGTGGGCGTCACGGTGGCGCAGTGGGTAGCACGTTCGCCTCACAGCAAGAAGGTCGCTGGTTCGAGCCTCGGCTGGGTCAGTTGGCGTTTCTGTGTGGAGTTTGCATGTTCTCCCCGTGTTCGCGTGGGTTTCCTCCGGGTGCTCTGGTTTCCCCCACAAGTCCAAAAACATGTGGTATAGGTAAATTGGGTAGGCTTAATTGTCTGTAGTGTATGTGTGTGAATGAGTGTGTGTGGATGTTTCCCAGTGATGGGTTGCAGCTGGAAGGGCATCCGCTGCGTAAAACATATGCTGGATAAGTTGGCGGTTCATTACGCTGTGGCGACCCCGGATTAATAAAGGGACTAAGCCGAAAAGAAAATGAATGAATGAATATCAGTTGTTGGTCAGAACAACATGAGGTGGAAACCCTAAACCTTGCCCATTACTTACAACTGACCACAATCTTACTTCCTATATGCGTTGATCCATTCAACAGCTGATCGCTAGAACTGTTTTTATTAAATAATGTTTCACTCAAATGAACATCACTATACAGAATAAAACTTTCTCTCGTTATTCTTTATTGTGACTTTTAATGTCTGTGTATCGCTCTTTGTCAAAGCAGAGCACAGTGTTACAGTAAATCGGGCCGTTGCATTCTCTAAATTGGGTCAGGAAAGCGTCTTAATGACTCTGAGCTTGATATCATGAGACACAGCTGGACTTAAAACGGCTCTGTTTAATCGCTTCCTCCAGATGTTAGATCACATGGAGTGATCACCTCAATGACACGATTTGGTAAAAATAGTTGTAATGCTTAGTCTTTTTTTCCCCAAGCTTCTGAGTTTACAGGCTTTACGTAACCAGTTCTGTCTTACTGTGTAATGCTATATATTTCTAATCTATAGTTAAGATTATCTCTGTGGTGAATATTAGGAGTATTTCATGTTCCAGCAACAGCCCTCTGTGGCCGTTCTACCTCATTCTGCGCTCTTATGTCATACATCTGAATCATGAGCTCTTTGCCTCGTCTTTCTCCATACCTCTTTGTCCTTCTGCTCTCGTCTGTGCGAGGTAATGGCTGAATGAAAAGAGAAAGGATCTATTCTGGACATTTCACGCCCTCGTCAGCTCTTTACCACAGATGATCAGCTGTTGTGTGATCGTGTGTGTGTGTGTTAAAGCAGAGTGTAATATAAACAGATAATGTCTCCTAATGCATTTGTATCAGTAATGTATTATGGCTGGACAGTGTTGAAGAGTTACTCACCCTTATTTCACCTTTATTGAAACAACGTCAGTAAATAATGGCATAATGTTCTTTTTTTGGGGTGAAGATCTGGAGATGTAAAGATACTTTAGCAGTTGAGTCTGTTTTTCTCATCAGATTAATAAATGTTTCATGTTTAATATGATGCAATTATCAGTCTATTAGAGTAAGGCATTTCAGTGTATTTCATCGAAATCAATATTTTCGCCCATAGCCTCCTTGTCTCCTCTCCACTCATTTTTCTCATCTTCGATGGCGGCATCTGGTCTGAAATGTCCTGAAGGAAGAACTCCTCCCGGCCTTCCATTTTATCTGGGATCAGGAGTATTTGCTGGCCCCATTTGATCCTTTCAGTACACTCGGGTTTAATGTCTGGCCAGTGTTTTTGGAGCAGCAGGTAGTCACAGGGAAGCCATTCTAGGGTCATCACTCTTTTGTGTCACTGTAATTCACACACAGATGGAGACCTTTGAACTCTGACAGAGGTCATTTTGAAATATTACTTTAGAAATTTCTGTTTTGGTTGGGTGTTTTGAAGCAGAGAATGATCTTTGGACAGATTTTAGAGAAAAACAGCCCTGTAAGGATTTTTTTTGTCTGTGAAGGATTTGTTTTCCTATGTGAGATCATTAAATAGTCCTTTGAGATGTTAAACTCTATAGATATTGAGCATTTTGAAGTTAAGGGGGGCTGTTATGTATGTGTTTTTTTAAATACAGAATATCATTTGTTACTTGCAAACCATTGTTTTTTTGGGATGGGTAGACATTTTGGCAAGAGGCCAGCTAATTCTAGACAGGTTTGATATGCCTTTTATGGCTTTTTTACATGCTATATTAGAGTAATAGCGGGGTGCCACTGACAGTCTGTGGAAAGACTACACTAACAAAAGCATCTTAACATATGAGAGATGAGTTAAAGCTAGTCATATTCTTTCAGCATAAGAAAGAGTGCTTTCTCTGTGTTTGTACACTTGATGCCTTTTTTTAAAGACATAAGTAATAATTTTATTTAATAAAAAGTCATTTGCCATTATATATTAATTAAATAAATATATAGATTTAAGTTATGTATTAATAATATTGATATGTAAATTGTATATTAGTATTAATATATTAATATTACTTAATTACTCTCATTAGCCTTTTTTTATTGGACACCCTTTGCCTTCCTAAGTCTTCATGGGACTGATTCAACAAGGCGCTGAAACATTCCTGGCTGAGATTTTGGCCAATACTGTCATTATGGCATCACATAGCTGTAGCAGATTTGTAGGCTGCGCATTCATGATGTGATTCTTTTTCCCATCAAATCTTAAAGTGGCCATTTGAGTAGTGTGAACGCATTGTAATATTCAAGAAACCAGTTTGAGATTATTTGAGCTTTGTGACATGGTGTGTTATTCTGCTGGTAATAACGTTCACAAGACGAGTACACTGTGATCATAAAGGGGTAGACATGGTCAATAACAACAATTCTTAGATAAGCTGTGATATTTAAATTATACTTTTTTTGTTTACACAATATGCTGACCCTTCAATTTTTACAAAGTCCATGCTTACTGTAGCCTCAGTTTTTGTTTTGTTATTTTGTTTTTTTGTTTTGTTCTTTGTTTGGTTTTGTTTTGTTTTGTTGTCAAGAATGGCAGCAGGGTCTTCTGCTGCTGTAGCTCATCTGCTTCAAGGTTAGATGTGTAGTTTGTTCAGAGAAGCACTTCTGCATTCGACTCTGACCTTGGCATTAATAAGGCATTATTTCCAACAGAATTGCCGCTCACTGGATATCTGCTCTTTTTCTTTCTCTGTAAGGAAGGTTGTGTCTGAACTGCTGTGAAAATGTCAACAGAACAGCAGTTTCTGAAATAATTTAGCCCATCTAGCACCAACAACCAGGCCTCATTCAAAAGTCAATTAAAACCTTGCTTTTCTTTTCTGATGCTCAGTTTGAACTGTAGATTGTTCTGAACATCAAGACCATGTCTACATGCCTATGTGCATTGAGTTGCTGTCATTTGATTGATTATATATTTGCCAAACAACCAGTTGTGTCTGAGAAAGTGGCCGGTGAGTGTGTGATGATGTTAGTATTATATTAAGCAAAATATAATTGTTTATTGATTTTGTGTGTGTGTCCTTTTGAAGTGTTTTTGGACAATCCATGAGCTCGTTAGTGAGCTTTCACATAAAAGACAAGCTAAAAGTGTAACCTATTTACTGATTGAGTCATGTGATGGATGGAATACCTTGTAATTGGCCAGTGAAAGGTTAAAAAGGTTTTTTTGTTGTTGTTAAAAGTAAAGCAGTCTGAGCACTGGGCACAAATCATTAGACTTTATAGCATTCTTTTGAACTGAATCGTGTTAATAGCACACATTCTTTCATAAAGCCATCACAACTGTGAAGTTTTTTTTTCTTTTTTTTCTTTTTTTACATTAAAACTCAATTTGAGCATGATTCCTGACAGTTTGTAGAGGTGCCTACCATGTACCTTTTTTTCTACAGGGTGGTCTCTTCTTCACTTTGTAATGACCGAGTATCTAGTTCAGGGTGGGCATTAGGCTAACTTCATACCTCATTTGATGTGAGGTCTGTTGATGTGATCAATTGCTTGAGTGAAGTCGCCAGAGTCTTTCATCAGGCTTCTGCTCACAGAAGGAGGTAAGGACAGAGCTGGAGGCTCAAACCTATCTGCTTTCATGATGTTTGTCTCTCAGCTGACTTCAGAGCAGTGTTTAGCTTCACACACTTAGATGGAAGGCTCTCTAGATCATTTACAGCATGGCACTATCTCCCAAAACTGTCCATGCGTGACAGCCGTAACTCGCTGTGTTACCTTTTGGCTTGCAGCTGCAGGTATTGAGGGCTTGTGTTGTTTGTTAACTCTGTAAAATGTGGCTTTATTAGCTGGCTTTAGTAGAGATAATTCTGCCAGACGATCATGGCTGTCAGCAACACCGCAGAGAAAGTATTGGCTGCGGTTGTAACTAGGACTGTAAAATACATAGTTTCAGCATCGATATCGCAGTGTGTGTATCTGCAGTAGTCACATTGTAGGATGTGCAATATTGTGTTGGCATTATTGTAGATTAGAATAGACTAGAAGCCACAGTTCAGGACATATGAGATTTGTGGAGTAACTGGAGTTTAATCATAATGAAGTAAAAGTTAGCATCTGCATGTGTTTTAAGGCTTGTGACTGTGTTAGCATTTCAGAAGATTTTAAAGCATTCAGTCATGAGAAATTATGCTATTTGAAATTTCAATAAAGACGCATTTCATTAGATTATCTACAAAATTAAATAAGACTTTACAGTGTTGTTTTGCATTTGATTATTCAAACCCCTGAAAACCATACCAACCAACCAACAGTTTATTTCACTTTATCTTTGCTCTGTTGTATTAATCTATGCTAGTAATTTGTTTTTATTTGTATTTGTATTTTATTTTTAGCTATTCAATCCATCTGGTGAAATTGTATTGCAATATATATCGCGGAAAAACAAAATATCAATATCATGCAGCCCTAGCAACTAATACTTGTAGCATGTGTTATCCATTTAGATATCTGAATGCCTGTGTTTATGTATGTATTTGCATTTGCATTTACATTGCATTGAAAGTAAGCATTTTATCAACAAACCTACAACATTGGTATTGCTAGCACCATGCTCAAATATTTGAGCTACCGGATTCGGAATACATTTTTTTTTGTTGGTAAGAGGCTCAACCTGGTAAATGGATTTGACAGCTTGGGGAACATTTGAACTTGTCTATTGATATTGTTTAGTCATGTTGCTCTGTTGCTTTGCTGAAATTTTGGTGCACTCTAAGCCATGGTATTGGGCTTTAAATATGCATTCTAAATGGACAACAGTGCTTCTATGGAAATTTTGGTATTTCTGTATTGTACCTATAAACTGTATTGTACCTATTACCTGGTGGAGTTGCAGTTTTATATGGATGTGCTTTTAATGCATGTGTGACTGTCTGTCATCTTATGTTCTCTCTCAAATTTCTAATAAAATTCTGCAAGCTAAATCCCCTGTGTGAGTGTGAAACATTGATGTGCATAAATAAATTTAGCATATTAAAGGTTGATATTTGAACAGAAAATAAAACTATATTAAAAAAGAAAATAAGTCAGAATCAAGCCATACGGTGCAGAACAAATGTGTGCAAAATTCCTGAAGTGCAGGGAACATATATTCAAAACGTGAATCAACAATAGTTCAATTAGATAACACTGAGTGACCAATAAATTAAATTAAAAGGAGAAACTATTAAAATTACGATACTATAGCCAGAAGGTTTTTTTTTTTTTTGGCTTTTTAACTGCATATACAAACAAACACGCACACTCTCTTTTGGGAATGGTGTGTCCTGGCTCAAGTGTGGCACAATGTTCACTGGCCTCATCTCAAGCGCAACACATTCTGCAATTTTGTCCTTGGTTTCATTTTTCCTCTGTTTAGACATGGCGGTCTTAACATCTAGCTTTCTTTGAGTTAGTTTTGGCTCTGCTCCAGCACTACTGGGTGAACTGTCATCATCAGTCAGATATTGAAAGTGGATCTATAGAGAGGAATACTAAGAGAGGAGAGGTGTCCTAACATTGTTTTCTATTCATAAATTAATAGCAGTGCTAATGTTGCCAATGAAAATAAGGGCAAAAATGTTTGTTGCCTATAGCTTGGCAAACAGAAACTTGACAGGTCCTCTGCTCTAGTTATGTGACTGAAAACTATGAATGCATGCTCTGATCTGATGCTCTAATGAATGAACAGCACATCGTTGTTGAAGAAAAATGTACTCAAAAAGAAAAAAACTAAACATCATTGTTTGCTTCATTGCTCTGTTCAAGATAAGTAGATGGATGAGTGTGCATTCATTCACGTTACGGGCACAGCACACCTGTCAATTTCTTATTGTGTCAAGTCATTTTTGTTGACAAAATTATCACTGATTAATAGAACTATTGTATAATTAATTAATTGATTAATTCATTCATTCATTCATTTTCTTTTTGGCTTAGTCCCTTTATTAATCTGTGGTCGCCACAGCAGAATGAACCGCCAACTTAATCAGCATATGTTTTACGCAGCGGATGCCCTTCCAGCTGCAACCCATCATTGGGAAACATCCATACAGACTCATTCACACTCATACACTACGGACAATTTTGTTTACCCAATTCACCTATACCACATCTTTGGACTTGAAACCGGAGCACCCGTAGGAAGCCCACGCGAACGCATGTTCTCCCCTTGTTCATGTGGGCTTCGTATGGGTGCTCCGGTTTCCCCCAGAGTCCAAACACATGCGCTATAGGTGAATTGAATAAACTAAATTGGCCGTAGTGTATGTGTGAATGTATAGATATATAATATATAGATTCTGAAGTCTAACTGACTGATCAATGTTCAGAAGCATTTGTTGTATGTTGTTAAATGTTATATGTTAGAAATATTTCACGGCGACTTCCAAGATGGGTAAATTATGTTCCAATAATTCAACAGACCAGTTTTTGTAGACATTGAAAGGTATGGTAAAATAAACACTACTACTTACTAACCTGTTAGTTTTCAAATGCAGAAGGTGCTTAGTCACAAGAATACAATAATGTTAAGTGGCTAAAAGTATTTTGTAATCACTGAATCAGTGTTTCATCTGTAAACAGCAAAAGATTTGTAATTGTATGCATTATGTAGGCTTTAAGAACCTTTTAAAAAAGCCAAAATAATTTGGTGCAGAGATATGAAACTAAAAGGAGTTTGTCTAAACTGTTCGTCTACCAATCAGAATCAAGCATAAAATCCCCTGTAGTATAACATAAAACAAGAGTCTGTTGAATCATGTACTTTGCCACAGTTTTATAAACACTCACAACCTTGTTTGAGTGCCACATTGCTGGCGGATACTGGGTCTCTTTTGCTGCTTTGTTTTGTGTCTCTCTCAGTCCATATTTATTGAGACTTGAGGCCTCTACAGATTGAATGTGGATTGAGTTGTGCACCTCCACACATTTATATCGACTGCTACATTTACATGGGAAGCTCTCAGCATGTTTGTGCAAACAGGGCAGGAAGTGTTTGTTATAGTGGACGCGTGGGGTAACTATAAGTGTCTCTTTGATTCCTGTGGTTTCAGTGACACACTCCCTCTCTGTGCTGGGCATTGTTCACCCACACTTCTCTCCAGGAGTCAGCAGTGTTTCCTGCTGAGGGTCTGTACACCAGCATCTGAAGGGGTGTGCTTCAGCACAGCGAGGCTTTCTTCTCTCTTTTCCTCTCCAATCTTGTCTCTTCATCGTCACATCAGATTGTTTGTCTAATTGTGTGTTTGTCTGTCAAACCTTAAAATGGGGGGGTGTTGTTTGTGGGTAAAAATAGCAAGAATATAGCTATAAATAGATGGATTTCATTCCCTTTATTTTAATGTGAAACATAGTCCATATGTTTTATATACTGGTGTTTATATACTGCTGACTGGTGCCATCAAAAATATCAACACTTTAAAATGTGACAGCTCCAGACGTTTTGCAGTATCAGCAGTGCAGATTATCGAGTGTATCTAGTACCTGAATGAGGACTTTTGTGAGCACTTCGTAATAGGAGAAAAAGGTTTCTGTATGCAGTGGCCAATCAGAGTTAAGTTAGTCAATTCTGTTAATTGTGAAACAGTTTTAGAATTTCATAAACATACAATGTATGGGACAAGAAATGAAATCTTGCAGTGTAAATCGAATAAATCCCCCACCTGTTATGTTACCAGTAATGCGTTTCTTTGTTCTTTGCCTTTATCTGCACATAAAAATCAAGTATACTTTGGACTTTAGAATCCAACGATGACCTCTTTTTCAGGTTCCAGATTGAGATGTAAATGAGTTGGTGGTAACCAACTTATGGCATTCCAGCAACCGGCCACACTTAGACCTGTGGAATGACACATCTTATCAGCGGCCCTCCAGGAACTGAAATGCATTTTAGAAAGTGTGATTTCTTCCCTTTTCTTCTCCGTCTGACTTTAATTTTCTCTTCTTCCTCTGCTCCTCTGGGTCAGCAGCTGTCAGGTATTGAGAGGAGAAGAGGAGGGCTGCCCGCTGCTGCGCCGGCATTTGCCGCGACTCATGCCCACCTCCGAGTCACATCTGGTGCAGGGAGCGAGCGCTCCGATAAGTGAACCGAAGCCGATGTTGCGCCACACAGATGTTGCCCCCACTACTTTCTCCTCTAAGTCTTCCAAATCTCCTTGAGAGAGTTCGGCCTCCTCCTGATAAAAGTTTGCAGAGCGAGAGTCTTCAGTCTCCACATGGGTGGTCTAGCTGGTACATTCACCACACCGGTGGGCAGGAAGCCTATGGCATGCTGTACATGTGCCTCATCCTTCTCTACCCTCTCTGCAATCTCGTTAACTGTGTCTATTACATTCGAGGCCGCCCGAGGGCTTCCAAAATCCTCCTGGATCTCCAGCGGAGGCTGCAAGGCCGTATCTTGTAGATGCACGTCTCTGCAGCCTGGCGGCTGGGGCAGCAGGGTGAAATTGAATTAGCTGTCGTGAACCTGTGGCCTTGAGAAGATAGATGTGTCAGAATCAAAAAAAGGGAATGGGGCTAAAAGTTCTCAAGGCTTTTTTTAAGGTACTGGGGGCTGTCTTTAACTAATGATGACCAGCTCTGAAAGCTGCAGACAGGGGATCTTCTCTCTGTCCAGAACAGGGGTGAGCTCAGGTCACGCAGCGATCCTCTGAAGAGGAAACACAGGTCAGGAGATCAAAGAGGCTTCTTTTCTGATCTTCTCAAGTGGTGTCAACTTCAATGACTTAGCCACGTGTGTTTGATTGACTAAGAATGGATTTATCCGTAAAGGCCTTTGTTTTTTGGTCAGTTACTTAGTTGTCCTTTTGTAGCCATTTTTGTTTCAGAAGCAGCTTTAAATGCATGGTTGAGGGGAAGGAAGCAGCGACCTTCAGGCTTTCCTGCAGCATCTTTTCTTTAAGTGTTCCGTCCTCTTGCTATAACTCACACTGATGTAATTGCACTGTTGTCTAAAGACCTGACAGGTCTTTAAGTTGTTTTAACAAGTGCAATTAATTGGAGGCCACACAAGAAGTAATCTTCAATAAATCATTTAAGGGTAGCTCTGCTTAAGTGATAAAAATGCACAGGGCAGGGAGTTTAAAACTGGAATCCTTCAACCCCCAGGTGATTGGCAATATTATTTATTTTTTGTAATAATATAAAATATATAAATAATAATAATAAATTATTATAATAAATTTACTCCCCGTGTTCACGTGGGTTTCCCCCACAAGTCCAAAGACATGTGGTATAGTTGAATTTGGTAGGCTAAATTGTCCGTAGTGTATGAGTGTGTATGGATGTTTCCTAGTGATGGGTTGCAGCTGGAAGGGCGTCCGCTGCGTAAAACATATGCTGGAAAAGTTGGCGGTTCATTCCGCTGTGGCGACCCCAGATTAATAAAGGGACTAAACCGAAAAGAAAATGAATGAATAATAAATTTATTATAAAATAATACATAATAATAATAATAATAATACTATATGATATATAAAATAATTAATCTAACAACAATAATAAAAATAATATTTTTATAACTTTTTTTAATTCAGAACAATTTAAGTTAAAGGTTTAACTTTGTTCTGACTATATTTTATATAATGTTTATATAATATTTTATATAATGTATTTTAATTTATAATATTATAATGTTGTTGTAATAATATTTCAGAATAGTACTGTTCTGTTCACTGTACACTTTGATATTTGTTGATCTATCATTCTTATTCTTTCATCACTCCTAGAGACATATTACTAAGGGTGCTTTCAAACTTGGTTCAATTGCCTGGACCGTACCCAAGTTTGATTGTCCCCCCCTTGCCACCTTCTCGGTTGGTTTGTGTTCACACTGTCTTTTTTCCTTCTGAACGCTTGTGTCATCGAGCTGCTGTTGTGTGTATGGCAAAGACGCACATCACGGTCGTTCTGCTTTTACTGAATCTTTTGGTTTTGGACATACAGAAAGCAACTCGCGTCTGTCTGCTGCAAAAATATAAAAAACGTTCAGAACATTACTCAATGTCTGCAGAACCTTTTTTTTTGAGGAGACAAGCAGACATTATCACTGTGTTTGCCCTGGCTCAGTCCCGCTTGTCATCAAGGTACAGTACGTGATACACAGACACACACACACACACACACACGAATGAACGTTATGAAAACGATAGTTTGTTGTACAGCTGGCGGTTCACTTCCGTATTTGGTACGATTGCGTTCATACCAGAAGTGAACCGGACCAGAGTTTGCGCGAACCGTACCCCAGACCACCTCTTTCAGGTGGACTCGGGTACGGTTTGTGGGTGCGCACCAAAGTTCAGAAGACACGTTCACACTAGCTAAACTTACCGTACTCTGATGTCAAACGAACCCGGGTGCGGACCAAATATGCTAGTATGAAAGCACACTAAATCAACAACAGGACCCTTGGAAAGTAAATATTTTCTGCATCTGAACATGCAGGTCTCAAGGTACCAGAGGCATAGTGCCTAATCTATGTTTTGGGTGTGTTAGTTTTATTAGCTTGTTTTTTCATGCAGTTTTGCGCTCTGTTACTATTTGATATGCTTCTGCTTCCTGTTGAGTGGGGTGGGCTGCACTCCAGGGGCCTGTGGCAAATGCCACCTCCAGGGCTTCCTCTCAATAGCTGCCAGAACAGCATCGGGGGCCTCTGATGTCATAGCAATGGGCCACTGTGGGTCACCTGGGTGAGCAGATCCTACGGCCTCAGTAGTGTGTAGGGAAGCAGAGTGAGTGAGCTTCCTGCAGGAAACTGCCCTGAGTGATTGATGATGGCTGCATTGTTCAACCTATGCCATCATTTAGTTCAACTTTTCCCTATTTATGCTCAAACCCATCGGATCTGACCTCATTCTCCCCCACTCCCAGAGTAAAGGCGGTGCAGTGAAAGCTTTGGATCTGTTCTGCGGGACACAGCCTGGCACGGGCGTCATTTCCCTCTGGCTGTGGTTATAGGCGCATCAGAGAGCATTCCTCAGGTGTGGCGGTGGCACGCGTTCTTTCGAGGGGGCATTAACACAGTGTTGATTCAGTGCCGAGCGATTGCCTCCAGCTCTTCCTGTGTGGTGTTTGTCTTTGTGGGCTGGCTGATTTTCCACTCTTTCGTTTATGTCAATCTCTTGCTTTCATCCTCTTTGGTGGGGTCAGAGGTCATAAGTTATTTTTTCAGGGCAGTGATCTGCATTTCATAGAAAGTTGTCTCTTCATTCTCTTTTAGTTTGGATTTAGTAGATTCATCAATTTTTTTAGGTGGTCATCACATTTTTTATACTTTTGGGATATCACAGTTGACACTTGAATATATAGTATGTTATATAGTGTTGTCAGAAATACTGGGATTTCTAACTTCAGTATGATACCTGTTAGATAAATTAATTTTATTCATTTCCATATATTCTATTTATATTATTTTTATATATGTATACTTTTAAAGAAACCCAAAGCTAATGTTATAAATGTGTGTGCTTCTTGATATAATTCCATGCTCAACTGTAGTTTCAATCAGTTGAATGGTCGTAATGTTCCGGTTGCAGGAATATTGTGCTGACAATGATTTGATTATATGATCAATAGGATTATACCAAACAAACTGTTTAGACCAATGATTAAAGACAATGCTTAATCATCTGTTTGTATGCCTGTATATAAGCTGGCCTCGAAGGACTGCCCTTTAAGCAACCAGAATGGAACCTCTTGTGTTTCTTCTGTATTGTTCCCTTGCTGCAAGAACATTAAAATCTCAGAAAATGAATCTTCCTGAGTCTTGGAAGTCTGGGATCCTGACAAATCTTAAAAGTGTAAATATTGAAAACCATTTTTAATACCACTGTAAAATATTGGCCAGTATTAAGCACGTAGCATTTGAACATCAGGAAAAATTATTTGTACATTTTATGCTGGTCAGTCTGGTGCACCTTTTTTAATCATGATCAAGTCTCAGTCCACATCTTTCTCATATAAGGGTAAATAAATAAGGAAACAAACATACAGACAGACAGACAAACAAACACATAATGGTTTTCACACAATAGTGACTTGCCTAAAATTGCATATTCTATAAGCTAAAACAAGCCTTTTAGAAAACATTTTCAGTCAGGAAATTTATGTGTTAGTTTTTATAATGTGTGATGAGTGTTGATGACTGGGCACTTTTTTTCTTTGACATTTCCTGACTGAGTGGGTCATCCCATTTAATCCTATTAATCCCAAAATATTTGTAACTGTGTATTTTGTATTTTTTGAGTCTATCTTTTTGGGGTTTTTTTAAACTAAAATGTTTATAATATTTTACCAGCCTATATTTTTCTGATGGTTTGTTTTCAAGTTTCAGAAGTGACATCTTTTTTCATGCACACAAATGGTCACTCATGAACGAGTCGGTGATGCTCCCTGTTACCTTGGCTTTATGTCTGTACTGTCCCTCAACCCTTACACCTTTCCACCTCCCTGCCTTTTCTTTCAGCCCTCATCTCAATGAACAGGTTTTTCATTATGGACATTTGGTTCATACCTGCACATCAGAGCACAGGCCCTCTGCCCCTCTCCAACCCACCCTGGGTCAGCTAGAACCAGGGGCCAGTGCTGCCCTTTGGTGAGTCTGGAGATTTATTCTAATAAGTACTGCGCTTTTGACAGGTTAAAAGCTGACCTCTGCCGCCCGCCAGATATCCCAGTGTCAGCGTCCTTGTGTTCCCTGTCCGCTTTTATCAGCCAGGCAGGGAAATGTAAATTAAAAGAAGCATAAAAATAGATGATGGGACATGTACCTTTCGCTTTTTTTCCCCCTCACCTCGCTTCTTTCCTCCAGTCGCCCTCTGTGCTTGTGTACAGATAGCATCAAATCACAGAAGCAGCCTGTGATGTTCTGTTTAGGGAAGTTAGCTGTCAGATCAACTGTCAAAAAACACAATGTACCAACACTAGGACTGACTTGAAGTAGGACTGCACAATTAATCGAAAGCGATTGTGTGTGCATTTTCAGTTCTGTAATTAGTAGTAAACCTAAAGCATGTGCTTTCAGACAGGGCAGCGTTTATTATACAGTGTCAAAGTTCACTGACAAGCTATGTAAAATTGCATTCATTATCACTGATGATTTTATCGAAGATAATCATTCTGTGATAATAACAGCTCTTTGCGTAGCTTGTCACTAAACTATGACTCTGTGTTTCTGCTACAAGTGAAAATACAGCATACAGTGTGTAATAACATGTTTTATTCTAAACTCACTACATATTCTGAGACATGATTCTATGTTCTGTGATTATTAGTCACGCTGAATCAATGACATCAGTGAAATCTTGTATATAAATTCAAAATCAAACAAAAAGTGCTTCAGGGGTAGTTCATGTTTAGGTGCTCTTTGAATAAGAGATTCAAAAAGATAAACAACAAAATCATAAGTCCAAGGCACTCGAAAAGTAAGTGAAAAAAAATCACTTTATTTTTTCACTTACTTTTTGAGTGCCTTGGATTTATGATTTCGCAGTTAAATCTTGTGTTTATTTTGAAACCGTTAGGGGTATTTCCTGCTGCTTGGAGTTTCTATGAGAGAGTGCCCTCTGGCCTTCGGATAAGATTTCTGTGCTTCCCTGACAAGATGTGCATGACAATCGCAACTTTTGATTGTGATTGCGATTGTAATTGTGATTTAATTCCAGCTTATTGTGCAGCCCTAACTTGTATACAACTGCACGTTTTCCCTCTAGAAACAAATTGTAGATTTTTTTTCACTTTTTTCTGAAATAGATGCTTGTTAGTCAGTGTAGATCAAGCTGTGACTGTTTTAATTAATGGATAGGTTTCTAAATTACTCTGTGTTGTTGTGTTCATGTGTTTTCTCAACACTGTCTCTGAAAGCTCAGTATTCTTATTATCTATGTCCTTTAGTTTCAGCTTATTGAGCATTTGCTTCATTCCACATCGTCTTCTGCTTTCTGACTCCTATGCTCTACTACCTGACAAAGACTAAAAGATTGAAACAAAGACTAAAATTAAAAACATTGTTTGTATATTGTTTCTATAGTTTAAGAGAATTATGACATTGTCCTGTCTTTTAAGGCCTGTTCTCTGACCTGGCAGTTTTTTTTATCTGCTTACTCAATTACAGTTTCACATTTTAAAGTACCCACACACCAAAGAAACAGTACCCCGCTTTTGTTTTGGCAATATCTAATAGGATATTGGCGAAAAACAGAATTGGAAATATACAATTGCCTATTTGTGTTTGCACTTACACCAAATGTTTTTTTTTTGTCAAACAGTTCAATCATTAATATATCTGTTGATCTCTTGAGCTCAGTGATTACTTAGTTGTTCTTTTTTTTTCTTTTTTTTTGATTCTTGCAATCCTCATTATAACAAAGAGAGAAAAATGTATTATTACAGAACTATGTAAGATTGTGAATAATTTTAGTGTAATAGAACATGAGTGCGCTTTCTAAACCAAAATAAGTTTCATATTTAGAATTATATAATTGAATATTTACAATTCGAATAAAAGTTTAGTTTTAGTAGGGATGTCAACACATATAGTAAGTGCAGGACACCAAGACAATAGTGCAGCTCAGTTCATTTATTGCTATAAGTATGGAAATACAACAATTCTAAAAACCTTTTTTTGTAGAGCCATATTATTGTTAACATTTGTATAATCATTACATTAACATTTTGTAAAGTGAGTTGATTGGACCTCTGTTTTGGTTATTAAACTTAGATCAAACAATTAAGTTAGAATCCTAAAAAAATGCAACAACTTTTTTTTGTGTGTTTGTGTGTAATGGACTCATTAAAGAACTGCATCATTAAGAGGAATCATAATTGCCACCCTGAAAAAAACTAAACAAAAAACAAACAAAGAACTATTCATCTCCATGCCTCTTTATCTTCCTCGGATTCGGTCTCTTTCACTAAGTGGATCAGGCAATAACACGAGCTAAACGGTTTGCTGCCTTAATGATTACGAAATTCCACATCTAATTGTGACGTTAATCTCTCAGATGATTAGTGCTTTTCTTCTTCCTGACGTCGGGCGTTTGTAATGATGTTCAGGAGGGCTAAGAGACAGAACATGCTTTGAGGATGTATAGGACAAAGGCTATAGCACACTCTATAAGCGGCGCTGTTTTCTCTTCCATGTTTTCAGGATGTTGTCTTTGATGCAGTTGTGCGGGGGGTTGTACGGAGCGTACCGTGTGTTTGGGCGTGTGTTTGTTGGGGTGGGTGGGGGCGCTTTCTTTGTGGTGTCTGATTTTTGTTTCTGTATGTTAATAGATTTAAGTGGCAGATCTTTGAAGTGCCTACCAGGAGGTCTATGAGGAGCTATATCGTAACAGCTCACAGATGCCTTTGTATACATGACTGTTATTGGTTTAGCAGAGCAATCAGCCACATCTTTGCAACATGGAAGGAAAACACCACTAAAGACAATTTGAGCACTCTGATAAAACCTCAGAATATGTAGAATCTCCTTAAGGCCTCTGTGTATTCACAGCAAATCTATTTTTGTTCTTCGCTTATGGTTAAAGACAAGTGTAAAATATGCATACCGCAGTGTACTGTTATTAAACATCCAATTGCGTCCACATTGGAAGTGGCGTTTAGTTGAGTTTAGTTGAGAAATTTATGCTCTGGTGTGGTTTACTCTCAGTAACATAAACGCACAATGACAGCAGAGAGAGAAAAGAGTAGTTAGGAAAGCAACTGACCATAGCGATGTGAATATGTATGCACAAACTCAGCAGTTTGTTTATTTATGTAGCACTTAATACAATTAAAACAATTGTTTGAATTACATTACAGTTTCATTTTCTACTTTAAATCAGCTCTCCATTGTGTTTATATTAGCCATAGTACAATGTTCCACACTTTTGAACTATATGACCTTTGTTTGACCTGATATTGTTAGAAATTAAGTCATACCAATTTGTTCTTTGATTTTGCTTGAATCATTCGGGCCCTTAATAGATCTGTCTTTACAAATCAAGATTGTTCTGTGTTTATTCTATTTGTCACATCCGTTCTTGACAACATTAATTTCATCCATGACATTGGATACATTGTAACTGCATCCACCTTCTGTGTACAATTATATTGTGATGTACAAAGCAGATTTGGATTGTTTGCTCACTTTCTACATGACAGGGATGGTTGACCCCAAAATGAAAACTCTTATTTACCCAGGCCATCCAATGTGTAGATGAAACTTTAGTTATTTATAAAAGTCAATGGCTACCAGCACAGTCAGAGTAAAAAAAAATATGTAAAATGAATGACTGTTGCTTCTGATGATACAATGAGGTCATATGAGGCAAAACATAATCTGTTCAATCTGTGAACATTATTTTGTTAATATTATTACTTATTCATTACTATTATTACTTTACTATTGCTCGCACATTACTATTACTTGCACTTTAGATGGTCGTCAACACATTCATCATGACTATTTGATTAGATTTCAGTAAGCAAGATTATCTATTTATACACATGCATTCATGTAATTAATATTCTAACATTATGCTTATATTGGTGTTAATATATGCTTAATAATGTAAGTGCAAAGTGTACCATTTCTGAACTGTACACACAAAAACCTCTTAAGGCTGTTTTTTCAGTTCCCTTTTTTGCCGTTGTTTCAGCCCTCTGGATCTGAATGAATTGATCAGCACTGCATGGTGATTTGAGATTTTAGGCCATTAACTTGCCTCTCCGTTGTGGTGTCCATTTCTATTGGCTGGGCTTGTGACTGAAATGTGCTTCTATTGGCTGGACTCAGATCCCACCCCTGAAGTCCCAGCAGTCGTCATGGCTGTGAATCTACTTATTTAGGTTTCAGGATGAGCGGAAAAATAGGGAGGACTCTCACTGCAAATATCTCCAATTCTGGCATCTTTGTTTTGTTATTGATTACTTTTGAGAGTGCCCTCCTGTGGTATGGTGCTCCCTGTGGTGTGTGGGCTGGTAAATTCATTTTGGGACAGAGGAGGCATGCATTAATCTGTAGTGTGAAGCTCAGACACGTCATGCTACCTCGCTCCTGCCGCTTGACCTTTGCTCGAGAAATTCCTTTACAAAGGTCACCAGGTTACCATTGCCCACCTAGAGAGATTCTATACATCCATCACCCAGCAGAAAGGGATGCTGAGCACAGATACAGGGCCACACTTGGAATTCATATTATGAATTTGATGTTGAAGTTTTTTTTTATCCACTAGCGTTCAAATATTTGTAGTCTACAAAGTTTTTGTTGATGCTTTTTAGGTCTAAGATGCTCACCAAAGGTGCATTTATTTTATTTGTTAAAAATACAGTAAAAACTTTGAAATTGTGAAAAAATTACAATCTAAAATACTTTCTGAAAATGTTGCTATTGTGGTCAAGAGACTAATTCTTAAATTTATCAATGTTGAAAATGGCTGTGCTAAATATTTTGTGGAAAGACTTTTTTCCACAATTCTTTTATGAATTGAACATTCAAAAGAACAACATTTATTTACATTTTTTATTTAAATGATTATTTGTCACATTTTAGCTATTTTTCCTTGCTGATTAAAAAAAGTATTGTTAAAATTATTTATTTCATTTTTTAAGCTTACTGATCCCATAGATTTTAATAGTAATGGTAATTCAAAACAAGACAAATGCAAAACTTTTCACAAAGATTTTTTATTTGTATTACAAAATGAAGCTTAAATCTATTCTTTTTGCTATGTTACAATGTAATGTATAAACAATAGTATACAGTAGTCAACATTTGAAGTGAATCAAAAATGTTTTTTGAAATTGTCCGAGGACAAGAAAGGGTCTTGTTCACTAGTTTTAGGACAACTTTGATGTAAGGTGATGATCCAATTCAAATGTTGACTACTGTATAAATATATAATAAAGAACAATAAATTAAAATAACAAATCAAAGAATTTTACATAATAGACTTATGTTATTGGTTTTAAGTTTATTAGATACATTTTTGTCATCATTTTCAGCATCAATATTGAGTACTATATAGAGTTTTGTAGCCGAACCCTAAATAAATTCAAATTCAACCACATCATTAATGTGTTTATATCTGTTCTTTCTAGTTGTTCTTCTGTTCTGAGTCTGCTATTCAAAACGATAACCGAGAGTTTATCTCTGCCCACAGAAGTGACTGAGATGTCAGATCAAGAAAAAAGATGAAGCGACCAAGTATGGACAAAGAGGCGGCAGACAGAGCTCCCCTGAGGAGCCAGGATGAATAAGCTGGGGAAGAAGCTTGGTGTCAACAGGTGGGATGATTCTTAGCCATTGTGGCTGCTTTTGTCCTTCTGCCTGCACCACAAAAGGATGTCCCTATTGGCCCCTGGATAAATATTGCCAGTGCTGAGACAGAGGTGCACAGTAGCTGTATTGAGCTTAAGTGGAAATCAATGCTGGTCCATAGAGGCAGTGCTGCCAACCCCTGCCTGTAACACAGGTGTTTACGTTAATGGCGACACTGGCACAATCACGCGCTCCCCTAAAGGTCAGACAGGGGCATGTTTACCTTGCAGTGCAGTTCTTTGTGTGATGCTGTGCTCCTCACAGCTACACATAATTCTATAAATGACAAACGGCGTTTGGGGGTCACATGAACACAACAGATTTGAGAAAATTACACATGACTTTACGTAATCACTGCTGTGCTTTTATGCAAGTTTTCTTTTGTGTTTCACTTGTTTTAATTAAGCAAGGTACTAGGGATGCGGCAATATTCAGTATAATATTAAACCCTTTGGTACGAGCTCCACGGTTCAATTTGCATATCGATATTGTGGTTTTTTGGTTTTGCGTTACAATTAATTTTTTTTATTTAGCATTCCCCCATTCCTATAATTACTCTCTAAACTGGCTCATTGCATGTTAGAATGCATGTACAAATGCTGAAACACGCTCCCCAGGAGTAAATGTCTATCAGTGAACACTATAGGAGACGCTTTCATGTGAAAATAAAAGTGACATAAGCCAATTTTCAGAGATCTGAGAAGTGCCTCATCTGAACAGGTGAATGGAAGTTACGACACACAAATTTAGTCTTGTTACTCAATGGTAAGACTCAATATAATATAAGTAATACAATATGATATAAGTAATATAAATTATAACCAAAAATTATGTCCAGATGTCTGACGTGCCTTGGAATGTAAACATTCAAGAAATTGTGTTGTCAGTAACTTTCTCATTAAGCTGCATCTGTGCTATTCCTGCTGTCTGTGTTTTTAATATTAATCAAGAAACAAAAGATAATGAAATCACTCTGCTCTTGTCTGAATAGCTATATAGCTCAGCAATGGTTAACCTTTATTTAATTTATACAGTAAAGTTTGCAGTATGCAGTGTTATTTAATAATATTTTTCAGTTTTCTAAAAACTACTGTTATGTATATCATAAAGGTGAAAAACACTGCTTATTTTAGTATTATCTTTGCTCTAATGTATTACATTTTGCTTGTAGAGTTTTTTCTTTTATTTTTATTTGACAGTGCTTTTTTTACTGAACATAACATATATACCATAGAGAAACCATGACCTGAAACCTGAAAACTAAACCAAACCATTAGAAGTCTTTATTGTTGCACTCCTACAAGGTACGCATTTGATTATTATATTTATAGAACAAACATTGAAGGTACTCAGCAATGTGTACTAAATACAATGTGACCACGTTTGTAGTCAACACAAAGCCTCCTTAAAATCAATCATTGCTAAATTACACCCACTTTATACAATAAAAACAGTTACTTTTTTATTGTAATAAAGAATAACAATGGCTCCTGGTTGAGTAACAAGTATTTCAGTCGTCTTTGTTCTGGTTATTTTAAGTGATGCCTCCTTTGGAAGAGTAGATTCAGCTATGGTGGGCTGCATCTGCTGACGAATTTGATTACAAGTTGAGGTCCATCTACCAAATGTTGTTTTCATTTCTCTGTGGTGAGGAACATGAGATCTTACTAATTTGATTCGAAACAAACTCATTTTCTCAGGAGCCACCATTCTTGACTAGTCAAGCAGAACATCTTTCAGTTGCGAGGGGCTGCAGAGGGTCCCATGGAAGGATCCAAAAGCGCTTAATGGCAAAACACTGGTAAATTCTTCACCTAAATCCAATTCATTCTATAGATATTGGGTGGATTTTTATTCTATCAATGCATTTTTTTTTCTTCTCACATATGACTGGCACAGGGGTGAGGGTGTGAACCAAAGCATTGGTTTATAGTGTGAAAAACAGTTAAGCAGAAGGTTGGCTTTCCCTAACCTCTGTTTGTTGGTCCTGTGGAGAGAAGCCTGGCCGTAGGGGACGCTAGCTGTGGAAATGGATTATGATCACTACAGAGAGAGCGTGATACGGCGAATGTGATGAATGAGGTTTGGTAGAGCAGCCAGCGCCACACTTCTCAGTCTAAAGACAGTAGCGATTTCTCAGCTTTGATCTGAATCTTTTTATAACCACAACATTTAAAAATAGATCGCTGTATGAGATCCTTAGTAAAGGCAAGCGAAATCACTTATTGGATTTAATCTTGCTATTTCATTTCCTGATTATTTTTAATTACTCATGCACTTCTGACATTTGATACAGAGCTTGCCATTAATAAATCATGTTCTCTAAATTCATAATATCATCTTGTCCCCAGCAAGGCAACATTTGATATTACATTAAAGGCCTAGAGGAAAAATGTTTGCCAGAATCTCATCAAATCATATTTCTAAAAATACTGTGGAACATGCTTCACTCAAATATCTTCTGCATTTTTTGTGGTCCGAAAAAAGACAAGAAATCCCTCTGCTATTTATTTTCTTTTTGTGCCACAGTCTTTTTTTTTTTTTTTTTTTTTTTTTTTTTCAAAGTCCTTTATTTGATTCCATGACTCCCTCTCTTTCTCTCTTTAACCGATTCTCTTGATAGCAATTTAATTTAATCTGGGGGGCTCCAAGCAGCTACGTCCTTTGATGTTTCTTTGACAGGCTCTCATAACACATCAGATTTGATCTAACCTTTCTTGGTGGATAGAAAGAGAGAATAAAGATCAATTATTAGGTGAATTTGAAGTTGCATTAGAGGGTTTTTTTTGCCGCTTCCTAGTTGCTTTAAGTACCCATCTGTCTAAACATCTCTCACTTTTTTCCTCCTTTTTTTCTGATCATTTCCTCGACTTATTCATGAGCCATGGGAGCCACGCTTTGTAGTCTCCATGTAGCCGTTTCGGCCTACCCCCACTGAATACAGCTATGTGCCTGCATAAAATATCTTTTTCAGTCTGCCTGCAAATTCTCTGAACTCTGTTCACATGAATGGCCCAACTTTCTGAAGTGTTTTTTTCTTCTCTCTTTACACCCTCTCACACCCTCCCTCAGTCTCTTATCCTTTGCGTTGTGTCCTTCGTTGTGGTTTTGTATGCAGAAAATCACTGCTGTGGCCACAAAGCGCAGTGCATCACTCCAGATCATTTTTGGACACCCTGCTGTGTGAGTTCTACAGAAGGATCCCTTAATGACACTTTGACTATTAACAATGTTTTAAGTCAATATGTCTCTTTTACTTTTCCCTCTATAGGCCAATAAATGTAAAAAATGGTGTGTTTAATGTGAAAGGGTCAGACTTATAGCTGAGTAGAGGTTCTCATGGCTTATGCCTCTGCAATCAGTCTTAAAATGGCTTAACAGAGGATAATCATTTATTTCCGGCAGGCTGCTTCACCGTGTGTGTGTGTGCATGCGTGCGTGCGTGCGTGCGTGTGTGCATGTGTGCGTGCGTGATGTATGGATGGATGAATGGATGGATGTATAGATAATGTTAATATATTACACACAATTAATGTTAAAAACATTAATGCTATATATATATGTGTAAAATATGCAACATATAAAAAGGAGCACCATAGCAATACCAGATTTACAGCATACAACAGTTTTGTCAATATTTGGCATTTAAAACAAGAATCATTTGATGACATAATATTAAAGGATCACAGTAGTAGTAATTGTAATATTAAATTAATTATACCTTGCCACTATCTTTCAAATGGCTACCCATATACAATTTTGTATGATCACTTATTATTTTATGTACTTTAATATGTAAAGGTCAGAATTTACAGTTGGGAGGAGGTTGTTGATCAGTACTGTTATGGAATTAATTAAGGTTATGGAATCAGGATGCCACATAAAGCAGAAATGTTCCAGTCAGTCATTTCCAAACACACTGACTGTGCCACGGACTAAATTCCCAGCATCCCACAAGGGCGTTAGCTGCATCACCTCGACCCGTGGCATGTTTGTGCTGTTTAAACGGCACACCTCAAATGAGAATGACCTGTGGTCATCGGAGAGGCTGCTTTTGCCTGAATCCCCTGGCAAACGGCCAAAGACAGTATTTTCACAGAGGCACCATCTCAGGAAGACAGAGCTGTGTTTCACTGGCTGCCCTTATGGCTGCTCGTCTTAAAATGCTCATCTAGCTGATTGCACAGTAAGCAGACTGGGGATGCGGCGCTTAGCGGCTGGTGTCACAATCTGCCCCTCACAATAGCCTGGGCAAGTGCCAACACAACCAATCTGGAAAGGGTTTTAGTCTATTTTCAGTAAGCAGTGGGCTTAAAAATAACATTAAGAGCTTTTTATTAACTAAACAGGAGGGTAACAGATAATTATTGAGATTGAAGCCAAGGTATTGTGTTCTAAACAGAGTATTTGTGTCT
>CAIGQV010000001.1:15217529-15229731 GCA_903798115.1 Danio jaintianensis
ATTTATGGCTCCTAAACTCTGGAATAGCCTTCCTGATAATGTTCGAGGCTCAGACACACTCTCTCAGTTCAAAACTAGATTAAAGACCTATCTTTTTAGCAAAGCATACACTCAATGCATCACATAGCGGTATGATGCATGAATGTGCTCCACGCAGGTTTTTGCATCTCATTTATATACACTATGAACAGCAGCTACGCTAATTATTCTCTATTTCCACCTGGGGATACTCATCCCGAGGCCCCCAGAGACTATGCAGTGCCACTAATGCAATCCAAGACCTGTGAAGAGATGATCCCAAGGTTTCCATAATCCCGGACCAGGCCGTATCCTGAGCAGCTGCTGTGGTGGTCATGGAGGAGTGGAGAGCATGAGACTGACTCCTGTGAGACTCCAGTGACAGACGAGTCTTCGCTGACGTCCAGCGTTCACCAGCCTCCGGCGCCTAGACTGCAGCTCTGCACAAGACGTTTGGCCATAGGAGAAATGGTCGTGCCCAACTGAGCCTGGTTTCTCTCGAGGTTTTTTTTCCTTCACTTTCGCAAATTGGTGAAGTTCGTTCCTCGCTGCTGTCACCACTGGCTTGCATGGTTCGGGACTTGTAGAGCTGCGCATCGATGGATTTGCTCTTCAGTGTTTGGACTCTCAGCAGTGAAAATTAAACCACACTGAACTGAACTAAACTGAACTTAAACTCTAAAAACTGAACTGACACCGTTTCAATTCACTATAATCTTCTATGTGAAGCTGCTTTGACACAATCTACATTGTAAAAGCGCTATAGAAATAAAGATGAATTGAATATGTATATGTGTATATATATGTATGTATCTCTGTTTATGGGTCAAAAATCTAAAGTGTTTTTTAGCCATTAAAACAATAAAAATGTAATAAATTTCCAACATGGTGTGATTAAAACATTGCACATGCTTATGTGTACTTATATGCTTTCTATGTATGAAATCACTTTTTGTAAATGTAAAAATTTACTATCTTGATTAAGTGGTTCTGAAACATGTAGACTAGATGCCATTGCATAGAGATAAGTTATCAGTCAATTAGCATTCTTTTAGGTTTGGATCCTGAAGACACCCGATGCTTCCTTCAAGAGTTTGCACATGCTGGACCAACGAGTCTGATCCCCTTCTTGTTTTGACACGTGTGCCACTAGCTTTGCACCAATCACTGCTCCACTAGCCACTCAGCAGGAACAATAATCCAACGGCTGTCCGACACATGGTCTTAATCAGGGAATCATATGGGCCTGATGATGGTTTGTAGCAATAGAATTCATTCTCCACTCACCCGTACCCAGAGTTGCCAAGACTTCAAACAGCTCAGTCCCCAAAGGTTTTGTAAGGTTCACAGTTTTACTGTTGTTTTGAAGTCAGAGTTCCTCTTTGTCCAAGCGGGAGCTTGTGTTTACACAACTGGCTTGGCATGGAACTCATCTCCCCCTGGTTCTCCAGACCTCATCTGTAAATAATGCTGCTGTCAAACTGTTCTCTTCAACTGAAACCTCAGATATTGCTTCTTTCGAGTTTGATTTTGAGAAATTTATTTTCTCTGTTATCTTATGCATTAAATGCGGCCTTTGGAACCACTGGCAAGTTCAGTGTCACTGGTAGGTATGCCGGTTAAGAGTGATGTGTTTCTGGCTGGTCTTGAACTCAATACTTTTTTCCTATAGGGCAAAGATATAGCTTTTTCCTCTTTAACTATGGGTGCTTATACCTGCTTTTTCCCTTTCCACTAGTTCAGTAATGCATGCACATGTATCACAAAATTCTGCCACAAATGTTTAACTACGGTTTCATTTATATTGCATTTGAGTAGTAATCATTGATTGACAACAACAGTGGCAGAAGTAACATTTAAAGCATTTGTGGCATAGAACTTTTTTTGTTTTGTTCTTATAAAATGTTTTATGTATGCTTAACTGAACAATTCAACCAAAAATGTACATCTGCTTGAAATTTGCAGTGGAAAAAACAACTATCTTCATTTTAGATGGCTTAGGGTGAGTAAATTAACAGCAAATTTAGTTTTGGGGGGAACTATGCCTTTAATAAAACAAGTTAAAGTAAAGTATTTATTTATACTTTCTTCCTTTTTTAAATATGGGCTGAATTATTTGTGGTGAAAAGTATGCCACAACTCTAGAATAGTTTTAAAAATTAGTAAATCATATTCGCAAAATAGATAATAAAATTTTATTTATTAAATTTGAAATAAATAATACAGTATATTTAAATTACAGTATAAGTGAATATAGGAAATTGATCTATGTAGTATTTCAGAATTAAAAGGGTTTTGAACAAGACTATAACAGTAACTTACAATAAAGAAAATATGTGGTATGCAGTATATAGTTACTGTAGCTATTTTTCTGACCTCATTATTTCAACACAAAAATGGTAATTCAAAACACACACACTAAGACAAGGAAATCAGCCCCAGACAAATATAAATGAGACATCTGAATCTCATGCAAGCAACTTTAATTTAGCCATATTTGTAATACAGTGTGTGGGATTATGGTTCAGATTCAATTAGGCCGTCTCGTAGGTAGCCACACTACTACTGACACATATAAAAATGTTATGTTTTCTGCCATTTTTCTAACACCTACCCAAAGCCTCAGACAAATTAAAAACATGCTCTCAATCCACCATGAAGAGACAGAGATGCCAAAAAGCGTATTTTATTTTCCCGCCACTCAATCTGTCAATTGATTCCCAAGGGTGCCTGCTCAAACATGATCGTTCTGTTTGTTTTCCTCCTCCTCCTAGTACCCCTCTCTTTCTTTCTGTCAAGTGTTATGTCTTTGAGACTCTCAAACTTGAATGGATGTCACTATCTGGTGTATTAGTCTCTTTTGCAACCCATTGTGTAATAATTCACTGCTCCGTCTCTCTTAGGGCCTATAAATAATTCATCGGACACTTGAGACCCTTGAGCCTCTGTGAACACTTTGACGGCCTTTCTGCTTTGCTTGCTTTGTGAAAACACGCTTGTGCTCACTGTAAGAGGCTGATGGAGATACAGCTAGGGCTTTACGGAGCCTGAATGGAATGAACCTGTGCTTGGAGAAAGTAGTGAAGTGGAACACCTGGGCTTCTGTGGCCAAGATCTTATTTGATATGTTGGAGGAAGACAGTCGGTGAGTGCCAAGAGGCTGTGCCGGGGTCAGGGCACCATCTTGCCTACCCGACGAAGAGAAGAGAAGCCCAGCGGCACCTGCCTTATTAGCACCGTGCCACCTTCAGTTGATGTAACCTCTGCCAACCTCTGGCAGAATATATACATCATCCACGGGGGCGGTGCCTATACTGTTAGCCACGCAAACGTATTAGTACAGGTTTTTGCCGATTAACTAATTCAGAAGTGAGCTTCATTATTCCGCCCTTAATTAAGATCACAATGCAAATTCCTTCATTAATAGTGACACGGACAATTTCTTCTTGGCTCCACAGGGACACGATTATATGCAGGCCCCGTTGAGCAGGTTGCGAGGTGTCACCACGTATTCAAATGGCGTGCTTGTTTAATTGTAGTAAATGTAGCATGTCCGCATAGGTAAAAGAGTTTGAGGGCCGTCGAGGGAGGGGGCACAGCCCGGGCTGAGGCCCCTCAGCTCCCCCAGGCAGCTGTTTGCGGGGCCCTGGCTGCTCCCTCGGGGCCTCTGCAGGACCGTGTTGTTGGACTCTTGTCTTTTATGGCGGCAGCAGTAAACATGACAGGCTGTTTGGGTACCATCTGTTTAAAATGGCTGCCGCATGGTAACAGGGAGATGAACTTGAGAGCTGGTTTGTGTCTGTCTCCGTGCTAACAGTCTTGTCTCTGCAGGTGGATGTTTGATGGGAGAGGCGTGGATGTGTCCAGCCAGTGGAACCTGGCGTCTGCTTGAACGCCCGTCAACACTGTACGCACCCACGAATTCACACAAATGCGCATGCATGTAAAGAGGGGGAAAAACTCTTCACAGCTCTTCGCTTTCTGACAGATTGATCGGAGTTGCCAGAACGCTCTTCGGCTGTCAGTTTTTTAGCAACTAAATCATTCTCCCCAAAGATTTAAGCATTTGAAATTAAGATTTTACAGTGCGAATCATATGCCAAAAAAGCACCTATTGCAAGTCGCATGCATTAAACATTCAGACGACATTGTTTTGATGAATTACTGACCATCCGTTGACCCCCTGATGGTTCTCTACTGACCAGGAACAATGAATATTTGACAACTTTTCTAATATGGTTCCCTTTGGTGGAACATCACTGGTGCATTTTGAAATCTGGTGATACCATTTTCAGTGTGCCAATACAAACTAGGAAACTTATATTCTATTATGTTATAAGTATTGTATACAAAGTATTTAAAATGAAATTTTAAGAAAAACAATTCTAGAGTCCTTTTGCAGTATCTCCACAGACCCTTGAATTATTAATTTTTTTATTGTATTGCAAAAATCTACAGTTTGTCTACACATTAATTACATTATTTCACTCGTTCATTGTATTTACGTCCTTAAATGACAGTCAAAACCACCAATGCCACTGATGGGATAAGTCCCCCATAATAATTAATAACAGCCAAACTGGTTTAAAAGTTATATGTTTAGGCTGGTCTGTTTAATAGTCCTTATCAATTTAAAAGTGACTGCTGATAGAACATTTGATCAAATTTCACCATGTTGATATGAAAATATTGAAAGAAGTACTTGTGATTCTTGTAAAAAAAATTCTTTCAGTATTCAGTTACCGTAATCATACAGTTTGGAATCTGTAGCAGTATCTGTTTTCTCCACCCCTTCTATTTACATTGAATAGGTCATTGGTAGCCAACTAGGTGGAACTAATTTGGCACAGAAGTGTGGAGTGACTGGGCATAGTGTCACATGAAGCCACTGGGATGTAATGAGGAATACTTGATTAGTGTTAAGCAGGAGAACACGTCTGTCTAAGCCAAGCGTGGAATGAGTTCCTGCTCAGTGATGTGTAGTTGAAAGTGCTATTCAAGATCTGCAATCTTTGTATTGCTTTTTTCTTTTTAAATGTTATTATATTTTGAATGTATGAAATTGTTTAATTAGATGAGGATACATCTAAATAACTAGAGAATAATACAAAGTTATTATATGATACATTCATGTACAAAATGAGGTATAACTGAAGTTGTTTGTTGTAGGGATTGTAAACATTACAATCATTCTGGGAAATATTAAAAAACGTTATGCGCAACACTTAGCATAATATAGACTGAATATTCATGCACTGACCCTGTTCAAAGTTGAGGGTGTTTATTCATGGGTCATGAATACTTAAGCTTTTTTCCCTCAGATTAATTTCCGCCTCTGTCTGTTTTGAATGGGACCATTACAGTTGTGAAGCTCTAATTAAGCACTACCTTTCAATACAGAAGGCTCTACCATCTGGTTGTTGTCGTATGCACCACAAACATAAGGGCACTGACAAAAACTGAGATGAGAATTACAACACAAAGGCAGAAAAAAAACCCCCTCAACTTTTCAAACTAGAAATGCCAGCACAAATGTTGCTCACACAATAGCACGTACTGTATGCAGCTTCTTCAAATGTAGTGATGTACCCTTTCATGAGATATCAAGGGAATTTAAGCATAATTACGGCTGTCAATTAGTCAAGTTAATTAAAATGAACATCCTAGTTCAGTCAAATGCATAAATCATAGCTTTTTATTTTTTTTAATTGTAGGAACATGATATTTGACGTATTATTATTGATTTATTTAGCAAGGACATCACATTGAGATATTACTGTCTATTCTTTCAGTGAGACCTGGTCAAGATGGCAGCACATAAACATTGCATGCAAAGACCCCTAACAAATCCAGGTCCAAGGGAGCATAGAAAGAGATAGTACTTATACAATGTTCTGACAATACCTGTGGAATTACCAACCAGATACCAGAGCCAGAATGTGTGCAATAATTATTTGTATTAAACAATAATAGATGAGAAATATAAGCTGCCAATTTACATGTCAGAGCCTTTGCAATATATGCAATAAGTACACATAGAATTTTCTCTGTTTCTGTAGAGGTAGCCAGTCTAGTGAATCATATAAAATACAATGATGCGTCAACATCTCTGCACCCGTAATAAAACGTATTTCCTCATGATATACCGAATCTAATTTCCTGAGTAATGCAGCAGCTGCATGCATATATTAAGGATCACTGTAATCGAATAAAGATAAAAATGTACTCTCAACTATCATGAGTCTTAAAAGGAAATTTTTTTTTTTTAAACAATAATAAAAGCCTAACGTTAATCTTAGCATTTTAATAACTTATCAATATGTATGTTAAAAGCTAATTCTTCATCAATCCAAACATCTAAATATTTATAAAAGCAAACTTTTTCAGTTAACGAACCATTTGTGGTGTAATGAATGTAATTGTAGTTGTCAGATTGGATATCTTGCATCGGATGTCTGACATATATTGAATATGTTATATATGGAACAGTATACAAACATCATATAGAGACAATTGGTGTCATCTACTAACAATTCTATAGATTCTTGGTCTCTCTTTATATAAAGTTTCCTTAAATATTATGTACTTGCATCAAAAAATAAACACAATGTACTTATGTACTTATTTATTTTGTCAAGAGGCAGGAAAACGGCAAATCCTCCCTGAGACCTGTCGAATTGTATGCCATGTATTACACCTTAGCTGTGAAATTTCAGCCATCTCTGTGACTGAACATTCAATTGCCCTGGAGTGTTCAAGGATATGTCAGCCACTAGTTTATCTATCTCTATGACTATTAAGATTATGACCCCGTGGCCGTGTGATGTAATGCTTTATGCAAAGCTATACATCTCTTGGCTGTAGATTTGTTGAAATCAATACAGATGCGATGACGTTTGTAAAGCAGCAACCATGTGAAAGCACTTCTGCTAGATTTAGCTGCGTGAGGCCTAGATCAAATATTGAGTGAATTAAGGAGGGGCGTTGACACATCAAAGACATGCCTTCCGTCAGAGAGAGATTAAAGAAATCCTTGAAGAACTGGGTGAAGGAGACAAAATAGTCCTCCTGTAAACACTGCTTCGGCCAGTCAATACCTGACCCACTGTACACAAAAAAAACCTAAATGAAATCAACCACAACTGCCTCATGTTGGCCAGCTTATTCTCAAGGACATCTCAGATAACCTTGGGAAGATGGGAGGAGGTGTCATATCAGACAGGATTGTGGAAACAGTTGATCAAACTCTATTGGAAGTTGAATCCGAATGACAGCAACAGGGATCTCCTGAATATTGCAGTTGAAAGAATGTAATAGTTTTTTGAGAACTGTAGGTTTTTAGTGTTTTGTCCACCATTGCATAGTTGTAAGATGTCAATCTTTCTGTAGTTTGAATATGTCGGTAGGTTTATTGATCAAAAGATCTTTTTAGATTTAAGTATGCATCTTTGTACCTCCCCCCTCATAATATACAATAATATATTTGTAAATATTCATCACATTAGTTGGTAAGGCCCAAACTGGAACTAATCTAACTAAATAACTTAGGATCACTGTACAAAAATGACACCCCAATAAATATTTTATTTTTACCGAATATAGCTGTTTAATGAAACGTTTGTTTAAATAACGTTTGTTAATTAAATGTTTTGTTTAAATGCACCAAAATGTCTATATTCACTGAGAAATTAAAAAAAAAATAGATTTCCAAAATGGGGTGTACTCATTTATGCTGTGCACTGTATATATGTTTACCTGTGTGTTATATATATATTAGCACTGGTTAGCACTGTCGCCTCACAGCAAGAAGGGCGCTGGTTTGAGTCCCGACTGGGCCAGTTGGCATTTCTGTGTGGAGTTTCCATGTTCTCACCGTGTTCGCATGGGTTCTGGTTTCTGCCACAGTCCAAAAACATGCAGTACAGGTGAATTGGATGAACTAAACTGGCCGTAGTGTATGAGTGCGCGTGTGAATGTGAGAGTGTATGGGTTTTTCCCAGTACTGGGTTGTGGCTGGAGAGGCATCTGCTGTGTAAAACATATGCTGGAGTAGTCATTCCGCTGTGGCGACTCCTGATAAATCAGGGACTAAGCTGAAGGAAAATGAATGAATGAATGAATGACATTGTTCTGTTACACTACGTCTTTACACTGTCATTGTAAGGAGAAAAAAAACAATGCCTTTATACACTTGTTGACCAAAAATGCTTAAACAGGTCCTGTGTGTGGTCTGTTTTGAATTCTTATTTCATTTGAACCATTCATTTGGAAGTGGACGGAGACCCACCTTTTCAGTAGTCTATGGCTTTGGTGCAATGTTTATATGGCAGCTTTCACAATTATCCAAATAAGCCACACTAACAAATCAATAGCAAATCAGTTTGTTTTAATCAAACCAAGCCAGCCAAGTGTGAACATACCCTAAAAAGACATTCTAAATTCACTTCAGCTTGCCAAACAACCCTTACAGAACATCATTTGCCATTTATCTTGGAAGGTTGACCTACAGTACATGCTTGTGGCAGGTGATCGACACCAGGGTTTCTCTCTGTTATTAAGATAAACTCCTGGAGGTCAAAAGCAGATGTATCCTCAGCCCTTAACATGTCCTGGAGGATTAGGCTGATGAAGTCTTTAGACCATCCTTTAAAGAAACTCACAGGCCATTTATAGTCCTCTCTCTGTGCCAGGACTCTACAATCCCAAAAAAGAAGAACCACCCGTCAGATTAAACCCATCCCAGCCTCCTCTCTCTCTCTTTCTCCCTGCCTGTTCTTCAAAGACCTGACTTCCAGATAGCTTCTTAGATAACACGGTGCTCGGACATGAGGAGATTTATTTTGGAGAGAGAATAGATAACGTGCCATGACCAGAACGGTCACTTGAGTGCAGAATTATAAATAAACATTGGATATTCTTTTTCAGATGTGGCTGCGCTCGTGTTATTCGCTGCAGCTGCTTTTTTGCCCGCATCTGATTCGGAGCTCGCTGAGACACGGAAAACATAGATGAGTTAAAAAGGTGTGGTAATGTGCGTGTGATCTGTGTACGATAGTGAGACGGTGCTGTGGCAACAGAAGGAAGAGTGATTGAACAAGTGCAAACCTCATCCCCTTCGGTTCTCTTTTCCCCGCCGTGACTGGCTCATAAATATGCATTCAGGTAAGCCTCCACATCCCCTTGCAGGCCGAACCCTTTTGCTCTTTTCACTTCAGAGTCCTTCAGAAGTGGCAGTAGTTACCTGATGCACGACTGGTGCTCGGCAGTGCGGCCTCGTCCCGGGGCTTGACTCTGCCCCTCCTTGGCAGAGCTGCGGCACTCTGAAGGGATTAAAAGATTTATGTCACAGCAATAAAATCTTGAGAGAGTCTGCGCTTGACTTACTGGGCTCTGGCCCAGAGGCATTGTTTTGAAAAGAATTAACCTATAATACATCTCAAAGCTTTTGAGGTTTCTCTTGAGAGTGTCTGTCTCCCTTTGGCTTCAGAAGACGAACCAGTGACAGCTTTATTTTCTGATGGCGTGAATAGAAATGGTCCGAGTATGTGGGACTGTAGTAAGGACTTGAGTTTTTTTTTTTTTGCTCACACTGGGTTCCTTAACCTCTTTTCTATTCTAATGGCTGCCTTCTGGATACTCAAACAAAGATGTAGCAATTCCCCTATGGACTTCTTCAATCGCACTGCTTGTCATCATTTATTCATTTATGTTGGCAGTCGGTTCAATGGTGGTATGTTCAAATTTGAATTGCGTCCTGTTTGCCATCTCCGTTTAAATTCAATAACAATTCTCAAGTGTAGTTATGAATTTTTAAATTTGTAACACTTTTGAGTACTGCTGACTTGCGTCTTTACATAAATATTCTGGAATTCATTTTTAGTATTTTTTTTATGTACGTAATAACGGTAATTGACCCATCAACACCGAAGCATCACATTTTATGTTTCTTCGCCACATCATGCCTTCCAGATTGCAGCCCAATCACAAACAGCTTGTTGAGAAAGTCACACAGCCGAGCAGATGATGGGGTGGTGTCAGATACACATGTCTGTAGCAGGGGCTGATGGGAATCTCACTGTGTTTGGGGAAGAAGGGGTCAGCGGGAAGACGTTGATTGGGCAGTGAGCCAAAGCTCTCCTGCACAAGGCATTGCATTGATCCACACCCATGCAGCTTTGGAGCGCTTTGTGCAACCTTCAAAATAACTGCAGGAATAAGCAACTGCACATTCAGAAGCCATCTCTCTCTGTTCACATCCCCCTTAGTCTCCCGCTCGAAAATTTAAATTTCAGGGCAAATAGATGAAGAGGGAATTTAGAGGTCAGGTCACAGGATCTGTTGGGTTTCAAGTCTTTTTTTATTTCTCTTTCTCATTGCTGTAAGCTGTATGTATTGGTGACAAAAATGATTAGAACACCTAACAGATCAGAAAATATTTACCTTTTTTGCCTCTGAACATAATTTCATTTCACAATGTTCATGAAACGTGTAGATTTTTACTCTGGTCACAACAAATTTTATATGAAGTGAGCCATACTATTTTTATCCACTTTTATCTATAATATTTGGTATGTGCATCTTTTGCGCAGTTAAAGCCTCACATCTTTCTAAGAACTTTAACAATGATGTTATTCCATGCAATTTGCTAATGAAGCCAAACACTTTTCTTTAAATGCATATATTGGCATTAAGCCAGAGCATTTTTATGAACAATAGACTCTCAGAAATAAAGGTATGACTTCTGTCTACTTTTTCAAAGGGTACACATTTGTACCTAAAAGTTCCATGTTTGTACCTTAAAGGTTTGTATTAATACCTATAAAGTACAAATGTGTACCTCTTTACATTTTTTGGATCAAATATGTACCTTTGAGGTACCAATTTGGACCCTTTAGGACCATTCCAGTTGTAGCTTCCATACCTTTATTTCTGAGAATGTACGAACAGAAATGACATTTGAAGACAAAAAAGGTCAATGTTTTCAGATCTTTCAGGTTTTAGTAATAAATTTGGAATAGTTGAAATAGTTGGAAAAAAAAAGGCTAGTTTTAAAGATTTCAAACTCAAAATGTCTTCAAAACCCCTCTGCATTGTCTAAAGCGCATACCAGGTTTCACTGTAACATAATCTGCTGCAGGTCTTTGTGCAGGTAACTCATAACCATCTTTGAGACTGTTAGCTCGGCCAAATGCTGCCCATCCCAGGTTGAGCTGAGCCGTAACTCTCTTGACCTTGCTGTCAGCCGTTGAGCCATCCGAGCTGATGTGCCTAGCCTCCTCGGCCTGTCTGTCATGAGGGCATCAGTGCTGTGGAAATGGTTCATTTGATTCTCTGACACTGGATGGCGTGAGTTGGCGGGTGCAGAAACAGAGGTTAGCCTCGCCATCTGACAAGTGGGCACTAGAATGCACAGGAAGCAGAGATAAAGAGAGGTAGAGAGACGGAGAGAGAGAGAGCTTCTACTGAACGCTTTCATGAAGGACGTCGGGCAATATCCAAAGCCAGGCTACACAGCTGGGGATCAAATCCCATAGATGCAGCAGAGCAACTTAATTAGAATTCATAAAGTGCAAAGAGCAAGTGATTTGTGTTTGTGTGGGCACAGATGAAAAAGATGAACAATAGAACATTACGTGCTGAAGAAACCATCTAAAAACTGAAGATTATTACTAAATCTTCTCAATTATGCCTTGACATTGATATATGTATATATATATATAGGTATGAAATATTCAGATTTAAATGATAAACGATATACAGTAACTATGGACAAATACTGTATGCTGCCTTTATATGTTCAGCTTTTCTACTAGATTTCTTTTTATACAGCTATCTAAATGGCTGGAGATATGATCAATAATATTATCCCAATGTTTTTCTCTAGTTCATACAATAGCAGTATTAATCACAATAGTCATTTACCATTATTGGAGAAGTAAATGATTGCCACGTGTTTGATAGATCTTGAGAATTACTGGAAACACAACTTATTTGTTCTCAAACAAATTTCACAGAGTAAGATACCCTTTAATTAGGGCTCAATTAAATCATTGTGCTTTTATTTGTATTTTTATTCAAGTAAGGTGAAACAGTACTATATAAATTAAAATAGATGGAAAATAATTATAGTTATTGTTATAATTACTTCTAACATTTGATTGCACAAAGAACTCTATTTAGTAAC
>CAIGQV010000001.1:15230131-15273015 GCA_903798115.1 Danio jaintianensis
CATTGATTGCAATATAATTACAATATAAGTTTAGTTTTATTTAAGTAATAATTTCAAAAATCTTGCAATAACCCCCAGTAAGACTCCAGGATTGTTCCAATGAATGCCCAGATTAGTTTGCTGTGAAAAGATCTTTCAGTTTGAGTGTGTATTTGACAGCAGTTTGTTTCTAGTGAAATGACTCTCAGAGCAGCTCTCTGTCTCTCATGTATTCACATCCTCCTATATTCAAACGGTAGACAGCAAAAACACTGTGAACGTTGTGTTTTATTGTGTATAGTAGACATGACTGCTCCATTCATTCACGCAAACATGCAGACTTATGCATTAATGGTATGGATTGATTTGTTATTGTTGCAGTTATTTCTGCTGTGCAGTAGGCCCTATGTAAAACACCACAGTTATCAGATGAATGTAGTGTTTAGCAAGTCTCAGATCTCTGTAATTGAATCTATCTCTATCAAATCTAAACTATGTATCACATTTTTACATCTACAGAGTCTCCAGTTACAGCATTTAATGAGCTGAGTGAGGTTGCTGCTGGAGTTTGTCCCAGCGGTGAGCCTACTGTAAATCTCTTCGGGTATACAGTAAGTGTGCGCTAAATGGCTACTTATTATTTTCAGGCCAGTTGCTGTGGTCAGCAGCTCTGCAGTGTTTGGGTAGTGATCTGACTCCCGTCGTCAGGTTTCACTCCTCAAGACTGCGACAACAGTCTCCAGTCATCCACTGATCTGAGGCAGTGTTACAGTGTTGCCGTTGGCTACCTGAGTTCAGCCAGACCAGACGCCATGACAGAGCGGCCCACTCATGTCCTGCCAGGCATCAGCCGTTTAGATAAACAGTTTAGGCTTTCAAAGACTTTCAGAGACCAGCCCGCACATTTTGCTGTATGCTCGTATCAGTCGTGTAAAGTCCTTGACCCCTTTTGCTGAAATTATGTTTGTGAATATGAAATTTTATTTCTATCCTGTACAGTGGAACGAACAAAATAATTGTGAAAATAAACCTTTATTAGAAAGTGAAATCACATTCATAAATGATTTCATTTTGCAGTGAATTACTGTAAAAAAAAACAACAACAAAAAACAACTCCCATCTTTATTGAATGACTTTGTTACTCTTTCAGCTTTATGTAGTCTCTGAGTTCCAAGAAAATTGGTGCTCATTTTGTGTGAATGGATGTCACCTCACACATCTGCCATTGCTTCAGACCTCAATTATCATCCGGAGAGTTCGAAATAGTACATTAGCTAAATGGCAATTGGACTGTGTATGTTCATGCCGCATCCTGACACTGGAAATTAAACAGGGTTCAGAATTATTAATTGGCCCTTGATACACAAGCCCAATCAAATTTGTAGCAAAACCACTTAGCCCGTGTTAAGGATTAATGACGGCCATCAGAAACAATTTGGAACTTAATCAGTTTAACTGAGGAGGGTAAATTTAATATGATAATTGATCCTCGTGAAGCGGAGTTGCATAGCAGGGAGGTTATGCAAATGAGTGACCCTTACCTAGTGACTAATCGGCAGATGCGCTGATGGCAGGTTGTGTTTTCATCAGGGAACTTTGAAGAACTTCCGAGTTTAGGAGTGCAAGTCCTCCTTGGAACCCAGGAATTGAACCTATCCCGTCTCACACTGGGCTCTGTTGCGGTCAACCCATATTTCCATAATTCGAAGCTTCCCCTGCCACGACAGCGAGACGCAAATAAGTGTTTCTAATGATATCAAATGGAGTTGTAGAGGACAGTGTTTTAATGCAGTGAAGGGGCTCCCAGTGGGACTGTTATTGCCACTATAGAACATCAGTTACACAGTTGCAACAATAGACTCTTAATTGATTCATTTAATTAGCAGGAGATGGAGCCAGTGCTGCGTCTTGTCATCTTGTATCTTAGGGGGTCCCGTACAGCCTGTGTACTGTCTGCCACATAACAGTCCCTGCACTTGTCACTCTCCTATTAAAGTGTAATTATATGTAAATGAAAACCACAAAACCTGTCAGAAGTTGTCCAATGAATCGTTGGTAGATCTTCCCATACCAAGATGATTAGGGAACAGGAAGCATACATGCCTTAAATCATATATGTACAATCTCCCTCTCAACAAGACACATAATGGTGCAGATGTCTGCAGTTTTCCTCGTGTAACAATGCCATGAAAGGCAACACACACAATAGGCTTAGTCTTCAGACCCATGATGCTTTGCTAATTGCTTTGACTCTGCTTTAGCAAAACAAGTGGCTCACTTTTTTGTTCCTTTAATTCTATATGGAATCAGTGCCTGCATGTTTCAGGAATACTCTGACTTCAATAACCATCTTTAAGATCTTTGTGTTATTGTGGACTCAGGATAGTTTGGATTGATATATTCTTTTAAAGGGATAGTTCACCCAGAAATGAAAATTCTCTAATGATTATATAAAAAACCTTCCAATTGTTCCAATTCTATTTGAGCTTCTGCTGTCAAATAAAAAAAGTTTTTTCTTTGTCAAATGTAGGTATAACCAAGTGATTGCAATGACGTCCATAGTTTTTTTTATACCTTGTATGGATGTCAGTTGGTATTGTGAACTGTTTGGTTACCAATATTTTCAATATATCTTAATTTGTGAAGATATAAAGTGAGGTGAGTACATTTTCATTTTAAGGTAAACAACTCCGTTTAATGGAGCTTGCTATCTTCGTAATAAACGTAAAGGTATGGATATACATATTTGGAGAAGAGAAGTTTGTCACTTCACTTTGGAGGATTTTTGAGCATTTACTCTTTGCAGAACTGCTGTAAAGCGGCACCATGCAGGGTTTTCAGGATTCTGAAATTCCTTTACAGTGATGTGTGAAAATCGATTTCAGATTATTTAAAACTTTACCTTTGAACACATTCGGTTTATTACAGTATTACAAATATTAAATAGTTTTTCTTGGATTTCTTAAATGAAAATATGAAATTCTTTGATGATAAACAAATTCTGACTCCTTTCCGATGACCTGTGGTCTTGAAAGCCATTTAGTTTTAACATGTTTTTAGCTGTTTTTGGCAGCTATTTTGTGGCTTTGCAAAATAATTGTCTATACTGTATGTGTCTTCAGTAATAACATGTAAGAATATCTGCGTGCTTCCCAAGTCCAGATGTGTACACAAATGCACCCACACTCATCACCTGACACTGGCACTTCCATTCCATGAATAATTTGATATCTAATGAAGCAGACCCTCTTCACACAAGTTCTACCAATGCAGCAATCTACATTTACTATATAGATCTTCTTTGCAAGTTGTCACCAGATTTATATTCTTTTCTGACATTGTGAATGGCAAGTATTGATTGACCGCTCACAGTCTATGGATGTGTTATCAGTTAATTCCAGGAAAATGGAGTATTTGCTCAAATTGAGGAAGATCAAAAGTGGGGGAAGGGGAGTGGCAGGGAATTCTGGCCTGCTGAAATTCTCCATTCAGAAGACACAGGTAATTGTACGTATTACATTCGATCGCTCCCTAAAAGTGCGGTAGACCCCATGCAAAAAGTCTTGGGGCTTTTCCTATTGACTTGAGCACAGCAGTAACTCTTTGATAAAAGTGCAGAATACGGAGGCTTCTCTGTTCACTTGGCTTGCCCGCCCATTCTCCTTTCACAGTACCGTAACACGCTGTGCATTTAGGTCAATATGCGGAATGCGAGTTTGTGAGCATCATGAGGCTAGTTAATGGACACCCAAATTCACTTTAATTTGACCGGATGCATATGAGTTGAACCGATGATGAAGAAGAGCGACCCATTAATCCTATTCAGCCGTGTGTCCTGTTGCGACACTGCTGTCATGCCCTGCACAGGGTTCTCAGATTAATTAATTGATTTAACTGATTTGCCGGCACTTGCAGCAGGAAATGCACTGTACTCATAAATGTTAACTTTTAAAGGTGAGCCCGTCCCCTCTCGAGAGCGCAATGAAAGAGAAAGGTTATAGTCACGGACGGGGATTATCATTTTCTCAAATCCCATCAAATGCTCTTATCGGTGGTCAACCCAGAGGCGAAGTGCTTTCCGCGGCCCTTTCATGCTGACTCAGCCCGCAAAACGAATCTCCGCAACCCGAATCAAAGCTTGATTGTTCTTTACACTTTGTTTCTGTGTGTTTTGGCTTTCCTTTCCTGTCTCAGTTACATAATGCATATTCGTCCCCTATTTGAGGAGGATGATTAGAGGTTGAAAGAAGGATATCTACAGAGACAGAACAACTTTTTGGCCTGCTCCCGCTTTGTGCCTTCATCTCGTGTGTTTTGAGTAGTATTGTGTTCAGAGGCTAGGGAGAGCTGTGGAATTTCCTGTTCGGGGTAGGCCAACGTGCAGCTCCACACTCGTTCCCCACCCCGACGAAAGAGCACTTTCAATGAGTGCTTGGAGCGCGATCAGTGAGCTAAGAATATCCTGCGGCCCTTAGGTCAAAACTAAATGTGCTTCGACGGTTGACATTGCTGTGTTTATTTGGAAAAAGTAAGCGAGGATGGGCCAGTTGGACAAGGATGCCCTCTTTTCACCCACAGGAAAAGGGAGTTGCTTTCATTAATCACAGTGATAGTTTGAGCCTTGATTTCATTGGCCATGGTAATAACACAAATATGATTTATGTCTGAATTCAAGTAAGTAATAGGATACAGAGAAGAGAAACTGCAGCAACACTTTAGTTTAAGCACTAATTGTAACTACTGTCTTATTACCTGTCTATTATAAAGTTATTGGCTGTTTATTAGTACTTATCTTATTCTACATCCTTTATTCTACCCAATGCTGCACCTATACCCAACTACTACCCTACAAACAATTTATAAGCAGCAAATTAGTAGTTTATTGCACAAAAAGTCTTAGTTAATGGTTTGTTAATATGAGAATTGTACCTTAAAATAAATTGTGACCAAAACTGCAAATGTTCTTCCTCTGCAAATCTCATTATGTAAACCTCATTATGGTGGTCACAGTATTAGGAGTGACAAAATATTTATCAGCTCCACAGCCATCTCAGTGTGCTTTCTAAACTTTTTTCACTGTGTTTTGTTTAAGTGAAAGTTAACAGTAGGCATGCTGTATCAAAAGAGTTTTAAGCTCAGTGAATGTTCAGATTTGAAAATTTTCTGGGAACTTCCTGTTCCTTGCTCTCATATTACACAGGTGATGCTTTGCAAATGATATCAGCGTCAGAGGACAGGGTTGTTTTTGTGTGTTATTATATGTCGTTCACTGTAATACACTGTAAATGTCAATTATTTGTTAAAAATCATGCATTAGATTGTGCACACAAGGGGTCACGATGCACACTCAACAACCAGAGCGTGTCTTCCTTTGCCATTTTATACACCCGCACTTTCGCATTTAATGGAAAACCACTTTAGCCCAGTCACACATTCCCCAAGCTCCCAAAGTTTGCAGTCGTTTTTGGTGTGCAAAACTCTTTCACATTCTACTCTTTCACATTTCTACTCTATTCTACAGAAAGTTCCTATAACGTTTCAATGATCTACAAGTTTGTTAGATTCAAAGGCCAACATTAAAGCCACAGAGATGAGAAGATTAATGCTGACATCTCATAGCCTCTCTAATATACAGCGTGATGTATGGCGTTCCTGCAGAATGACCTCACTCCCATGACTAATGGCTTCACTTGGCCGATGCAGAAGAGGTCATGACCCGCTGGATAGAGGAAATGGCCAGTTAGTGGGAGGTCACCCCACAGGAGATTCCTTTGGAGTGTCACAGTGGTGTCACCTGCACCGATTTGCTACTTCATCCCCGGCACCTGACTCCCTGCTAGAAAACACTGTACAGTCACCGGCAGAGTCTCGCATTTAGCAGAGCCGGCCTCACCCAGTAGAACAATTGCCAAGTGTCAATTTCAACAAAAAAATAAAGACAAATTGAAAGAGGAAACAATTGGTTCACAACAGGACACGCGGCTGTTGAGGATAACCTGCCTTCAAAGATGCTGGCCTGTCCGATCAGACTAGTTTAGCGGTAGGGCACTTCAAAGCGTCTGGGCCTGAGCAGCTTTCCTGCCATTCTTGTTTGCGACTCTCAGGTTGCTATAAGTAGCCCGGCATCCTGTCCCCCGCCGTTTCAGGTGGATTGACTTTGTTTGTGTAGCTGAGGAGGAGGAGGAGGGATTTAGAGATGCTTGGTGCCTTCAGATGACTGTTAGTGGAGCTGGTCGGTTTATTAGAGCTGTGTCATTTGTCACTCTAACTAGACAAGTGAAGGTTGAACTTGTGCTATGTGCTTTTCTCTAAAAAACAAAATAATCCTGCAACTAAAATTGCATCAGTGTGAAAACAGAAGTTAAGAAAGCAGCTTAAAACAGTAATGTGAATATTTGGACAAGCTCTACAATTTGCAACACCAGTAAAGTCTTATAACGTTTTTGTATATAGCACTTTATACACTAGATTGCATTAAAGCAAGCAGCTTTACAGTATTAAACTGTAAAGAAAAATGCTTTTCATGCTTTCGAAGAAGCTCTTCAGTTATTTCATTTTTATTTGGGGATGTCTGAAGTGGATTGACTGAACAGAGACAATCAAAGAAGTTGGAAACCCAGAGTACACCTGCTCAATGGTAAATTGAAGATGTTTACCAATCAAAACAAATTTTTCTGCAAAGTACTCTTTGGCAAACTGTTTCAGGCTACCAACTCCCATGTTTTGGCCTGGTTTTGTTAGAAATTACATCACAAAAAAATTATTCTTTGATTTGTACCTTACAGTTTTTTTTTTCTTTATCGCTTGGAGGATTAAAATAAGTTTGAAATAGCGAATTAGCATTCTAGTTAGTAAACATCCTAAGGCTACTTATCTTGCGTTTAGATTAATACACTGTATATGATGTATTCTGTGCACTTTCCTTTCAATAACACACACACAAAATGAGGGTGACTAGCAGTTATATCCCTAAAGGTACAAAACAACAAAGGTATTTTTTTTCTGACAATGCACATAAAATTATAATAATGTACTTTGAATGCAACAATGAAATAGATTTTTTTTTTTTCTTATCAGTAGCTACTGTTTTGAGATTCTAGACTTCGTCTTTGGCACAACGCATAGTTTTCCATGTTAATTACGCAGGATGAAGAGGAGGAGGGGGTGGAGAAAGAGAAAGCGAAAAATGAAACCGTATAGTCAACTTCATTTAGTGGTTTCTAATTGCACCCTACAGGCCCCTGGCAGACGGCAGGGGTCTCTCTACGAGTGGGACGCAGCAGTGTCTTTTACACACGCACACACACTCCCAGAGAAAGAGAGTGGCGAGAACATGAAACGGGTCAGAGATTAAACACTTTCTTTACACTGGTAATTAAGCCATCATCAGGCTGAGGGGCGTTTATTATCAGCCCGCCGCTCGTCTAGATGGATGTGAATTCTGAGTGAGCTCTTAAGACTCTCATCCACACAAACACACACATACGCATGCACCCGAGTACACATACACACGCTCATTTGTCTCAGCATAATGATGTCTTCGCACACAGGGTAGAGACTACGTCAGGAAGCGGAAAACTCCAACTCATTTATTAGGGCCTTTTATTTCTCAATATTACATTATTGCTGAAATGATTGTATGGGCAGGGAGGTGCGTTATTTCACACGAGCTTTTTTGATTTGTGCTTGCTGTGCCGTTGGGTGTGATTTTAAATGGGTTATTTGAATCAATGACATTAAATAGAAATTAATCTAGATTTTAAAGAAAAGCTCTTGGTTGGTTGATTGATTGATTGATTGAATGGGTCTTGATTGTGATTAAAAAGAAATGGACAGGGTGTTTTAAAAAACTAGAATTGACAGATGCAGCAACAGATGTGTAATTATACAGCACACAGTTGCTGCAGTGTATATATTATTATATGTTTACACTACTGTATATATGTGTAAATGCATTTATTTATTAATGGGAATGTATAAAGTATATTTGTTCTAATTTAAAAATGTATTCATTTAAGTGCAATGAGCTGAAGTTTTGGACAGTCTGGTAAGGGGATGTTTCAGACTTTATATTTTTTTCAGAAAACCTTACATAATAATCCTGTAAAGGCTGTTGACTGTTTTTTTTTTTTGAAAAAAATGAAAGCATATTGTTCATAGGGTTCAATATATTATGAAAAAATCACAGCCACAAGATACAGTAAATGCTCATAGTTTTACATCAAGACTATACATGTATAATCAGCCAGTGTACTTGTGAGGTGTCAGTCATCTTATAGATGCAAAATTAAAGCAAATTATAGATGCATATTTTCCATACAATGTTCTAATTATTTTTAAACTGCTCTCATAAAAAATGTCAAAATAACACACTGTAGCTTGCTTCTGCCAGCTTAAAGTGATGTCAACACTTACCTTTCATTCAACGCATTCGTTTATCTCTGTCATTCTTTGTGTCCACAGTTGACGTGGTGCTTGTGTGTCTTTGGTGGTCTCGGGCCGGTCAGCTCAGCCCACCTCTTGAATGGCACACATGTTCCATTGTTAGACCTCTGTGCATAATTGCACACAGTCACACCAACAGGGCGACGAAAGTGGCACTTAGTCCAGTAAATTACCTTGGACGGGTAATTACCTGCTTGTTGGGTAGTTTTGTGGTCACCTGTCAGACCAGCTCCTGTCCGGGCCGTACTGCTACACCTGCATCTTTTGTCAGGACCCCATAGCAGCGTCTCTAACCACCTCCTCTTCACCTCCCGCCTCTTCTTAATCACTTTCGACTTTATCTCCTCTTCCACCCAGTGGAGGGGTTATCTTCCACATTCATTACCTCACTGCTCTGATTACAGGGAACAGGAGTGCTGGAGGTGTGTGGCGCGCAGTGCCCGCCATTCACTAAGTGTTTATGTAGTAAAAGCTTTGTGTCATTGTTATTAATGACTCATGTTTCGGATATGCCCGTCTGGAAGAGAGCACTGAAACAGCCTGAGCAATTATTTGCGCCTGCCTGTTGCAGCAGACTGGGACAATGAGGGCAGATAAAGGAGAAAACTGGGAGTCTGCATTGCGTTATGAAAAATGCTACATGAGTATAATCCACTAGGGTTTTTGCGTGCGCCATGGTGTGTGCCACTCTCCTAGGTGGGCAATCTCAGAGACAGTAGGGAGGCCCGGTGTTATTTCTAGGCACATTTGGCATGGCCTCCATGGGTGTTAGCATGTCAAACTGGAACAGAAGTCATAAAAAGGCAACTTTTGATATCATGTTTTTGGATATATGGATATTGAAAAAAAAAATGGAAAAATTAAAAGAGACATGAAAATGTAGATAACAAAAGTACCATCTTTTAGTCATGCTTTGATTTTAGTTATTATATTTATTAGTTTTATATTTAGCTGATATACAGCAGTGTATATATACTGTAATAATTACTATAATAACAAGTAATTTGCTGTTGGACACCATGCAAAAATAACTCAAAAGGAATAAAAGATAACCGATGTAGTCACTTACCATTTAGGCAAAGATAATTTGAATGCAAATAATAAAATATTGATAAAGCCAGAAAAAAAAATCAAGAAGCTTTTAAAAATAATTATAAATAAATTTAAAATAATTTTAAATAATTTTAATAATAAGTTCTAAAAACAAATTGTCATATTTGTTGTCCACATTTCACAGTCTTACTATCGATGTTGCATTCATTCAATTCCATTTTTAATAAAATTGATAACTAAGACGCATATACTGTATTTAGTTTTGGACTGGTGACCCACAATGATACAAATGGTTTTGTAATTAAATAAAAACTACATAACTATAATTTCTATATTTAAATAATTTAGTTCAGTCAAGAATAAAAATAGTGAATTCTATATGGTGTTCAAATCATCCACTGAAGCATTTTGCAGTTTTCCCATGTTTCCCAGTTGTATTTATACTCTTTTATCAATCGTTATCATCCATTGTCGTTTATGTTGTGAAGTGCTGTAAATTATTATGTATCATCTGGAATTTTGTGTTCAGTTGAGAACCTCATTACTTCTACTGTTGTAAGCTTGAATGTTTTATAAAGCACCACTTTAAAAACATGAATTAATTCAGTGGTAAATTGAGTATAGGTTACCAAAAGGAGAGTAACATTTATATGATTCAGGGTGTTGCAAAGTGAACATCATAAGTTATATTACTTAACTTTACTTTTAACATAACTTAATACAAATTTGACCTCATTTTATACATTTCTTTAAAATAAATTTTAAAAAAAATTTAAATGTTCTTTTTTTTTTTTCTTTCTTTTTTTTTCGCAGTGCACAATTTGAGTGGTACATTGTGCACCATATCGTTAGAATGCCACCCAACACTAGGTTGTTTTTGTGAGTCTGTCCCTACCATTAGTGTACCGTTCTTCTCTTTGGTTAAAAACATTTACTAAATAGCAGGTCATGAAATTACAGCGCTGCCTGCATGACCTGCACTCTCGTTTTTCACCACTCTCATTCTAATAAGCCTGCTGTGATCATGTTCACGAGTCGCAAATAAAAAAAGCCAAAAAGACTTGTGTTTTGAGGCCGATGTTATGACATGTTTACCTGGTGTAACAGTGGCACCATGCCCAGCTGCCATAGACTCTAGAAGGCTTGCAAGAGCTGGCCAGAGTTTGTGATGTGAGCCGTCTCAAGGTGGATTTCCAGTCCTGTCAGCCCTGCTGTTGCTTTTGTTGTGTCATTTGTACAGCCTAACAGCAGCTTGCTTGTCAGTCCGGTGCTGTCATGTTTTTGGGACCCTTGCTGCTCACCTGAATTGACGAGACATCTTCTTACAGTACATACCACTTTTATATGAAACAAATACATAACTACAGTAACAAAATTTGCTGCTGAAGATAAGAGTATTATTATTTGGCTTAATTTAGTTCATTATTGTCTCCGGGTGTGTTCACAATTGGCAGGTTTGGTTTGATTTAGGTGAATATGTCTGAGCACTGTCCTGTTTCCACTGTTAGTTTCAAGGCTTGTCAGAGCCAAAGCTCCATAGTAGATTTTCTCCTGCCAAATACCTTGGGCCAATGCAGGCCAGCTGTGGCTTGAGTCAGGAGATGTTTGCAATGCTCATTCTCCCTGTTTTCATCTCAGTCTACCAGACATTTAAAATGAATATTTAAAAGAATATTTCAGACACAAGCCACTGTCTGAACCCCTCTTGTGATCTGATGTGAATTTTAATTACAGTATGAGGCAGAAATATGATGTGCAGTGCTAAAGTCTGCTTGTGCTAACAATTGCTAAAATGCATCATAAATTTTTGTGTATTTATTTGGTTTAGTATTTCATCTGTCTATTTCCTGTGCCTTTTTTGATATCGGAATCTTGATGCATGGCTAAATATATGATTTTCTTCTAACACCAAATAAGCTATGAGAACTGAACTGAAAATATTGATTGATAAATGGCTTGTGTGCTAGAAGGCGGGGCTTCAGTTGGTAAATTGACCGTTACACTTTTCCCATTCAAAACTATACAAGTGACACGTCTTGTGTATTCTGTAGTCTTTGCTTTAACTCAGTGTTTAGCCATTGCACAATTTTACAACACAGCTATAGTTGTCAAGTCTTTCAAATCTTTGGGAGACATTTTATTTCTCCTTTTACAGCTGACTTAGTCTGCATTGTACATCTAAACCAGTTTTTTTTTATATTTACGTTGAAGGGCATGGCTTGGGATGGGCTCTGTTTTGTTTTGTATGTCATGGTTACTATGGTTATATATATATATACAATAGCCTTCCCAAGGTCATGACCTCATGTGGCCTGGGTTCAGGAGGAGAATGTGGACCTTCCTGTGAAGTATAATGGGGAAATGTGCACTTCCCAGACCTTCAAGTGCTCCCCAAAAATCTGTGATTTATGGTCCCCAGTGTGGTTTCCCTGATTGGTTTTATGATGGAACTTCCTAGTCTTCTCCTGAATTGTGTAAAGGGTGTCCGCACCAGCTATATATACAACAGCCGGACAGCTGGGGAGGATGATGCAATGTCCAAGAGTGATGGGCAACATGCTAAAGGTCACCAGGGCCATGTAATGAGGACAAGGTCTGAACTCTCACCCTTCCTTGCATTAAATATGAGTTATGATAAGACCATGACTTTCACCCAGTCATGCAGACACAAACAGAGCCATCTCTGGTTCACATGCATCAGACTGCCACCCCCTGGTAGGCTTTCCTTTCAAGCTATTGATTTTTAAAGGGAACCTATTATGCAAAAATCACTTTTATAAGGGGTTTGAACCCAGTTTTGTGGCAGTTTGTTAATATAGCCAGTCTCTAATGGTAAAAATTATTTAATTCTATTTTTTATAATCACACTTCATAAAAACAGTCTGCACTTTGATTGACATTCTCCCTTTGTACGTCATCAGAAGGGGAAAGCCCCGCCCATTAGCGACAATCTCTCTCTGATTAGCATAAAAAGCCCTGAGTAAGAAGCAGCCGTTCGCTTTATTTTTTTGTGCTGTACCTGCCGAAGATTATATCAAAGACTAAAAGCCATTATAAATTATTAGTTTTAGGATGCACAAATGAATACTGAAGTCTCCATAGACTACCTTCTGAGTAACTTTTTTTTTTGTCATTTTCAGTTTTTTTACAGAGATAACGTTAGTTCGTTTTGAATCTGCTTCTGTGTTTGTAGCTTCACTTTTTCACTTCAGGGAGAACAATCTCATTTGAATTTAAAGCGACAGTCACCAAAATGGCACAATTTGGATTAGGGAGCAGTTTCAAAGAGTTCTAAAAAATTATTTGTGGGGAATTTTGAACTAAAGCTTCACACACACACACACACACACACACACACACACACACACACACACACACACACACACACACACACTCACACTCACACTCACACTCTTACTTGAGCAGGGGTCACCAAACTTGTTCCTGGAGGGCCGGTATCCTGCAGATTTTAGCTCCAACCCTAATCAAACACACCTGAACAGACTATTCAAGGTCTTACTAGGTATACTTGAAACATCTAGGCAGTTGTGTTGAGGCAAGTTGAAGCTAAACCCTGCAGGGACACCGGCCCTCCAGGACCGAGATTGGTGACCCCTGTTCTAGGGACATCAGAGATTTATTTTGCATGTTGTAAAAAGGGTCATAATAGGTCCCTTTTAATGTATTTAGTGTTTTTATTTAAGAAACATATATATTTAAAAAATATATTATATATTACAAGCTGCGTAAACTTTAAAAAAAAAATTTAGGCACTTGCCATTAATTAATGTCATTACTCAAGTTTCTGTTCTGTCTGCAGCTTGTTTGGTAAATGATGACACACAATGCTTTATGGCATAAGTTTTGTTATATTTTCGAACACATACACGAATCCTCTTTTGATTCATTTCCACACACAATTTTTTGAATGTTGCAAATTATATCAAACTGTATTTTACAAATGTACAAATTGTACATTTTACATTTTACAAACTTTTGTAAAATGGATAGTAACGAGATGACAAGAAAAAAGATTAGACAATGACAAAAGCAGTGATGAATAATGTTTGAGTTAACATGCTATTATAGTAATTACATAATTTTATAGAGACTTTTATATTTATATAATTACTCCTTTTTGAGCACTACAGAGAAAAACACTACAAACACATAGCTGTTGGTTAATTTTGTTGTCATCTTTTTATGATGTTGTAAATATTGACAGAATTCATTCGCTAAAGTTAAACAGAAAGTTTGTTGATGTGCAAAATTTTGATTTTGACGCTCTAAAAAAATGATAGAGAAGCTAGTTGTTTTTACAAGGCAGACTTGTTCAATTAGCGTGTTAAACTTTGAGCATCCCAAAACTGAATGCATTTTTTTTTTTTTTAAACACCATGAAACACCATCATGAAAAGTTCTATTTTGAGAACAAAGGCACTCTGAAGATACACTGGATGAAGGACATGGTGAATACGTTTTCAATTTGGGGGGCCGTTTTGCAGGGTCAGTGCTTAACAAACCTTTAAATGATTATTAAGCTGACCCAAAGTCCTCAAAGCTGCTAATAGTTGGCATAAAGAAAGCCAGGAGCAAGCATGAAATATGTGCAGCCACCATGACGGGGGAGAATTATGGTCTCCCACATAAGTGGGCCACGCCAGGGACAGATGGCAGCCTGGGAAAGATACTACTCTAGGCTTAGTGGCGAGAAGAATGACAGTGCATCATGTGTGATATGAGAAAGGAACAAAGGAGTATGTCATTTTCGCTAACTCTGATTGAAAGCGGGCAGCAGTGCTTAGGTAATTAGACTCCTGTGGATAAGAAAAAAAATGACTGGGAACTCATGAAGACTGTGCACTGGCCACACGCTTTTTTATTCCCCCTCCTTGCTAGATGGCTTTACCTGCCTTTTTGTGTTTTTAGTTTTGGGTGTAATTTCTTTTAGCTGCATTCTTTTGACAATCATTGTGCCTGTTTGCGTACAGATTTTCGGTATCGGTGTTAAGTAGCATCTTCAGATGTCCTCACCTGCCGATTAACCAAAGAGAGAAGTTGTTTTCCATGACTTTACAAAGTGGATAATGAGCAAAAGCGCTGTAAAACGCCTTACAGGTCCTTTTTTTGTAAAGCATTTCATTTCCTTTAGTCTCCTTTGCAAATAAGTTGTCAGAACCTGTCTTTTTAAAGGCCAAAGCCAAGGGCACTAACAAAGGCACTGGCTGGCTGTATCCACAGAGTAACTACATCAAAACAGAAACTGGTCCAGGGCCTAATTAAAGGGAGAGATGAGTGTCTTCTGGCGTTAGCTCACAATAAGGGGCCGCAGCAAATCAATGGATACCCAACACTATTATTATCATTAACATCAGTGAATTCAGGTTGATTTGACAGGGACAAAAAGACATATTAAAGACAAGTCCACCTCCCTAAAGACACCTGCATAGCTAAACAGTGACACTGTTGATGAACAGTTGCTGAAACGATGTTCTGTGTGCTGGAGTTTTAGTTTTAGATACGCTAGCTGTTTTGTTTTTCTGCTTTTTTTATTAAATGTACATCCCAATTCACATACTTTTGCACTATTCTGTGCCATTTTACAAGTAGAAATAGTGCAAGTAGCATATTTACCCTGAGTATGTCAGAAAGAAAAAGTAAATTACCTGAATGATGCACTTATTTGACCGAAAAAGATTAGTGTGAAATGTTGGACACTTCATTCCCTCAACTGTCACGGCTTTAATTATGTATTTGAGACGACGAGACTTTTAGACCAGGCTTTTCAGACATGATGAATGTAAAATAACCTTCTATACTAACTCTTTTATACAGTATGCCTAAAGAAATTGAATATAATTGACACATTTCCACATCATCACATATTTAAATTTTGTTTAAGCAACTGCAACCCAGGGTTCCAGTTATGTTGTGAATTAAAACAAGTAAATTAAAGAAGCAGCAACAATCTTTTATTTATTATTATTATTCTTACTTTATTTTATTGTGGACTAGACAGTTGAGTGCAAATTGCAAAAGTGAATAGCGTGTAAATGGATAGCGTATAGTGCATCATTTGGGATTTACAGTTGCTGTTTAACAGAGAAATTTTACTCAATTTTTAAACAATAGTTTTAATAACTGATTTCCAACAACTAATTGCCATGATGACAGTACATATTATATTACTAGTTATTTTACAAGATACTAGTATTCAGCTTAAAGGCTTCACTAGTTTAATTAGGTCAACTATGCAAGTTAGGTTAATAGGGCAAGTTAATGGACAACAGTGGTTTGTTCTGTATTGAAAAAAACATAATCATTTCTTAAGGGTGCCAATAATATTGACCTTAAAATTATTTTTAAAAACTTTAAAACTGCTTTTATTCCAGCTGAATTAAAATAAATAAGGCTTTCTCCAGAATAAAATATATTATAGGAAATACTGTGAAAATTCTCTTGCTCTGTTAAACATCACTTGGAAAAATGTGAAAAAGAATGAACATTTCACTGTATGTTCGCTGACTCTGACTGGTTACTGTATACATATATGGTGCAAGTGCAATGGGATAAATGAAGCTTTGTGTGTGTTTGCGGTGGTTAGTCTCAGCTTAGCTGGATCAGGTTGCTTTAACAACATGACCTTGTGAACACACTCTAGTTCTTGTGTCCAGGATTAGGCATGAATCTTTTAGGTGCTTTAAAATTGATTTTGACATGTCAGTATGCATTAGAATGAGCTTCTTTTAAGAAGGTGTGGAGCAGCAATGTGTTTAGGTGGTCTGTTTGAGATATTTTGAGATACAGAAAGAAATTCAAGAGCACTGACCAAGTCAACCTTGCTGGATTTTGATAATCTTTTGAAGTTCAAAGCGCAGAGCACATTAATATGCATGTAGAATTCAGCTTTGTCCAGCATTAAAAATGTAGCTTAATGCTAGCTAGGGCCCTGTTTTGTTTTTCTAGGTTTTTCAGAAGGCAATACAGCAACACCACTGTAATACCTACTTATTATTATTTAAAATATATATATTATAAGGGGCCATCATACAAAAAAATCTTAATGACTGTTTTATTCAGGCATGGCTAACACTGTTAAAAAAAATGAAACATTAATAAAATGTAAAAATATATATATAGTTTTACACCAAAGTCCTAACAACATGCGACATGTCAAGATTCCAGCAACAAGCAATTTGCACCAAACGCAATGTGTCACGACAAAAACATTAATATACCAGCCACTGCACTTCCAAGAAAATGGCAAAGGTTTTAATCAGACTAATACATATAACTTTATTAAAAGTACATAGACTGAGTACTGACAATGTTGATTTGCACAGATTCACTGACTTTTTCATTTTCAAACCGTTTACTAGTTATTTAATTTTTAAGTTCTAAGGCAAAATATCTATGAAAAGTAAAATATTTATAAGCTGTGTATTGATATTTTTCAGTGGTGGAAATTCTGATCACTGATTCAGAGATGTGATTATGTGATTAATATCATTAAGTTGTTTTGTTTCTTTTATTGTAACTTATGATGTTCATTCATCTACATCTTGACTGTAAACCACTTTGGTATTCTCTGCACTCTTTGCACTGATGGTGATTCCAGATAGCCTGGATCCCACCTTTTATAAACGCAAGTTAGTCGATACGGAAATATTATTGGATGGTAATTTTGTTTGTCAAAATAGTATGATTTAAGCTATTTTCAACTGACAGAAGACTACTATAAGAGCTCTGCAATAAATTAATGAATTAATGGAATTTATGATCAACAAAATACAAGACAAAAGATGGTTTTCTTTCATCTAAGTTGGGACACAAAAAAATGGATGTAAAATAAGGGACTGGTAAAATGTGATGTCTGGTGGCCATAATAATTTTTTTAGCTCCTTTGTTGTTGTTATTATTATTATTATTATTAGTTTTAATAAGCCCTCGCTCAAGCATACTGTAAACGTAAGTCTGTGAACCATACCTTCATCCAGGTGTTGGTGACTGCGGGGAGGGAGTCGTGGGTTGTTGGACCCCACGTCCCCTTGCAGGTGGTCACTGGTGCCCCCTGAGGTGTTCAAACGTGTTTAAACACTTCTTTCACTCCAGTATCTTTCATCTGTTTTCTTCTTTCCTCCCTTCCATATGACAAAGCCTTCTTCTCCCTCTAGTTTCTTCACTGCTTCTGTTCTGTCTGTTCCACCTCTCTTCTATTCCATGTGTTAGGTCTGTGAAGTGGTACATGACTTACAATAATTGGGGTTTTAAGCCTTTGCATCACAATAACTCTTTTTTACCTTTGATCATACATGCACCTTATGTTTAAAAATACCTTCATATGTAAGTATGTATGTACACAATCTTTCAAAAGTTTTAGCATCAGTAAGGTTTTTCACTACGGATATATTCAATTGAGCAAAAGGTAAAGTAAAAATATTTTTAATCAGTCATATTAAGCAATGCAAGAGTGTAACATGGGGAGTGGAAAGTTACAGTATGCATGTAATCTTGTAAACATGTAGTGGGCAAATTAAAGAACACAGAAGCAGAACCAATTTTTTAGGAGGACCAATACAGCACATAAACCAGGGCTAAGTTGCGAACAAGCAGAGTCAATGTTGATACTACTTTTTCAGAATTTGTGCGTCTGAAAGTGAAACTCCTGCAAATGCACATGCAATAAGTTCAGCTGTCAAAACATCTGCCTCCTTGCCTTTTTATCACTAATGTTTCACTTTTTGCCTCTAGAAAATCCTTACAGTATATTTTAAAATCAAAAAAGGGTTTTACTATGGTACAAGATGTTAGTAAATCTGATTTATATTTCAAACTGCTCTTTAAAAAAATACATAGCACTTTCCACAAAATTATTATATGGAGAAGCACAGTATTGTTTTATTTTGTTTTATATTTTGATGTTTTTAATATTAATTGTGACAGAAAATCATCTGGGAAAGTCAGACATTTGAAGTGAGATGAAGGTGGTGATGACAGAATGGTCAGTTATATGTATTTCTTATTATTTTTTAATCATCACATTAAGATAACATTAATCTAATCGGTTTTGGAGATCTGTCAAAAAATAATGTAATATATTACAGTATGTATTGTGTCGTGGTGGTGGCGCAGAGGGTAGCGCTGTCGCCTCAAGGTTGTTTATTTTATTGTTTTATTGTTATTGAAGGTTGTTGGTCGCTGGTTCCACATGCTGTATAGGTGAATTGGGTAAGCTAAATTGTCCTTAGTGTATGTGTGCGAATTAAAGTGTATGGGTATTTCCCAGTGATGGGTTGCAGCTGGAAGGGCATCCGCTGCGTAAAACATATGCTGGATATGTTGACGGTTCATTTCGCTGTGGTGACCCCTGATTAATAAAGGGACTAAGCTAAAAAGAAAATTAATGAATGTATTGTCATTATTTTTTTTTAAAGATTATTTTGGTTATTACAGGTGATTTTATGTAATAAATAGTCAAATGTTGTGTAAACTAGTTTTAAAGACTAACATTTATGCTTATTTCTTATATCTGTATGTATTTTACTTATTAAAAAAGGTATTTCTAATAACCAGAGACCCTTTTGTTTCTTTCATGTCTCATTTTCATCACTGTGTTCAGTACATATGGACACACACATTTTGCATCTGGTATTCATGCTTCACCACCCTTTTGAAGTGTCTTACTCTTAAATTAAAAAAATAGTGAAAATAAATTTAAAAAAATCCCTTACTGCAGAACTTATCAAGGAAAATAGCGATACTAGGCTGTATGTTTAGCAGTATTGAAAGCCATGCCATCTCCATATGGTTCACACGATAAATCCTTTATCTAGCATCTACAACTCTCTCTCCACCACCTTTCTCGCCCGTGGCTACGTTTCTATCTCTGCATCAATTAGCACTGTGATTAATACAACAAGCAAGCAGTTTAGAGGTAATGGCAGACAATTAACATCTCATTGCACCATAAAGGGCTATGCTAACTACCCTGGCCACTGCTTTTCTCTGCCTGGAATTGAAATAAGTGTTTGTCTTCACTCATACGTTATCTAATGTGAAGTGGGCCCAATTTGTATGCCACAACACCATTAATCTAATTAGAGCGAGCCGAGAATGAATTCACCTCTCTCCAAAGAGCATGAATGCAGCGTTGTCACTGTTATTTAGCGCCGTGCCGCAGAAGCCCCTCACCACCGAAATGAACTGCGTACTGAGACTTGTTGCTGTTTTTTTTTTGTTTTTTTTTCCTTCACCTCTCCACATCCTCTCTCTCTCGCTCACTCTAATTATTAGAACATTGCAAATACAACTGTGCACATCAGTGAATAGAGCCGTAGCTCTGCTGTCATGGGCATTGCAGGAGGAAAAGTCCTTGGAGTGCTGTTGAATTAAATGATGCATTCTGATTGACAGCTACCTTGAGACTGGGCTGATGGAGTCGTCAAGGCAGAATGCTAACAGGCTGCCACCACTCCGGCTGCTAGCTCACACACACACACACACACACACATACACACACACACACTGTGCTTTGAACAAATCACTCGTGGGCATGTATAATCAGATGATATATATTTGAAGGTTATTGGGGTGTATGTGGAAAAGTTAACAAATGAAAAGCGGACCCAATTAAAAATACCAGGTTGTTTGTTCAGAATCAGGCTCAATATAAAAACACTGGTGTTTTTTGTAGGGGCTTGAACAAAGAGCTTCCTCCTCCTACTGTTGTTCCAAAGTCTTTATTTCTTTTAAGGCTGCTCCAATCACCTATCATAGGGTCAATTCAAAGCCTTAATTTTTTTTTTCATATAGCGTTATTTATAGGGATGATCCATCCAGTCAGTAGATATTTCAGACATTAAGGGGATAGTTCACCCAAACATAATAATTCTGTCGTCATTTACTCCCTTCAAACCTGTTTGTGTATTATTGTTCTGTTGTGCACAAAAGAAGATATACTGAAGAATGCTGAAAACCTGTAACCATTGACTTCCGTAGTATTTGTTTTTCCTACTATAGATGTCAATGGTTACCGGTTTCCAACATTCTACTTTTGTGTTCAACAGAACAAAAAAAACTCAAGCAGGTTTGGAACAAGTTGAGTAAATGATGGCAGAGTTTGATTTTTGTGTGAACTGTCCTTTTATCACTTTTACTCACAGCGATGCATTAAATTGTTCTATTAATTTATTTATTTATTAAAAAATACATTTGTATACAAACATAAATACATAAATTATAATTATTATAAAGAATCAAATACTGATATATTAGTGCCAGAAGAGTTTAAAACATGATAGTCAAATTACAAACAGAATCTCCTCACAGAAACATTACTCTCATTGTAAATAATTTTTGCTTGCTTTTTTAGTTGAATCAGATTCACTTTTTAGTAATAAACTTTGTGTAACTTTAAAAAAAATTGTTGAAACCTGATTAACCTATTAAAATAAGTAAAAAAAAAAAATACAGATATTTGTTTTCCTGACTTTTTGTCATTTCATTTTTTTACATAATTATGCTGAAAATTCACATTTGCTGCACAGGAGATCTTAAAATGTAATTAACTTACACACAGTTTTTCCCCACAATATTAATATTAATGCATTTTTTATCAAATAAATGCAGCCTTCATGGGCATCAGCACATTCTTCCACAAATATGAAACATTTAGATTCAGTGCTTACAATGCTTGATGTTTTGATGTTAGTTATAACCCAGGTGTTTGCTAATTATTAATATTTGTTGTTATTTAATTTGTTGCATTTTGTCCCCAAATTTATCATAACTTCTGAATATATATAATATCTAAAACTCCTTCAGTATTTCAGACAAAAATTTGCAGACTGAAAATAGCTGCTGTCGTAATTGGAGACTGGACCAAGAGTAAGTTAATAAAAATGGTGACTGGGTGATGTGCTTTACCATGTAAATCAGCATTTATTATTCACTGCTGAATTATTAGACAGGTTTGAGACAGTTCCAACATACAGTACAGCATCTTCACCTTGTGATCAATTCTATGAGATCAGCAAAGTGAGGCAATCAAGTATTATGAAGTGTAATTATTAGCTAATTGCGATCGGTAGTAAATCAGTCGAAGCATTGCTGATTCTTCATTGCATTTCAAAGAATAAAAATAATCATAAAGGTGGATGAACGACTTTATATCATAACAGATATACTGTATATATGAATAGCACAGCTTGATATAGTAGATTTACAATGATCAATGAGTGAAAGTCCTGCCCAAAAGAAGTAATTTCATGTACTGTGTGAATGTAATAATTGTTTCTCCCTCTTTCTTCTACTAATTAAAGGACAAAATAAATAGGCTTTCCTTGATAACCTTATGGGCGTCACGGTGGCGCAATGGGTAGCACGATCGCCTCACAGCAAGAACAACCTGGTTCGAGCCTCGGCTGGGTCAGTTGGCATTTCTGTGTGGAGTTTGCATGTTCTCCCTGTGTTCGCGTGGGTTTCCTCCGGGTGCTCCGGTTTCCCCCTGCAAGTACAAAGACATGCTGTATAGGTGAATTGTGTAAGTTAAATTGTCCATAGTGTATGTGTGTGAATGGATGTTTCCCAGTGATGGGTTACAGCTGGAAGGAGCATCCGCTGCGTAAAACATATGCTGGATAAGTTGGCGGTTCATTCCGCTGTGGCAGATTAATATAGGGACTAATCCGAAAAGAAAATGAATGAATGAATGATAACCTTATGCTGTTACTCAATGTTTGTTTTATGTGCAAAGAAACGTCAGTAAAACAGCTTGTAAACAGTATGTCACACAGAGCTGCATTTATTCGCTTAACAAATGAGCTCTAGAGAAGACTTCACCTGTTAGACATGCCTTAATTACATGTTTAAATCTGTAATAGAAAAAGTATAAACAACACTTTAGGGATTATTTCATATACATTTTAAATTTACTATTGTATTTCAGTATAAAATCTATTATTTTAACAGAATTTGAATAGAAACTTAATTTTATAATACGTGTAGTTTACATGTTTGACTATCTTAGTCAAGAACTATATCTGAAATCTCAGTTTAATTGAATTGTTTGGGCTCTGTTGCTAATTGTAGCCTTTAATATAACAGTAATGTGCAAGGGCTTGCTATATTTACTTTACAACATTAACTTGGATAGATTTTTGATTAATTTTAAAAAGTAAAATGGCTTTTAATTGTAAAATAGTAATTATAATTACATTTATTTAAAGACAAAACCACAAAGTGTAAACCCATGTTTAATTAAAAAAAAGAAAAAAAAGAAAGAAGAAAAAGTAATTCTATGTTTTGTTTCTACCCCCTGCTGTAACAAAAAATGCACCAAACAAGCATTTAAAAACTGAGGTCATTACAAAACCATTTTTGTGTACCGGTTATACTGATAATTTATGTATAAAGAGAGAAAGTAAGGCAAAGAGAACAAGCCTATATTATATTATTAATTTTTAATGATCAAGTCATGTGAATTTAAATTATAATGTTAGACATTGACATTAATATAGATTAATAATAAATAAAGGTTTTAATTCTGGCATCTGTGATATAGTCCAAATGCAGTTAGTGTAGCATTGAGAAATCTCCACTAATGTACAGTTCATAGGCTTTTATGTATGTACAGGCCATTCTAAATATGGAAATCAAAACCATTTTATAATTCAATCACTCCACTGCTAGCAGACCACCTGCACTGCACACTCAGCAGGGGTCTCCTGTACACCCTGGAAGGCTTATATATATATATATATATATATATATATATATATATATATATATATATTTCAGTCTCACTCTCAGAAGTCACTTAGTCTAGTGGGCACAAACAGAAACTTGGGATAAAGCCAGAAATCAATGAACAAGGTGAGAGACCCTTCGCTACATGTGATCCGCTGTCTTTCGTGATCACTTTAGTTTGTGTGATCTCTTGATCATGTGTGCACCAGGTCAAGGGTCACGGCCGGCTGCGAGTGACCACCCAGACTCTTCGTCCAGTTTCCGGACTTCAAGCGACCCCCAGCTTTTTGTCTTTCTTTCATTTTCTGGCCCCTCCTCGCAGCAACACTGGTTTTCATCTCTTGAAACAAAAGCTAACTGTTTTGCTCAGCGCTAGATCAAGGGCCTCCTTTTTCCTCCAGGAGAGGTGGAAAAACAAACATGTGTACGCCGATACCTTCTGTCGCTTCCAGATTCACATCTGCAAGCTCCACCACTCTTCAGCTGTTGGAGAGCCTGCACACACATACACACGTGTTCCCATGGGACAGGCCTGTTTATCAGCCAGCCTGCCAACCACATGATGGATCCTACCACGGGCGTCAAACGTGACACTCGGGTGGGTGGTAGTGCGGGTCAGACCCCCACACGAACCTGCAGACTTGGCTGAGATGCTGCCTCTCAGTTGTGGACAAAAAATGCTTGCGGATGCCCTGGAGATAATGCTGCTGTTTGTACCGAAACTGTGATTTCCCCATTAGGTGTTCCAGCTTTGATGAGAACATTTCATCTCATCAGAATGGCTGATCAATTGGAAGTTCTGTACATTGTTCTAAACACACGTGATCGGCTCTGTTGGATCTGACGTTCGATGTCATGTTTTGATCAGGTGTTTGATCCCAGGCACCATCAGTTGTCATCTCTCGTCTCAAAACAGTGGTCTACCACTCTTGATTAAAAGTCAGGCTTTGCCAAAGAACAAAGTCTTCGGGGAGGTTTTGTATGATCAACTAGTATAAAAACATGATTTTCCTTTATTATATCCACATACTGAAGTACATAAGATTGTAAGTACATTAGATGAAATACATCTACTATTTATGTTTTTGTAATTGTTTTCAACTGAGGAAAACCATGGTGCCATCAAAAAGGTGCCTTGGTTTCAGACTTTCATATAAACAGTTTTAGACAAAACAATAAGAAGTACATATTTGGTGGAATTACCCTGATGTTATGTTTTTGTTATTCTAACCAATTTGTCTTCTCTAAATTACATCTGAAATTGTGAAGAAAAATGATGCTATCTTTACAGAATAAAACATTTTTAATTTTTAAATCCAGCGAACCTAAGAATTTTAAGGTGGTGTCCTAATTTTTTTCCACAGCTATAGATATACAAGTTATAATGTATTATGTATATGTTGCACATTGCATTATTATTATTATTATTTATAAAAAGAATTTCTCAAAGAAAATAGAAAGTGGCTTCCACAGACTTTAAAAGTTTGACATCTTAACAATTTCCTCCAATTTCTCCATAGTACATTATTTTATTGGTATTTTGCAACCTGATATTACTTGCTAGAATAACAACTAGTGTACGGAGGTGTGAAAAAATTCTTTACTAAAAACATGGCTCTTCTGGATTACCAGCATTAAACCAGTCTAAAAAAAACTGTGAAATTTGTGCTTTTTTTTATTTTTTATTTTTTTAACAGCACCATCTATTCCTCATTCCTCCCTCTTTCACTCAATCTCATCCTCCTCGAGTGTATTTTAATGAGCGGCGCTTTCCCGCTAGCTCTCCGTTCCTGGCGGGCTGCATCTCCAGCGTGCTTTTAATCCAGAGTGTCTTGATGCAGAGAGAGTCCAGCAGAGTCAAGTTTCATTCTAATTTGGTCAAGTCTCATGGTGTCGCGTTTCGCTCTGCCTTCCATCACAAGTGGCTTTTCAACAGTGTGGCGCAAAATCACTGTCCTCTTGCGTCAATTCTCCAGTGTCTTTTCTTTTGAGGCAACCATGAAGAGTGTGCTCTAACTGCACAGTAAATACATTAATATGCCTATTTTTGTTGTATGAGGACATGGACACCGTAAAAAAACTGCCTAGCATAATTGCAATTACAGCTGGAGAGTTTGATTGGAATTTTTTTGGGGGATAAATTAAATGTGACTGGTAGGAGTTAGGGTTAGGTTAGGGGTTGTTCATACAACAATCAGCTTTTATCTAGACAATAATCTTTCAGTTAACTTAACGGTCACGCATGTTATGATTTCACAATGACATCACTCATGGAACAATCAGGAAAAAGAGCAAGCAGATCTCTGTTGATTTCAAATGTCAACCTGTTTATCATGATAAGTCTGGCAGTCTCCTTTAGGTGTCAGTGAATTGAATGAAGTGCTTTTACATGTACACAAAGAGGCTACTACCATTCAAAAGTCTCTGTCTTGACATTATAAAGTAAATTATAAGTTTTTGTTTAAACAGCATATGGAGGAAGATTTCAGTGTGCTGTAGTTGCCGGAATTGTTTCTGCTGGCCTTTCCAAGGAAGTTATCCAAAAAATGTATTTTTATGGTTAGTTAAGTTCAGTAACATTTGACTGAGCATCACTCTCCAGTGTTACTACCATTTTGAAAAATATGTATGCTAAATCAACAAGAACATATGTTCAGATGTTTATATAAAGATCCCTTTACAATGTATGTGCAATTGATAAAGATTTTCAGTGCTATTTATAGGCATAAGGTAAAGGTGTTTAAGTTTCTTTTTTTAACTTCTCTATATTTATTTATTTATTTATTTTTTATTTTTATTTTATCATTTTATAATTTTTTGGTCACAGCTCTCCAGTCCATTATGTAAAGAATTACACCACATTTTTCCAAATAGTACATAATTTTGTTGCTGTTTTGTAACATAATTAGCATATTAGTTGCTGTAATGAGAGGGTAGTATAGAAGAATGAAAAATGGTGTGGACTGCATATTTAGTTATTCAGTGATTACTAAATTTACTGAATGACACTATTCCTATTTTGGCTGACCAACATTATATATAAAATGTCTAGTTGAGCCTGTTTTATTAACATTTACTTTGTTATTATAATGTTTGTTTTATTTCTGTATTTATTTTATATTTGACATGCGTGGAAATCAATTTCATTGCACTAGCTGTCAAAGTCATTTGTGTTAGCTTTCTCAACTCAAAAAAAGAAAGAAAAAAGATTATGGTAGCATTTTAAGCAACAGTGTTTAAATGCCATTATTTTGAGGTTCTTACCTTTATATTTTAGATTAAATCATAGCACTTATTTAACCATGTAATTGGATTTCAGTGCACTCAATCCATTTCTGTTAGTCCTCTCAACCAAGAAATATATATATTTTATAGCTAGCTGAGGCCGTAGCATGTTTTAGCAACATTTACCAGAACGTCACCCTTCAGCATCACTATAAATCATAGAAAACAATGTCTGATGCTTTGATAAACACCTAAACAAGTGATCAGATGTGTGCATCAGAGATAGGTTGCCATCTTCTGGATTGTCCGCAAAACTTCAGCACATCCGCAAATGATGTTTCTGTCATTTCCTCACCTGACCTATTCTGTAATTAATGTTTTGACAAGCGAGCCCAGTATTTGTCTTGAAATAATGATATTAAGAGAGCCAAATAGTAGAAGGAGATACAGAGTCAGTCAGTAATATTTGTGTGGGTGAATCATCTTGTGGGTGGACTTTAATTAGCATGGAGTGACGCGAGGAAAGGATCGGGCCAGGATCTTGGAGCGTGTGCTGCTGCGGATGAGTGTGCGGCTGTTTTCTGTGTGAGTGAGTCTGCTGTAAAGGTGTGTCTGCTGAGTAAGTGTGTGTCCACGCTGAGTCGGCGCAGGCCTCTGGAAGTGGCAGAAGCAGCGCAGGCGGTGGTGGTGTCCGTGAGGCTGGAGACGCAGAGAGAACACAACCCCCCTGGCCCAGAACGCTCCTGTCTGACTGGGCTGACTGGCCAGCAGAGCACCTTGAGTCTGCAAAATGGGTTGTTCTACTATTGGAGCTGGGGGCAAAGGAGGCAGCCTTTTCAGGTTTTCACATTTCAGAAAACCCACTGTTATCATTATTTTACCTACACTGTAAATTATATCTATAAATTAGCAGTTTTCCATATTTTGTTATTCATGTGGTTATTCTTTTTATTTCCCACTCGTTTATTTAGGCTTTTGAATTGCATTATGGGACCTTGATCTTTCTTCCAACAACTTTTAACCTTGAAAAGCTGGAAAGCTGGAAGTGACTTTTATTAACATTTTGCATAGTTTAAAGTGATATATTGTCTGCATTGGTGTTGTATATTACAGTGCAAAAACCTTGTAATAAACTGCCAGTACATTTTCTGTTGTTTTACAGACGTATTCCTCTATATATTATTTCTTATCCATTATATTATTTCAAACTACTAAACTGTCAATAAAAGTCACTTTGTTAAAATGTAGAGTTCAATTTCCAACATCAAAAGTTAACAGAGGAGAGATCAAGGTCCCATAATGCAATTCACAACCGTAAATAAACGTAAATCACAAAATATGGAAACTGTTAATTAACAGATATTTTTTACAGTGTATCAATAGATTACATAGAGAAATGCCAGATTATATATATATATATATATATATTCATTCATTCATTTTCTTTTCGGCTTAGTCCCTTTATTAATCTGGGGTCGCCACAGCGGGATGAACCGCCAACTTATCCAGCATATGTTTTACGCAGCGGATGCCCTTCCAGCCGCAACCCATCTCTGGGAAACATCCATACACTATATATATATATATATATATATATATATATATATATATATATATATATATATAACAATTGTATTCGTCAAAATAAGACTTTGGACACCTAACATCTTTAAGAATAGAAAGATAATACATTTAAATTCAAACGAGTTATTGCAAAAAAAGTAGAAACTACAAATCTTCAACAAAATGAGTATATATACTGAAAAAATAAACACATTCATGCATAGATATGCAAATCAATTAATAATTGGAAAAATAAATTTATATTAATAAACTATTTGAAGCCAACTCTTTAAATGAGTCCCCAGATTCAATTCCCTGAATAAAAAAAAGGTCTGTCATTCAAGACTGCAATGAAACTACTCAGATAATCATCTGCTTTGATGTATTGTAATTTTTGGTTTGTTATTATTGAATTTGTCCAGACATTACAGAAGGTTTCTCAACTTGTAACATTATACAGGATGTTTGGTAACAGGAAAAAATAGTAAAATGAATCAACATCACACAAAGCCCTTTTCCCAGAGCCTCCCCAGGGGCCAATCCATTGTAATAAAAAATTATACATTCATAATTATTTAATAATATGTTACATAATCTAATTCAATATTAATAATAATAAAATGCTAATCTAAATTAAAATAGTCATTCAAATTAATCACGTTTAAAACATCTCTGCTTATTTAAATAATTTCAATATTACATTTTTTATTCAGTCTAACTTTCAATTATTTTCCCGAATAAATAATTAACAATAATTCTTATTATTTAAATGGTTTACATTTGACAATTTTAGCTACTTCATAAATTTGGAGACCCATAAAGCACAGGGTATTTTGTCCATTATTTATTATGTCCTGTCATTAATTGTCCTGTCATTTTTTAAATCCCTATAATGTCTGACAAAATCTCTTGTATAGTGTTTAACAGTAGCATGTGCACTGAATGAATGTTCTATGAATGCCGCGTTCTCATCAGATCTGCCTTTTAAGCTGAACATTCAGCTGTCGCAATGAAGTATCTCGGGGCCCCTCAAACTCTTTCAGAAAAGCTTCGATTTGCTTGCTGTTTATTCCGTCCTTTACTCCGGACCTTTGTGTTTTCCCTTCATTGTTTGCAATTTAATGAACTGTGAAACCAACACAAGTGAGGAGGAGTGACCCTGATCCAGTCTTCTACAGCACAACAGACATTTAATTCTGTTTACTCTGTTTTCTTTTTTTTTTTTTGTAAAGATTGAGTCATTTATCTATGGCTTATCCCTCAAACCATCTATTATTAATCCTCCTTTGTACTTTAAGTTTATTTTAATGCATTTTGGATGTTTAAACATATTAGTTAATAGTTCAAATCATTGTTATCAAAACACCTTTCCATTTGTATACGATTGCATCTCTCACGAGCCTCGTTTGGCCTCTGCTGATTGACAGGCTGTTGACAGGAGTATTGCCATAGTATTTAGCGAGGTCTCGGGTCCCCTGCTGCTAAAGTGAATTTTATGGAGTGGTCGGTCAGTCACAGACATAAAGCAAAGTCAAAGCAGTCTCTAAATTCATGCAAATGAATGTATTTTACATCCTGTCATGTGCGATATGCCACTTGATTGCTTTGTTGAGAGAAAAGAAAAAAACAAAGGGTGCGCGGAAAGTCAAGAGGACAAAGTATTCCTTCTTTCTGTGTGTCCTGACGCAGGGGCCCAGGCAGCATCGAGTTCATCATCAGACCTCATTTACAATCTATGGATTCCACCCTCTGCATGGAACAGGGGCAAATGTGATGCAGTTAAGCGCTTGGCTAGCAATGCTTAGCATTCAGTCGGAGGGGAATCTGTTGTGGTTATCTAATGTCTGCAATTATGACTTATTAATAAAGAGATTAGCCAGCGAAGTGAACAGAGAAAATAAACATGTAACTCTTTCACAGGGTTATGAAGAATGTACGATTGAGTGCATTTAAGCAAACAAGATGAAGCGATTAAAGGTGGATGGAAATGGTGTTTATTTAATTTTGGATAAAGAAGCTATTGAGGAAGTAAACTGTTTATGGAAGTATACTTAAAAAAAAAAAAATGCATTTCTGTATTCAACTTTTTTTTATTCCTGTGTTTTAAGGGAATTTGTGCAGTAATTTTACCCCATTGCATTATCTAACATTATGAGATCGAATTAGAATACTTGGCTCATTCCAGAAACATCATTTCATGTTATATCTTCAAACATGCAGAGGCAGAGAATTATAATATTCTACCAACAGATGGAAAGAATGCTCATTTAGTAAATGGCTTTCTGATTTTACATGTAAATGCTCCAGCTCTGATGTTATCCATCTGCATAATTAGCCTTTTTAGTAATAAGAACACAGTGAGTGAGACATTAATTAGACCCATTTAAATGTTTGGGAATCCAATAGTGCATTAACAGAGAAAACAGGGCCTCCTTGGCTCCGGTTTGACTGTTTGTTTGTTTATTTATTTAGATAGTGTTAATTATATAACACTTCCTCCCCTCGTACTCGTCTTTTGCATAGACACATAAACGTTTTTTTGGTGTTTTTTTTTTCAGTTATTATTTTAATTAGCATTATTAGCTATTTCACATAATTCACATTGCTTTACAATTATATTTTTCTACATTAAATGGAGTTGCTTGCTCAAACAGTGCAAACATTTTGTTCTCTCTCTCTTTTGCATAATGAGTATAGTATGGTTAATAATATAAGTAGAATAAGTAGAATATAAGTAGAAGCAGAGTTTTTGCTAGATTATTATAATTATTATTATTATTATTATATTTTCCTCATCATTTACATTGTCTTTGAATGTTTTCTACATTTTAGGTGGAATTTTTTGCTCAAAGGGTTATTTTTTTTTAAAACATGGTGGAAAATATTGTATATAATACTTGTCTTTGTCTGTTTTTGTTTAATTCATACACATCCAGATATTTGTTGGGATTAAAAAAAGTGCATTTTAATATTTTTGTTTGTTTTTATGTGTATCAAGGCATCTTATTTGACTGAAGAGATTAAAAAAAGAAAAAAAAGATTTTGCCTTTTTTTACCTTCCAGAAGAGATTTTGTCACTAGTTTCTTGGACGGCACTGCCCCCAGTGGTCAGTTCTGGCTCTGCAGACTTGTTTTGTGGAAATTCTAGAGCTGGAGGCTGATTTAGTAGTAATGTATTACCTATTTGTTGGGTTTTATTAATCCCATGTAGCCTAATTAGGGATGAAATCATTTTTATGCAAACTAAATGTGTTTTCATTAATAAGGCTAGTATTTTATTTATTTAAACACATCTTGATGAATAAATTGCAATGAAATAAATGAATAATAAACAAATCATGCTAGTATCTGCATTTTGTTTTTACATGTTTGAAGAAAAACATGCTAGTAAAAAAATCCCTTTTTTTACTAGCAAGACGAAGGATGTTAGATGAAGAAAATGAAAGTCTAATTAAAGGATTTTCATTTTGCGGAGCAGGCAGCAGGGTTCTGGGTGATTGTCTTTGCTGGGTAGTTGCTCAGCAGCAGAAGGTAATGGTGGGGTTGGACCCCCTTTACCCTCAGAGCCTTCTGTTAAATTTGGCAGAAAAACATCGGGTCCAAGTAGGAACAAAGACAAACCTTTCGTCATGGAAAAAGGCTAAGGCTTTGAGAAGAATGCTCCAATTTGACCCAATCTTCGAACCAATTTGATGCCCATGGAAACATTTGGCTTTAAATGACCAGAATCTCACCGAGGCTCCACATATACATTCTCTGTGTGCGGCAGATGTTGTGCATTAATTGGCGTGTGTGCGGCTCTGACCCAGGGTCCCTAACTGAGGGTTTGAATAGCTTATCTATTATTTGTTGTAACTCTGCCGACTCGGTAGGCACTTCCAGACGTGGTATTTCACGCTTTGCGGCTTCCAGTGTCGGCGTGGGCTTTTGAGGGGAGCCCAGTGTTTCAGTGGTGATGTCGTAACAGCAGGTAAGCTCTAAACACCATCTATCAGGCACCCATACCCGGCCAGAGCTGTGACTGATGGACCTGTCTGTAGTATGGATGTTTAGCGCAGTGGCAAGCCATATGCCACTGGCACCGTTTCTTCCTCGCTGCCCTCGCTGAGCTAAAGAGGGGTGGTGCTGAGAGAGAGACCAAGAAAAACACATAGACACAAAGAATGACAAATAGCGAGTCTCTCCTTCTCTGATTTCTGCACAACCAGATGATAAGAAATTACCCAACAGCCATTCCATTCGATCCTGTCCCGCCCTGTTCACCCCCCAGCCGCCTTAAACAGAGGATATTGTGTTTTTAATAACAGTGAGCGAGCTCTGATGTATTTTTCCATCTGTTCAGAGCGGCCCACCGCCCGGACGAGTGGCTGCCCCCTTGTGAGAGGAGCACAGCTGTTAATGTAAACCCTGTCCAGAGAGCGGCTCACACCCTTCTGCACCTCTAAAGGATCAAATGAACAAGTTTGGCTCGGTGCAGTCAGCCTTTGCAGCTGCAATTTCAAACCTCTTTAAATCATTTTTCATGCTTACCAGAAATGAATAATGCACACATTAACTGGTGCCAGTTAATAAATTTCCATCTCACTGCACCTTTTTTTTCTCAATAAGATCCAGCGCATCTCATTTTGTTGTGCTCCCTTCTCCATTTGCCTCTCTGAGGAGAAGTATGGGGTTTTTTTGTATAGTTTTTTTTTTTTTTTACACAACCAGGCTGGCTTCTTAGATATGTGTTGTTTTAAGGTGTTGTGGTAAAATTAGAAATCTTCATTTCTACATTTACTAATGCATTGCTAAAATCAAACTCTAACACAAATATTTACATAAAAGTAATTGGCATAATCATATACTGTTCTTGAAAACAAATATTTTAATAACATATAACAAAAGCATAACTATATATTATTTAGTCATGTGAGCCATAAACATGCTGGAAAAAAACAAAAGGGAATGATATATTGAAGACCAGTAACCCTCGTGACTGCATGTCAGCATAAATAAGTCTTTTAAAATATCAGATAATTTAACCTTTTTATGACACGTCGTCAATGCAAGTTCAGGTTGTAAAACGTTGTGTAAAACAGCTGATATTGTTAAATGGTTTTACTTTGAAAATGAACACACTGTTATTTAAATGGAAATTTGAAATATGAAATTGAAATACACTTTCTTTCACAAGCCTCTATAAATCAAAATACAATTCTAAGAACAATTATTGATGCTTTCAAAATATCATTTGTTTTAAAACTGAACAAAACATACATATATATATATATATAAAACACAACCCAAGCATACGTCTAAACTTTCTTCATGTCTCAAGGACTTGTGAATGACAGGGCAGGGTTGGCAGAAAGTGTCCATGATATTAATTCAACAAACCCATACCAGCAGCTGGCATCAATGGCCTCTACTTGGCCATCGCCAACAATTAATCACAGTAGGGCAGAGGTGGACGGAGGGACTGGTGGTATCGCGTGTGACAATCGCTCCTTTTTAAAATGCCAGGGAGTGTACGGCAGTAATTCGCACAGTGCTCTTCAGAGCGGCGCGACCACAGTGTCAGGCAAGATGCTTCCTAATGAGTGCCATCCTAATAATCACACGTGTGCTTGAATCCTGACCCGGTGTCACGGGAGCGGATGTACCGTGCTGGATGGCCATGACTGTTCTGGGAAGATCTGCAAAATGTACATCAATTAGACTGGAAGTTGGAGAGCTGACATCACAACCCATTAGTTTTGTTTAAAGGACTGCAGGGTGAGCCAGGGAGCATTTTAGAAGAGCAACATTGACAACATCCTGTCAGATTGATTAGCAGTCTGTCAGAGGAGCTCTGAGCTGTAAAATGTGATTCAGGGCTTGTTCATCTAAACATACTGTGGGGCCAAGCGGCTAATAACGTTCACAAAGCGGCACATGTCAAGTGCTACACTACGATGGAGCTTAAATAAACCTCAGGTCACTGACTGTAAAAAAGGATCTCTCTTGTTTTCGCTCAAGATAAATTTCACCGGCTCTTGGAATCAAAGAATCGCAGACAATTCCTAGAAGTGCTGGTGTGGAAACAGTAGAGCTTAATTGTTAGTGCTCTGAAATGGAAAGGGAATAGCTACTGAAACGGATTCTTAATGGGTGGATAACATAAAAATGTGGAAAACGTTTCAGATTTGATGTTTTTCTTTATTTTCTTTCAAATGTAGTCTTCTTAACTTAATATTAGAGCTCTTTTTATAAAGCACTTAAGGTCAACAATTAATGCATGGATTAGCTGTCATGCTGTGATATTCCTATCAACATGCGCCACATGAGTTTGTGTTGAGGTTAAAATTATTATTCATTGCCAGACAGAATTAAAGAAACTGTCCTGCTAGATTTTATAAAATGATAATCTGGGTAAGTGAGATCAGCATGGTAGCCCAAGCATGGCACTGTTTGTATTTGTATTTTGTGAGCTTATAAAATTCTAGAACTCAAATCAGTATTTCACACAAAATTATTTTATTAGGCCATGTCAGGTGATGCAAGATCCTGCAGAACCGGCTGTACAAGCATACTTAAAGTGGTATTTCACCAATTTTCCCTCAGTCCATTCAAAAAATAATAATTCTTTAGCAGAACATAAAATATTTTTTTAAGAAACAGATGTTTTATATAATTCAAGTCAGTGGTAACCGCTATGAGAGTAAAATGCATATTAGAGAACACAAAGTTAATAAGCATTGATGTCTTATGAATGTAAAACTATACACACACATACATTTAGCATCATCTTTGGGTAAACTATATTTTTAATACATAAGAAATTAATAATGCTTTACCATAAGCATGGTTTATATTGATCAAATGAAATGTGACACTAAATAGATAATTGAATTGAATTTCACATAAATGCTGTACTATGGACTTTCTACATTTATGCAGAGTACTCAACAATAATACTAAGAAATGTTTTAGCACAAAATATGCATATTAGAATTATTATTAATTATAATGCTGACATTTCTGAAAGATCATGTTCACTGATGATTGCAAGAAGTTAATGGGAAAAAATAGAAAAAAAAAATTGGCAATAGGAATCAAGTATATAAATATCCATAGTTGTCACACATAGCGGAGTGTTTGTTGTTGTGATCTTGCTGTGTTTTTCTAGAACTAATATGCCTCCTATCCATGCATGCCAGTACAACGGTTTACTTTCTCGAAGGCTATGCAGAGGTCCAATGGATTCCACACTCTTTTAAACTTTATAATGTGCAAAAACAGAAGTGGACACAGTAATTCTTCTATGCAGCACTATGAAAATATTGCAGGAACATCATGTGTGAAATTCAAGAAAAGAATGAAAGACACTGGTCCACCCATGTTGGTTCAATATCACCCGTGTGAAGAGAAGTAGAAAATACAAGCAGACACTGGTTACCATAAAAATGCAAAGCTTTGTTGTTGATCAAAAGTGTTTCTTATAAATTTAATATAAAATAATATAAAGTTTCTTTGTCTATACATTACAAGCCCAGGCTGATATTTCAGATCTAAGGATGATGGTATCATTAGAACCAACAACCCTGTCATCTCAGCATCAGTGTCTTGGCGATCTCAGGTCTTCTAAAGTGTTCTGTTGGCTGGAGGAAGCAGGTGAAAAAATAGAAGCATGCTGCACTTTAAACTAAGGAGGAGACTTGTTGACTGAAGTTGTGTCTTAAGGTCAGCCCTCGCTCAGCCCGCTAACTTTCAAGAGCGGCCAGCATGTGTGAGATGCCCCTAGGGACTGCGTTCCACCTCCTTTGAAGCCCCCATTCTGAGCTTCACTGTTTTCTTTGCTGTCATGGCTGCCGGCTTCCTACTTGGGCTGACCCTCTGGCCCTGGCCGAGGCACATCAGAGCACAGACTCGCAAAACACCTTTCCGACATTAACTACAGATGACTTGGAGGAACGAAAGGCCACGATCTGGTCCTTCAGACACGTATGTTAGATACCACAGAAGATGTGTAAACAAACAAAACCCACTGGCCCATACTGGTGTGTGAATCATGGTAACTCGACATTTTAAAATGCAATTTGCTGTAATGTCCACAGTGGGGTGAGTTCTTGGTAGATAGCCAAGAGTAACATATTTTACAATTACAAAGTGTAACAGACTAATAAATAGAAGCCCAGCTGACATAACATGAGGTCAAAGATAAAAGTCTAGATAGTGGATATGTTCCATATGTCTTGAGACTACAGTTACACGTGACAAACTCATTTGAGCCACAGTCTTGACCTTAAAAGACTGACTTGAAGCATAAACTGACTCATAAAAGACAAATGCGCTTATTAATAGGACAAATTAATTTATTTACTTGTGTAGAGACCGTATACAAAGACTTTTGTTGCATGCAGGTATCAAAAACAGTGTTATCCAACAGTCTTTTGCCGCTGTTCTAGCTTGCGTTTCAGCATGTTGTAGTTTTCCTTGGTTCCTGGAGCGCTGGGATCCAGTCGCAGAGACAGTTCATAGTGTCGCTTTGCTAAGTCTAGTTTTCCCCACCGGTGATAAAGAACAGCTGCAGGAGCACAAAAAAAGAGCTGTCACTTAAATCAGGGGACTGTACAGTAACTCTGCATTGGTTCCCAGTGAATGGGAGAAGAATCATAGCCACTTCGCTTTGTTTGTTGATTCAATCGCATCGATTTATGCCTGTATCGTGTAACATTGCAGGAGTCAAAACTTGCACAACTGTTTTCGTGACAATACTGAGGTGCCAGCGGGATCCTGGGAGACTTACCAAGATTACCATGGCAACTGGCAACGTTTGGGTTGATCTTCAGAGCGTTAAGAAAGAATCCTTCTGACTCCTGGGAGAAAAAGGAACATTGGTTATTATAAAGTTCCCTTCTGTATCAAATAAATAGTTTGAGTAACAATTTCACAGAAAAAGCAGCGCAACGTGGAAAAAGTTTGTATTAACCTTGTATTTTTCCTGTTTCCCAAGGACATTGGCGAGGGAGAACATGATGGTGTGATCTTTTGGCAATATCTTTAATGCTTCCTTTCCAATCAGCTCAGCTTGTGCCAGATTACCTGTCATGAAAAAACAAAACATTATATTTAACATAAGCTCAGTATTACTGCTGCTCATACTTTAAGTTTTGAATGTCTCAAACCACTGGGCTTTTTGTGAAGAGTGTGATTACATTTCTAAGAAATTAGACCTAACAATTTTGGGTAGAAAAAAAAAAGATTTTTGATTTAAATGCAAATGGTTAATTAACAACAGTAAATATAGCATTTAAAGGGATATTTCACCAAAAATTATCATTTACTCTCCCTTCCACTTGTTCCAAAGCTGTTTGAGTTTCTTTCTTCTGTTGAATACAAAAGAAGATATTTTGAATAAAGCTGGAAACCTCTAACCATTGACCTCCATAGTATATGATTTTCCTACTATGGAACTTAATAGTTACAGGTTTTCAGCTTTCTTCAAAATCAGTTTTTGTGTTCCACTTGAAGGTGAGTAAATAGTGAGTATGGTTTCATTTTTGGGTGAACTCTCTCTTTAAGTAATGGGTTTCAGAAGATTTAAGTATCTTGAGCATTAAAGTCAATCATATATGTATTGCTTTGTCCTGTTTTTGGACTTTTTCAAGATTTGATTCTCTCACAATCTCTATAAAAGCCCTATTTAAACATAACATCACGAGGCATTTTTGTCAATCCAATCAAAATTACACAATGCTAAATACAGGTGTGTGTGGGGTCTAATTTTTTTGAGTGTGTCCACTTTCAACATCTTCCAGAGTAGCTGAAAACACGCTTCAATTGCATTTGGATTGTAAACTACAAAATAAAACCACCTAACCTCTGCCTACTGACCTAACATGGTTTTTATGTGTTGTGAGCCATGTACAGTAACAGTGTTGATTCAATGCTGATAGTATATATTGTAGCATTTGTATTGTATATAGTAGCCTACTTCAATAGTACTTGTGCATCACACAGAGCTTTCCCTTGAAAGTGATGTATACTAGAGCAAAACGTCTGGACCCTGTTCACACTTGTATTTGGAGTCACCCTAACATATCTTAACACCAAGTATAAACAGGTTCAGACATCAAATACAGCAGTTTTATATCAAAGAACATTTAACTAGCCGTAAGAGGTAGGAATCACCATACAATATTATCACGATACTTGTCACAATACAATAAATATATTTTTCAACTTATTAACCTTTTCCAACTTCAAATTATGTCCCCAAAGGAACATTTTGGCAAAATGTTCTAACTAAATTACCAGAAGCATTTCTTATTCTGTGCATCTCACATCTCACAATGTGCAAATAAATGGGATTGTCTTAAATATACATTTTACTAACTTACTGCATGCTGAAGGTGACCCTGCTCACCAGAAAATAAATCAATCAATCAATTCAACACCACTATGTAGTGGACTGTAGAGAAATTGATTTATTATCATTATTTTATTATACATTTATTATTACTAATTAATTAATTGATTAGTATAATAAAATATTGGCTATATTTCAATTTGAACATCCATGTATTCAACATCCATGTATAATATTGTCCATGAAAACATCGCAATGCTATGGTTTATATTTTCCCCCAACCCCACTAGTTTTAGTAGTGTTAGACTAATACGTCCCTTGCACAGAAAAAAAAAAACTAATTTTATTTTCATTCAAGTCATTTTTATTTAATTCATTTCAGTCATGAAAATTTGTTGATTTAAAAAACCCACAGAAAATTGGAGAAAACTGTATACATGTTTATATATGGTTTTAATGTCACAAGAGGACATCAGTACAGTGTCATTCTGTAGATTGTGTGGATTGCTCTGGTGTGTCAGCAGCCTCCAGAAGAGAGTTTTTCCACTCCACACATGGCTGATTCTTTTAGTTTCCTAATTAGAGGGCAACACAAGGGCTACTGACTTATTGATCCGGATGTCAAAACTCCCTCTGACCACAGACTCAGATAGATCTTCTCTTACCGGCTGGCCCTTAACAAATTTATGAGCTGCTGAAGATTCTTCCTCTATACTGAAACCTGAACAAGACTAATGTTTTATGTTTGCTCTCTTTCTCCATGCTTTTTGCTGTGTGATCTTACTGGGAAACAATAGCAGGTAAAAACATCATCAATTTCCTGTTTTCATTAATTTACTTATTTTTGGGAGGAGTTTTGGCATCAAGTGGGGCTGGGAAATGCAGAGGGGAGAAGATGTGGGTGCCAGGTTTGATTTATTTTTTTTTATTTTTTTTTGGCAAGGAAAATAGACCGTGCCAAGACTCTCCAGGGAGGGCCAACCTGCCTAGGAGATGCGTTTGAATAAACGGCTTCTGTCAGGGAATCGCGCCATTCTCCACACGGCAGGGAAGAGTGGCTTTAAAACAACACACAAGGCTTTTAATACATAAATTTCAAGCATTGCTGATTCTTGCTCTTCCGGTCTAATCATGTTGGGTTCTTATGCTGGCATTTCCTGGAAAGGACATCCTCTGTTAATCCTGTAAAATCTCGTCAGAACGGAAACTTAGAAAAAATATTTTTATTTAATAATAATAAAAACAAAATTACATAAATAATTGCATGTAAATAGGGTTTACTGACCCTTTTTTTAAGTAAGGCCAGATGATACCATTTAAATATTTTATTATTTCTAATATAACTGCAATAATTTTGCTGGTGACAAAAAAAAACAAGAAACATTGTAAATTATGATCATTTTGGGTGTTTCTTAATTACCAGTTAAGTTTCCAAATGCAACCGTTAGACTACTTTCACAACTTTCAGAAGTCACAAACTTCCAACGGTGTTGGCAACTTGGATTTGTTTCTGTCCAACCAGATTCAGAAATAGATTCTATAGTGCATTTAAATTTTTAGATATCAAAACATTTCAGTTTAATATTACTTTTCAGTTTAAAGTATTACTTTTACAAGGCCATTATTATTTTATAACTCGAATTTGACTATTTTGGTTAACTATTTAACATTCTGAATCCCACTTCAGGTTGAAAACATGGTTCCTCACCATAAATCATGACATTTTTAACTTTTCAGCTTTTTTTATTACTTAAAACTTACTATTTACTCCACTTTTAAATCATACACACACAAAAAGCATTAAAATGTTATTGGTTAATTTGAATGAAAAGCTAAGTTTTCCATCCCTGTAGGGTCTCCGATGAGATAAGGGGGTGAAGATGGGGTGCAGGAGTTAATTGTTGTAAAGGCTGAACTAATTATGCAGCATGGCCCCATGTGGCAGCGTGCACCTGACGCTCAGCATCTGCAGAATGGAAGTTCACACCTCTCTCTTTTCCTCTATCACACACACAGCTATGAGCCGCGGCTATACTTGGGACACCAGACGAAAACGACAAGGCGGCAAGATTTGGGGGGAGGCCAAGATCATCTGTTTACCCCCAAGGGCAGGGTCAAGGTCACGTTTAATGAGAACACTCACTCAGTTTCCGCATACATGACTGCACCCTGTCTGGACATGACAATACAAATCTATACTGCATTGCTAAACTGGGATGTATGCGAAAGGTAATGCACCATCAGCAAACTGAACTCCAACAGGGTGATGGATCAGGACGTTGATGTGAAGCTGCCTGTACATTATCACGCTTATTACATTGAATAAATAAATCTTGATTTATTTATTTTTTCTGAGCCGATTACAAAAACAAGACGCAAACAAAAAAAGTGGACAACTAATTTTGTTTTAAAACATAAAGATCATTTCCCCCAAAAAACTTTTCCAGTTAAAAACTCCAATGCTGCTGTCATCAATTGGCCAATCAGTATTAAGTATTCTAAATTCTGACAATACGCATACTAGCATTTATTCTAGTTATTATACTAGCATTTATACTAGTTACCCTAGTCATTTATTATTTTCCTGCTTGTGATAGTATGGACTATCCTTTTAATCTGATCAAACATATAAAAATCAGGTATACATTACCAGTGTTGTCTAACAGTATGACCATATTGTTCCATGCCAGGCTGTGGTCAGGCTTCAGCATGGTGGCATTCCTCCAGGCATTCAGCGCATCAATGCTGCGGTTCAGATCTGCATACTAAAGGCAAAACAAACAAGCAAAAACGTGTATGTCTAATGCTTTGCACTGTCCTATTTTAATCGTTTTATTCTCATAGATAATGACCATAGGGTCTGAGAAAATCTGATTGTGCATTTCCTACACATATCCAAAGCATGTGCATTAAACACTAGGATATTAAACACTAGGAAGTTCATAATTCATGGAGTACTTGAATCAAATCATCATTGCACACATCATAATGAGCAATATTTAGAGCGGAATAGACAATTTCTTGCTATAATTAATTATAAATTGCCCCATGTTGATTTGTACTCACACAGAAAGGGTGGATAAAATGATTCAAGAACTACGCTAAATATTAAAAATCCATGCTGTAAGATTCATAAAAGGGATGTTTAGAGTATGGGAAAAATGTTGAAGATAAGTAGTAAATGCTTAAAATCTTTAAGCAAATTGCAAAGCACATCTCTTACCAGACGTCCCAAGTTGTAATAACAGTCTGGATATTTCTTCCTGAATCGAATGGCGTTCCAATAGCTCTGTTCAGCTTTGTAAAATTTTTTTAGACTGTTCTGCACAATACCCAAGTTCATCCACGCTGCAGCAAAATCAGGCCTAAACCCATCAAAAAAACACAGCCGAATGATTCAGAACATTACAGATTCAGAATAACAGATATCTGAACTAAAAATCTTCACTCACTGAATATGAACCGCAGCTGACAGAAGCTCTTCGGCTTCTTTTAATTCATTTCTTTCCTTTAATATATTGCCAAGATTGTTCATAGCATGAACGTACTTAGGATGTAATCTGTAACCACAATTAGTAAAACAAGTGTAGGTGGATGAAAAGTGATCATTAACTTATATTTCATATAACAGATTAAGATTGGTAATGTTTTTACCACAACAATAACACACAATTATCCATACATGAAGACAGTCATCTGCGGAATTTTATTTTCATAAAGCGCATCCCTATTTGAGATGATTTATATATTTCTTCCAGATGGCTAAATCTGTCAAATGATCTTCAAAGAGAAACACAAACTGAAACATGATTTTTTAAATTTATTTGTGTTGTTGTTGTTTACCTGACTGCCTCCCTGTAGTACTGGACTGCAGCACTCTGGTTTCCCTTGTCAGCAAGGTTTTTGCCAACATTATAATGCACCTGTGCAAGGAAGAAGGAAGTTAGAAAGCTCATCAAGCTAAAAAACCATTGGTGTGCAAAACTGGAGCGAATACATTTGAGAACAAATTCTGTATTTGCTTTTCTCAGAACATTTTGGTTATTTAGTCATTTAGCTGATCTAAACTGCCTCCCAGAACACTTACTAGATTCAGTTCCTCAGGAGAATCCTGTTTTGCTTCTTGCTCAAGGCATTTTGTGTTGATGGGTAAGCTGAAGTTACCATAATGGATTTCAGCAATGGAGTGGCGTTAAACTAGAGATGCACCTAACGACTGGCCAGAAAAAATGGTTTTGGCTTCAAATCGGCAAATGGCAACCAGATTTTGTTTTAATTTGGCTCATCTCTGTTCTGGACAGTGTACTAAAAAACTGCACTACAAAGAGCACAAATACCTGACAAACTATACTAATTTTCATTGAGCCTGTCTCTGTTTTACTTTTGTAAAAGTATGTTTTATGTAGCATAATTCCACAAAGCTAAAAAAAACAATTGTAATATTTTTTTAGTGCTGGGCGACTAATCGAAGGTGATTTTCATGCGCATTTTGTCAGTAAAGATGGCCTTCACAGAAGATTTACAACTGATCACACCCTGC
>CAIGQV010000001.1:15273415-15313073 GCA_903798115.1 Danio jaintianensis
TATATATATATATATATATATAAATACTTACATTTTTAAATCAGCGATTTTGCTTTTTTTAAAAATCGATAATGGGAATTGGCCATGAAAAATCTATATCGGTGCATCTCTAGATTTCACCAATGAAGTAGAGTTAACTAGTAATGCAGTATGACAGGGCAGGCATGCTGTCTCACCTTGGCGTTGAGCGGGCACACAGAAAGGGCGCTGGTGAAGAGACTCTGTTCAGACCTCCACTGTTGACTGCGCTGTGCAGAGCGAGTCACGTTCACACACAGCAGCATCAACATGGCTGCTCTCAGCAGCCTCTGCGTTCAGCCCACAGACATGACACATGAACACAAACTCAACCGAACATTAGTTACAGTGAATTATGGTCTGATGGTGAATATTAGGAGGCGATAAGTGGGAAATTGGTGTAGGACAGGCCGCATACCTTGTGTTTCCTCCAGTGGCAGCTACAGTAGCCCACAGCGTAGGCCAGAATGAGGCAGTAGCCCGCTGAGGAGAGGTACAGCACGCGCTCCGCGATCACAAAACCCACTCTGAAGAACACATTACTAGCTGGCAGGAAGGGGATCACCAGCAGTACCAAGCCAAATGTTAGAGTTCTGCAATACAGAAAACATACATTGCAATAGGAGCAACAATGTGAGGATTTAAATACTATTACAATACTAATTATTATTACTAATATTTCAAATACAGATTTAGAAGATTGAGGATAAGGAAAACAACAAATGTTGAAAATTTGTTACAAAAACAAACAAAAAATCAGATAAATTCCGCTTTTTAAACGTTTTATTCTTAAAAAAAGGATTTTGAAAATTCAAATTTTGAAGAACACAAATGTTTTCAAATGTTAAATTATATTAAAATAGACAACAATCAATTTAAAAGCATTTCACAGCATTATTGTTTTACTTTTGATCAATGAAAATGCATTCTTGTAAGCAAAAGACAATTCTTTCAAAAATGTTGCACACTCTAAACTTTTGAACAGTTATGGGGGGAAAAGAGATTGATCTGATTTGAGATTTTAGTTTAAAACAAAAAATGTTGTCATTTACAGCAATTTTGTGTTACATGAACATAAATGATGCCACGTTTTCAGACATATTTTTATTCATTTTGGACAACACAATAGAGAATGTGAATGTGTCGCTATAGCGCAATGCATTCTTGGTATTTAGCACAAGGGAGCCTGACTCCCATTGATCTCTATTGATTTACTGTATCATATATACCGGCTGGGATAGTTGGCATTTCAGTGTGGAGTTTTCATGTTCGCGTGGGTTTTCTCTGGGTGCTCTGGTTTCCCCCACAGTCCAAAGACATGCTGTAAGGGTGAATTAAATAAACTAAATTGGCCGTAGTGTATGAGTGTGTGTGTGAATGTGAGTGTGTATGGGTGTTTCCCAGTACTGGGCTGTGGCTGGAAGGGCATCCGCTGTGTAAAACATATGCAGGAATAGTTGGCGGTTCATTGTGCTGTGGTAACCTCTGATAAATAAGGCACTAGCAACTGCATTTTCAATGGAGTTTCAGCGCTTGCCTGCTGCTCTGGTGCTTGTGCTTGTGCTTACAAGGCCGTTCATCTTGTTTTACGCTCAAACAACTAAATGAATGCTTAAGTATACTTAACTGATTATATTTTGATTAAATGACATTATCGATGCTGTAAAAGGAACTGTATTAATAGTCACATCGGTGATGGAAAATCACTTTTACATTTTAACATTCCAATTAGTAGTATTGTTATTTGTTATTCTGACCAACTATTTTCTTGAAAAGAAAACCTAAAATGCTCAAAATTTATTTTTATTTGAAATTTGGATCATATTAAAATAAAACAAATCACATTAACATTGCTCAAATCCATACCCAATAAATCCAGTAAATGCAAATAAACCCAGATTGCCTTACAGCAGTATTATAGACAGAGAGTATAACTGTATAGAAACAAATATTCAGATAAAAACAATCAGGCTGTCTTCTTAAGATCATATCTCTATATTTCCAAAAAGTCTACAAAAGTCTTATTTTGATACAGTGCTCACCTTCTTTTATTGCTGTCTTGTGAGAACAGAGCTTGGCTCACCAAGCCAATCAGACAGAACCACAGCACAGCAGGCCAGACGATCCTCCAATCAGCAGCTGAGCTAATCAGAGGCACACAGCCCATTGACCAATCAAAACACAGCCACCAGGGACACAGCAGCAACCAGGCATTCAAAGAGTAGTAGTAATTATAGTTCACAATCTGAGAAAAGATGACAGAGAATATACTATATGATAGTCTGTGTGGAGTCAAAATAACTAAAAGAGTTATATTAAAATATTGAGTTTTAATTAGGGTTGCCACAACACCAGTATATTAGCTCTCAATACAAACAAGTGAGACTTCCAATTTATAACTTTGAAACTAGAGCAAAACAAATATAATGTCATTTAAGAAAACAATTACAATACTAACTGTTATGAATATTCTAAAAGCATACGTAACAAAAACAAGTTATTTTTGCTTACATACTGCATTACATTTTAACTGTCAAATTGAAAGGACTGCTTACTCTCAGGATTATATTTTCTGCAAAGGATGCTGGGTTATCCACCTCAGTGAAAGATGGAGGTCCCGTTCCCATGATTCTCCATCTCGCGTACAGAAGTAAGGAACCACCAAGAAAGAGCAGAGCCAACCTTATAAGCAAACCGTTTCTTGCCAAACCACCAATCTAGGTGCAAATGAGAAGAGTTTAAATCAATTCAAAGCCATTTTTGGTATAAATAATGACACCCTGTAAATCAGACACCTACGTCAGCTGATTTTCTCCTGGACAGCAGCCGGTGAGCAAGCTCATAAATGTTCAGATTGCACACCATGAGAATGTCATAAGCAGCATTAACTCCCTTCAGACAAGAAAGAAAAGAACAAAGATATTTTATGGATGCCCAAGGCTCTAGTTTAAAACAGATGTGAGGTTGTCCAACATATGCTGTATGTGTTTATATTACTGTATTTGACCTGTATACATATTTTCACTCACCAAAGCCGTAATGCCTTGTTCCTTGCAGAGCATGGCTACAGCACACAGAAGAATGCTGCCAAATATCCACAACACAGAGAACTTTTTATCGCCACCAACTGAAAAAAAATCAGAGAACTAAATTAAAGTTTACCTGATTCAAAATAAAGATTATTTCTCCCAAGAATTAAGATTATTATTCATTAATTTTCCTTCGGCTTAGTCCCTTATTTATCAGGGGTCGCCACAGCATAATGAACCGCCAACTATTCCAGCATATGTTTTACGCAGCGGATGCCCTTCCAGCCGCAACCCAGTACCGGGAAACACCCATAAACTATCACATTCACACATGCACACATACACTACAGCCAATTTAGTTTATCCAATTCACCTATAGCGCATGTCTTTGGACTGTGGGGGAAACCGGAGCACCCAGAGGAAACCCACGCCAACACGGGGAGAACATGCAAACTCTACACAGAAATGCCTACTGGCCCAGCCGGGATGCAAACCAGCGACCTTCTTGCTGTGAGGCGACAGTGCTAACCACTGAGCCACTGTGCCCCCAATAATTATTCATTATTTATTAATTTATTCTCTTTAAGGGACTTTGACGGCCTATTTGGAAAAATCCATATACAAAAACAAGGCCACGGCATATTGAATATAAATAGCATATTGAAAATAAAACAGTGGACACCAATCACACGCCAAGTATTCACATGCTTTTAACACTCACTCAAACGCTGTTTGTTATATTTAAACATAAGCATTTTAGCATTTTATTCACTTCAGTTGTGTTTTCTGTCTATTTCATGCATCCACTATAAAAAGTGATAATAGATGTCTTTATTACTTTAACTTATTTGAATATGTTATGCAGGTTTCAACTATTTTTATTTTATTTTAATACAAAATGTAACTTTATATTCTTAGTCAGTTTGATTGATGTTTTTCATCATTTACTTACCCTTTAATTGTATCAAAACTTTTTGGAGCTTCTTTCTTCTGTTAAACACAAAAGAAAATATTTTGAAGAAAGCTGGAAACCTGTAACCATTGACCTGTTTACATTATTTGAGTATTTGTTTTTTTCTACTATGGAAGTCAATGGTTACAGGTTTTCAGCTTTCTCCAAAATATCATCTTTTGAGTTCAACAGACGAAAAAAAACTCATAAAGGTTTGAAACCACTTCAGAGTGAGTACATTTTGGGTGAACTATTCATTTAAGGCAGCAAGCCTTTTTTTATTAACAGTGTAGGTTTATAGTTAAAGTTAATCATTAACCCTGGTAAACTTTGAGCAATGTAAAACATGAAGTAACATAGATGAAATATAGTTAAACGTGTTTTGAAAGGGTGAGTAAATAATGCATGAGGTTTTTTTTTAACATTCCTCATAAGATTTAGGGTTAGGGTTACATAGCACCACACAGTATTAACTATATCAGAGTTTAGTGCTTTAGTTCATCAACTGACCTTGAAAGGCTTTGCAGTAAACCAGAAAAGAGAGCTGAAAAAAGAGGGCACACAACAAATCTGCTCTGCCAACAATGCCAGCCACCTACAAGACAGACAGCCAACAAAGGAGATTATTCATAAGATCAACTAAATACTTCAGAGAGCAAAAGGACACTGTATCATTAAGCATCGTCCGTCATCATGCAGGTCATGGCCGTGAAATCCATCCCAAGAGCATTAGTTTTGACAGCAGCAACGCTTTTACCACCTAAACAAATGAAATCCTGCTTGTACATTAAAGGTTAAAAAACATCCTTCGCCGTCCTTTCGTCTGTGAAATTGCCTGTATTTCTGGCAGTGCCAAATTAATGGCGGAGGCAGGAGGCAGCACTCATTACAGAACTGCAGTCAGCCCTGGCTGGAGTCCTGGGGCCACCTTCTTTGATACATCCCGTAGGCCCGAGTCAGTGGTCTCTCTGAACCTCACCCCCTCCAGGTCCATGGCCCGTCTTTCTGAACCTGATTAAAGAGCAGATACCGGAGCATCGCCAGCCTCTACCGTGCTCGGACGCATCCGTGGCAGGTCAGAGCGGACGTCGGCTTGTTGTTAATAGCCACGGCTGACTGTAGAGCCCACCTATGTGATGCACACCAGCTGCGTGAAGCTTTCTTCTCCACGGGCCTTGTAATGTATATTTCATGCAACATCAATGAACATTGTGATATGGAGCATTATAGTCGGAGATTGTTTACAGGGCAGAGACGGCCTGCTGAATCACGTCTTCCCACTCTACTTACACTTTCTGTGTGAACTGGGTGTGCAGCAAAGAAAAGCGCCGCCAGGAAGGACGCTTTCGGAGGGAGACTGAGTTTCGCCCCTCGTCCATCTTGAACCGGGCCACCAATTAATATTGCAAACACATCAATCATTAACACAGAAATAATGCAGTGGAGAGCAACGTTGAGCACGTGAAAGCCAACTGGATGCAATCCCCCAGCCAAGAGGTAGTTAATCCTGGGAATATATGAAAGAGACGCAAATCAGAATGATTCAAGCTTTGACTTATGGATGTGCAATTTTATGATACATATCGTATGGACAAAATAAAAAGTCTTGTTTTATATGGACCCCTTTCACATTTCCGGGTATCTCACCAACGGAAGTCCTCATAGTTGGGTAAACTTAGACAGCAGTGGATGGGAGAGTACCACAAATACATTTTTGTGTTCATATTTGCTAAAAGAATAAAAGAAAACTCCACAATAGTGTTTTCATGACTTTCAAAAAAAGAAAAGAAAAAAAAAATGTGTGAGACTGATAACGGCAGCCAGAACATTAAATGTACTGTCCCGCCCATAGATGATGCAGTAGAAACGGTAATTCGTTTTTTTGTAATTTGATGCGAAGAAGATATAATACCAAGTGTAGCTTTATAAAAGTACATCTATTAAAAAAAATTAAGATATCAAAAACTGTCAAGGAATTAAGATGCTGATGAACGTTAAATGCATCATCACCGTCTTGTGAAAAGGGTCCATTATGCTCTATTGTGTATTTTGTAATGTCACAAATACATTGTTTATGGTAATACATTTTCATAATTTATATGAGCGCAATATTACATGACATTATGGGCATGCAGGCACAAACATAAATAACATAATCATAATATAGTCTTGAAAGCACTATTTAGTGATGTCTTTTTATTTTTATGTTGGACCTGTAATCAATAGTTTTTGAATTTTTTTTTATAATTTATTCATATTTATTTTATATTTCTACATTTGTAATCAAACACTTGCCCTGAAATTCTAAGTGAGAAATATGATCAGAGTACATTTCTGAGTATACACTTTACATGTAAAAAAGAAATAGTTTTATACATGTGGTCAGTATATATAAACAATTAGTTGATTGAATTTACAGAAATGGTACTCTACTGTGATATATCGTTATCAGTATACAAGATGACTTATATAGTGATATAGGATTTTTGTCATATGGCTCTTCCCTACTTTAACTTTGTGCAGTGATTACAAAAATGATCTGAAAGCTAAACAGAAGAAATAAAATGGCACAGAGTAACTTTTATGGTCGACTTGGTATAACGGGCCATTACTGATGCAAAACGATGTCATTCTCATTAGCGGCACGCAGGACATGAATTATGCCCCCTATATAGATTCCTCACAGTTGCAGTCAAATGCCAAAGACAATTCTAAAATGAGTTTGAAAAAAGGCATTATATGCATCCAATTTTAATGTCAATTATTGTAGCGTTCGCTGAAGAAGCACTTGGGGGACCTCTTTTGATTTCCCACTGAGAATAAAATTACAAGTCCACACATCTAATAAATGCAAAGGCGTTTGACAATATTCACCATAAGCAGGTTGGACTATTACCTTGTGTTAATCATCAGTCACACAGCAGTAATTGAAAGTCGCTTTTGTCTTTGAACGTGAACGTACTGTACCTGAATGTCAGGACGGTCAGCGGCCGGTAGGATTTGTGACTGGAGTTGCTACTTAAGTTACTTCCCCAAAAATCATTTTTCCAGATGTTACTGAGAGGAGTGTCAGGATTCAAATCCTACAAAGTGCAGAAATCACAAACATTTCAAATGTAAAAAAAAAAAAAACTTGGAATCTTTGTGTACAGAACAAACACCATTTTATTTCAACCATTGCATTTGCAGAAAGTATATTCCAAGATTAATATTTTAGTCTATTCTGTTTGTTTCCTGGTTGAATAAACTTCACTAGACATTATATAGCAAACTTCCCATGTAATGTCCACAATAAGCTTTGTATTTTGTAACTTTCAAATAAGAACAAAACTCAAATTCCAAAAAATCTGTAAATTTGATCAGGAAATTCAAACAATAGGAACTGCCAATCAGTAAAACGTTTTTAAACAGTATTTTGCATTGCATTTACCTTGAGAAAACGTATTTAGTACCTACAGCTAGTTCGCCATAGAAATTAATTGTTGTAGTTCTCTAAATATTTGCCCTATATTAGGCTTTATATTAATTGTTTTACTAAACATGTTAGGGATGCCATAATGTTAAAAAACTTTAAATAAGTATGTTACTATAATAAAAAAATAATAAATATGTTAATAAAAATATTTTGAAAATAAAAATGAATTAAAAGCAATTTTAGGTTCCCCCCATCAGATGTACTAAAAATGTGACTTTAAATTTGAGGTATGTACCAAACAACCAAACACACACACACACACACACACATATGTATATGTATATACAAGTGTAGACAAAATAAATGAGCACTTAAAAACTATTGTACTAAGGGAATATTGTATACATTATACTAAGGGATGTTGTATGTAAACAATGCAAAACGTTTTCATCATGTATTAATGGGTAATAACATTGGAAATCACATTCATCTCACCTCTCAAACTGAATGTCAACATTTTTTTCCATTCAATGGGAATGAGTAGTAACCAAAGCCACTCCTTGATGCCTATTCATTGTCTTTTTAAGAAAAAACTATAAATATAACTATAAACATTCTATAGTCATATAGAATGACACAAGGTAAATTAAACAAAGCATTTTGACCATTTCAGTTAAACTATTCCGTTCAATAGAGACATCTAAATAAAAAAACAGACAATAACAAAAATGACCAATGATGGTTGTACCTTGTTATTGATGATGGCTTCTGAATCATCAAAGACAAAGTCCCCATCATAGCTGTTTATAAAACAGATCAGGGCAACAAAGGCAGTAACCAGCCGGGAGTGCAAGGGTCCCAGTTTTGGCAGGGGGATGTGATGATCCCAGTAAGGCTCAGAAAGCACCATTTTTTATGTGGTTTCTGTTCATTCTGACCCACCACTGTCTTGCAGAACAAAGAAAGCAGGTGGAAGGTTAACACAGCAAACTAACAGCCCAAAACGACTTAAAAAACGACACGTATTTCGCGAGAAATGTAAACATACCTACTGTATGCACTACAGAGATGTGTTAGAAAAGACAGTGTGACATTTCAGCACAGTTGCAAGCAATGCTGCATGGTTGTAGACACAGATGCACGCAATGCATAGCAACCGGCTTTCGGGTCGAGCAAAGGATACAAAACCATTCACACTTTCTACGTTCTCTGTTTCATATATATCCTACTCGTATATTTTGCTCGTGCGCGAATGACTACAGTCAAACGTGATTTACAAATATTAGTAGTATAAACGTGCACTGACGTCAATGACTGTCTGCCCGCCGACGAGGACGATTTGCAATCTGTAAGAGACGAGCAGTACAGGCTTTAAATCATCGATGTCACATATACGATGCAAAGATCACTGAATGTAAAATTAAAAGCTTAATACGTGGCTGAACGATGGCTGATCCCTGTATGAGCCTCGCTCGCGTCAACTTCCTGCTAGAGCGAGGAGAAGAATAGACGGCGTGACGTCACGTGACCCGAGTCAGCCGAGTGGATGTAATGTTGTTGAGGACTAGCAAACAAATGAGAATTACTGAACTGTATATGGATATAATGCACAAAATGTCGCGCAGTGAGGCAGTTCGATGTGTATACTTCATCTAAAATGGTTTTATACGATGTTTAATATTTGGACTTTTGAAAACGCGCTTTTTTGTGCGAATTTAAAAAGTTTAATATGATTTTAACTTTTTATACATTCTGAGTAAAACACATCCACTGTAGACACACCATATTACAAGTCCAAGATGCCTTACTCCACATAGTTTTTTTTTATGATGAATAATGCTAATTTAGCCTAGCTCATATTTTCAGATAAACAATGCAACAAGCTCAATTAATGTATTGAAACAAAACGTGGCGTAGAGCCAGAGTCAACAACCGAGTCAAGAAGAACCAAATAATGCATTTGCGTTTATAATTATCTAAACAAAATGATTGTAATTGGAAACAATTGGTAAATGGAATATTTTCCACACCCTAAAATTTCCCTGTACAACAAAAGGATGAAAAGCAGATAACAGTGAAGTGGCAAAGGTAAGTACATGCCTCCACATCATCTATGCCCCACACCAGTAGGTGTCTCTAATAAGTGTAAAACTTTACCTATAATATACTGTAGGACGACTGATTGATGGTACTCCAGGAAAATTTATGGCTGTCTGAATGCAGCTGACTTACCTCGCTGCTCTTTTAGATAGTCTGGGGGCGTCTGCACAAAACCAACAAATTATGCAAGATTTTTTTAAATGTTTTTTTTTATTATTATTAAATTAAATTCTAGTTTATGTAGTTATTTTTCTTTAAAATGGTCTGGGATTAAAAGAAGTCCAGAATTTCCCATGTCACAATTATGACTTTATAAATAAATAACAAATAAGTAATAAATATAAAATTATTTAACACTGTGACTCATACAATCAGAAACCAAACCTATGAATATTATGTGGCAAAAGAACACTTAAAAGATTTATTTCCAGAAAATTACATATGGTCAAAATATTCTGTGGCCTGTTGTCATTTTCAGCAAATAAATGCTTTACATTATAGTGTTCTTATTTCAAATCATTCAATTTCATTTGAAAGACACAAATTATCTTAAACGTCAAGACACTGTTTGCTGAGAGAGACAATTTTCCCCTGTAGATTTTAAATTAAAACGCTAAAGAATATTTTATTCAAAACACATACATATTAATGGCAAATCCAGAGAAATGATAGTAACTTTAAGTTGGTCTCTTTTTAAAATTTAATCTAATTGTATTTCATTTTATTTTATTATTTTACCAGAGCTGAATATTGAATGTTCTTTGTAATTTTTATTTGCCATTATAATAAGATAAAACCCACAAAATGACTTGCAATTTTATGATATACATCCTGTAGTGTTTATTTTGGACAAAAACACCCAGAATACACTGGCTCTGAAATATAAGACATTTCAGCTACAACATAGACAACATGTCGTAATGATGATTGTCCAACTTCTCTCCTTGTGGAGCGCTGACACAGCACTAATCGCTTAGCAGCACAAACACCATTGCGGCCAGACCTGCCCCAGTCCCTTCTCATGAGGGCTGACATCACAGAGATTAGCTGTGGCTCTCTGATTCCTGGTACAAACATTTCAAACACAAACACTCACACCAGTGGCAGTGGCTTTGCGCTATCAATAGAGGCTTTGAGCATGCAGTGAAACCGTTCCCTTGTTCCCCTATGGTGCGATGATACATTGTAAGCGCTGTGAATGGAACTGTCCAGTCATATTGCTGACATAATTCAAAAGAGGGCAACAGTCCTGAAACTCCTCGACAGAAAGCAGTTATCTGAGTTGCCTCAGAGATTAAGAGTAGGTTTAGATGCAATACTAACAACCTGTGGTAATCTTGTGTCTCTTAGGAGAAATGTTCATCCACAACTGGCTTCAAAATGAGGTAAGAACTCTTTATGTTTTCTTAGTTTGCCATCCTGCTGTTTCGAGCTGTAGTCTTTTCCCCTCTTCCAGCACTGTAATTCACTTTAATGAAAGAATGTGCAGTTATAGTGGTGATTGATTTAGTCTGATGTAGAACATTTGCACAATAATGTGCTCTATTACTTGCATAATGAATTGCATGTGTCCCGTTTTTTCCTGTAAGAGAATGGAGACTCACATCCTGTCTAATTAAACCACAAACTAATAACCTTATTTACATTGCAGCTGTCACACACATATGATTATTATCATGAACAATTCGCTGCCTGCATGAATGTATGAATCTGGATCCCCCACTGATTCAATCTAATCCAGTAAACTGTGTGTTCTCATAACAAGACTATTGAATATATATATATATATACACACACAACTCTTATATTATCTGTATTACCACAATGGTATACATAGAATAGCTTTATATTTTGAGTTGATATTAACAAAGTAGCTTTCTCTGTTGATCTCATACTGATGGACTGACTGAATGAATGCACTGATTAAAATTAATTTGTTGTTATCTGTTGTTATTGAGAAATGTATAAAGTCAGACTAAAATTATACTATCCACAATACATGATAATTCAGAGCAATAATAAAGTCAGTGTTTAATCAAATTATAACAAATATAACTAAAAAGTTATCCACGTTTGGCTGTTAAAACTGTTGTTATATTACATTTCATTTATTACATTTATTTTTTCTTCTGATACTACCGTTTTTATTAGATTCTGTATTATCAAAGCAATTTAAAAAGTTGCATAGAAAAAGTTAAATAGAAAAAAATAATTGTAATATAATATTCATAAAAGTTATATATTTTTGCATTAACAGGTATACAGAAGCAACAGCCTCATAAGTAGGCCTACATGGAATCTGTGCGTGCTGAAATCTGCAGATTTTTAGCCCATCATTGAGTTTATTTATTTACTTATGTAAATGTGTGTAAAAATATATTTTTTCAGATTTTATATTAATTTCAGTAACGTTATTAACTAATATGCACGTTTATGTGATTTATTTACAATACAGTTTTTAAAGTAATACTTTTAGTTGATATACTATATGTGAAACTGGCTTTGTTTACCAAATAAGGGGATCTAATTGGATTCAATTGTGAACCTTAAATAAAAGTAAAAAATAAAAATAAAAATTTACTTTTTATTATTATTTATTTTTTTTACAAAATTCTGCACAGAAATAGCAAACACAATGCTGCTCATAAGGTTTGTGTCAAGATAATCTGAGTGATTTGTCTGTACTGTCTTTTCTAGGTAAAGAAGTAACACCTTTGCCCGCTGACCATCTTTTTCCTGCCAATGTCAAGATCTTGTAGGGAGAGGAAAACGGCAGTGTTCTTGACTCCACCCCTCTGCTCAGCCATGGCCCCTTGCCGTGGCCATTAGGAAGATTCTTACTGGAGCAATGACAGGTGAAATGAAGCACAAAATATTCTGTGTTTCCTTTTTGCTTTCTCTCTCTCTCACTTTGACACAAATTGGAATGAAAAAGTATGTGTAAATATTCATAAGTAAGAATGAGAAGCAGGCATAAAATAAGTACAGTGAAATGATAATAAATATTCTATTATTATCACTGGCTTGTAATACTTTTTAAAGCGCGCACACACACACACATATATAAAGAAGAATTTTACACTCACCAAGGCTTCATTTATTTCATTCCAAAATACAACTAAAGAAATAAAATATTTTTCATCACAAAATCACTGCTTTCTATTTAAATCTAGTTTATTAATCTGTTTGTAAAGCAGATTTTTCAGCAGCATTACTTCAGACAAAATGTCACATGATCCAGAAATTATTCCAATATGCTGATTTGCTGCTCTAAAAAATGTAATATTATTATCATCAATGCTAACAATTTGCTGTTATTAGTTTTATATTATTTCATTTAATTTCATTAGCCTTTACTCTTTAATCACCCTAAATATGGTTTTGCATGTGGTTTTGCATTTTGCTTTCCACTCACATTTTCACCAAGTGGAAATAAAACAGCCAATAAATCTTTTTTTTAGGATTTTTGAAAACAGTGTGCATTTTTCCCATGAAATTTTTGATGAATAGAACAGAATTTATATGCGAATCATAGTAAAATTATTAGTTTACATAATTTCTTTAAAGACAGAAAGAAGATTATCATTCAAATAGCTATAATTCAAAATGAGTACAGAAAATAATATTATCATAAATTATATTTATTTCTTAACGTTATTAATATAAATAAAATAAACTCTAATTTAAAACAGCCGTTTAAGTTATTAAAATGAATTTCTTTCATTGTTTAGTTGCGGAAATGGTTTGTGGCCCGTGACATTGCGTGATATCTAGCCATTTCCTCACTTTCATGCCATTTGACCCTGACCTTTCCTTTCTTTTATCATTACATGTACCGTCAGATTGCAAAAAAATCAATGTCTGTCACCCTTTCTGGGATCACAAGACATTACGTCCCCATGTTCTCTGATGACTCGTCTGTCACTTTGCATTTGGGCCACTGGTCAGGAGAGAGCAGAGGAGCCCCTCATTAGCAGATCCCCCCTCATATAAATACCAAAGTGCTGCAACCAGCCAACTGATATTAAATCCATATTTCATGCATTTTGCATATGGGGGCAATTATCAGTGTCCAAAAAAAAAAAGCGATTTATGCATATTTAGCTGACAAAAACACTGAAATGCAGCTAAATGATTTGAGTAGTGTCTGCACTAAGTTAACAGTTGTTGTTTTTAGCTATATTTTTAAAGCAAGACACTGCTGGTTAATAGGCTTAACATTTACTAATAGTTATAACCAAACTTCAACAGTAAATTGATTACATAAAGAATTACTAACGTTTTCTGTATTACAAGTTTTAAGAATATGCAAATTAGGCATTATTTAATTAAATATTCACTGTTTTGTGTAGGACAGCGCAGTGAGTAGCGCTGTCGCCTCACAGCAAGAAGGTTGCTGGTTCGAGCCTCGGCTGGGTCAGTTGGCATTTCTGTGTGGAGTTTGTATGTTCTCCTCATGTTGGCGTGGGTTTCCTCCGGGTGCTCCGGTTTCCCCCACAGTCCAAAGACATGCGCTATAGATGAATTGGGTAGGATAAATTGTCCATAGTGTTTCCTCCGGGTGCTCCGGTTTCCCCCACAGTCCAAAGACATGCGCTATAGGTGAATTGGGTAGGATAAATTGTCCGTAGTGTTTCCTCCGGGTGCTCCGGTTTCCCCCACAGTCCAAAGACATGCGCTATAGGTGAATTGGGTAGGATAAATTGTCCGTAGTGTATGTGTGTGAGTGGGAGTGCATGGGTGTTTCTCAGTGATGGGTTGCAGCTGGAAGGGCATCCGCTGCGTAAAACACATGCTGGATAAGTTGGCGGTTCATTCCGCTGTGGCGACCCCAGATTAATGGAGGGACAAAAGAAAATGAATGAATGAACTATTTTGTGTATAGTTCTAGCACACTAATCTACAGACTGGAAAAAGTCAGGTTCAAAATTTTTGTTTTCAGGTTCAAAATTCAAATTTTTTTGACATATTAGAGTGAAAGGTTCTTACAGAGGGGATTTTGGGTATCTCATCTTATCAAAATAGTGTAAACAGCTACAAAAGACATAATTTTTCACAGCTTTTTGTTGAATAAAATGTTCTATTTAAATAAGCATATTATGTACGAAGATTTCTCTTTGTCAAAAACCTTTATAATACAGATATGAATAAAATGTTAAAGTTTGGTGTGTGTAAGTGCTGCTTTTTTCATTCTGGTCAATTCAGAAAAAAAACTCATTGTGAGAAAACTGCCTTTAAAATATGTATTGTCATTGAAAACTACAGACACAAGTGGATAACGTGCAGCAAATGAAACACTTAAAACTGTATTTTGGATGTTTTCTTTAAATTACACTTAAAAAAAAACACTTCATGAAAAGCCAAAAAGCCCAAAATTTCTAAACAGACAAGTGTGTGGAAAAAAATACACCTGCAGTGTCTCGGCTTTAAAAAATATAATTCTAAAAGCATTATGCAGTTCTTCATACGTTGCTCTTTTGTATGATGTGTTGAAGTAATGTTCATTGTTTTTGTAGATGAAAGCCGTTAAGTGAAAATGTTTGCCAGGGGCCATCAGGGGCCTCCTAAACTGGAGCGACTGGAGTCAGTTATGAGCCAGTTCTCTGGCAGTTTGGACCAAGATGAGCTACAAGACGACCCTGAGGAGCTGGACTTAAGCGGCCAAACTGACCTCTGTGGTGGTGAACTGCTGGGTCAGTATGTCTTTCATCAGTGACCTCACAGGCAAACTGCTATCATTGTAGTAGAGTCAGTCAGTTGGTTCTGGACTGGACTTTGAGATGTTGGAGCTAGAATTAGAAGCATCATGTCTGCACAGTTGATGTTGATATATGGAGTATGATATGAACATGAAAGAATGCAATGCAGCAAGCTATTGGTCACAGTTTATTTTAAGGTGCAATTCTCACTATTAAAAAATGTCTATTAAATATGACTTTTAGTTCAATAAACTCTTAATTTGCTGTTTATTAATAGTTGTTAAGGTAGTAGTTACTGTAGGTTTAGTTATTAGGGTGAATTAGGGATATAGAATAAGATCATGCAGAATATGTACGTTATAAGAACTATACAGCCAATATTTAAAACATAGGCAGGTAATAAGCCACTAGTTAATGTTAAGAATTGGTCCCTATACTAAAGTGTTACCAAACCATCCCTTTGAATACTTAATTAAAAGTTGTTAGAGTTGATTATAAAAACCATAATGGTACCTTTCTGCAGTACCCAGAGGTTCCAATTCATTCATTATCCACTAAGAGGTGCCTTATATAGACTAATAAGACTTATTGTAAACTTTGTGGCCTCCTAATAATTCTTTTCAATTATGCTTGTAGGCTTATCTCCTTATTGATATTTAAATTATGATACATTTTATTTGATTAATTAATCCTGTTAATTAAGATCATGTTGTTGTTTTCAGTTATATACAGTATATATAAATTTCAATGTTTATTTAAAGTTCATTTCTAGACAAATGCAATTTTTGTATATACTGTATTTACACGTCAGATTTTGGTAACAGTATTGCAAAAATTGCAAACCTCATATAAAATAAATAGAAAACCCACCTCATATAATATTTATTTTAACCTCTCGAAGTTGACGATCAATTTTATTCCAGAATGTAAAAAAAATAAAAATAAAAATTTGACTCTCTTTTTGTGCCGTATTCATAGAATGCTCACTTCCAAAGCAGTGCACATTTATTAATATTTCAAGGAACAAATATGTTAATTTCAGCAGGTAAAAGCACATACTTACAAAAATCATTATCTGATGCCGAGCAGATTTAGCCTTCAGAAACTCTAAAGCACACAGCGTACTATACACCTCCAGCTGGAGTCTTCAATCGCTGTCCTGCTGACAATCAAATGGAGCCTCTCCATGCCATTACTGCACAACTTCAGAAGATAAAAAGCCAAACAAACTATTTCTAAAGTAGCTGTACTTTTAGATTGCTATGATGTTATCAACTGTTTTAAAATACAAGGCCGACATGAGTCTGAATGATTACCGCAGCACAGCATCAAGGTGTGTCCATGTTTTCTTATTGATCTCAACCGGCTCATGTAATCATTGCTTGAGATAAAATCAGTACACTCACTGTAACATTTCAATGTTGTGATTATTTTTCAGAATCAAGGAACATATCCTTTCAAGCAATATACAATTTCCTTCCGTTCAAGTCCCTGGATGGTGTCATATTTCTTGAGGAAGTGCCGATTCTGGTGCAAGTGACAGAAGTGGAGCGATTCACATCTTCAAGGGTAATAAAAATATATAAAATAGATAGTTTGACTGAATGAAAAGTTTTTTTAATAATCAATTTTTATACAGTTGAAGTCTTACAGTTTAACCCTCCTGAATTATTAGCCCCCCTGTATGTTTTTTTCCCCAATTTCTGTTTAACGGAAATTTTTAATAACTGATTTCTTTTATCTCTGCCATGATGACAGTACATAATATTCATTCATTCATTTTCTTTTCGGCTTAGTCCCTTTATTAATCAGGGGTCGCCACAGCGGAATAAACCGCCAACTTATCCAGCAAATGTTTTTTTATTGCAATTTAACAAGCAAGTGCAATTAAAAGGCTTAACTAGGTTAATTAGGCAAGTTAGGGTAATTAGGCAAGTTATTGTATAACAGTGGTTTGACCTGTAGACAATCGAAAAAAAATATTGCGTTGCAGGGCTAATAATGTTGACCTTAAAATGGTTTTTAAAAATTAAAAACTGCTTTTATTGTAGCTGAAATAAAACAAATAAGACTTTCTCCTCAAAAAAGAATATTATAGGATATACTGTGAAAACGTCCTTGATCTGTTAATCACTGTTTGGTAAATATTTAAAAAAGAAAAAAAATCACAGGAGGGCTTATAATTGTGACTTCAACTGTATGTGCAAATCATTTTAAGTAAGTTCTTGTTTGTTGAAATGATCCTCCCAAGGTGCTGAATCCCAACTTGTATACTGTGGAGCTGAGCCACGGAGACTTCAAGTGGAAAATAAAGCGTCGTTTCAAGCACTTTCAGGCACTTCATCAGGAACTGCTAAAATTCAGAGCCCTGTTAAAAATCCCTTTGCCAAGCCGAATGTAAGACGCACTGTACTAATTTTATCTCTATACGCACACATTCGTTCACAAACACAAAACTCGTGTTGAAAACGCAGTCTGGCCCATTGCTTTTTGAGCCGCTAAATGTTTTCATTTTTCAGTTGGGTGTACTCAATTTGTCCCAGATGTATTCTCGTTAGCACCCCTGAACCCTGTGAAAAACTCTTTTCTCAGCCTCGCTACACTGTTACCTCACAGTTAATCAAATCAGAGGTGCTCTCATGGACGCACAACCCAAATCTGGTCAAATATTGACAGTCAGCTTTCCTGTTTTTGACAGTCACTCAGTCAATAGGAGGTCATTCAAAGGCCGCAAGCGATTTCACGGAGAACGCATCCCAACATTACCAAGAAGACCTGATGCCCTCGTCAAAGAGGAACAGCTCATCAGCAGAAAAGTGACATTTTTTTTATTTTAATTTATAGTTTAATTTTTTGAACAGATATATACTGTATGTATACTGGATATGTATGCATGCATGTTTACATAATGTACAACGCAATACCACAATTTTAAACTTCAGAAGAGTAAACAATTCAATATTTGGTGTTATAATCATGTTTTTTAATCACAGCAAATTAAATCTTTATTTTTACCAGCTATCATTTTTGCTTTATGTACTCTAGATGACAATATTTTTATAGAATAAAACAAATAATAACATTTTACTAAAAACTCCAACCTTTATATTTTTATTTGGTTCTCAGAGTATTTTAGTTCTCTGTTTATAATAATAGAATATATTAAATTCATTCATTTATTTATTTTCTTTTCGGCTTAGTCCCTTTATTAATCTGGGGTCGCCACAGCGGAATGAACCGCCAACTTATCCAGCATATGTTTTTCGCAGCAGATGGCCTTCCAGCTATAACCCATCACTTGGAAACATCCATGCTCATTCACACACATACACTACGGACAATTTAGCTTACCCAATTCACCTATACCGCAGGCGACCTATACCTATACCATTGTGCTACCCACTGCGCCACCATGACGCCATATATTAAATTAAGTTACATAAAATTAAAAGTGATAAAACATCTGAATATTTTACCTTTCTTTCTCTGATGTTGCAGTCTTTTTGTTTTAACAGATGCAGCTTGAAGACTATCTGAGGAATGTCTTGAAAAGGCCTTTATACAGAACACATCCTGCAACAGTAAGTCATATTTGAAAAACAATTCTTGCAAGCTTCAAGGAAGTCAAATATAATGTAGTCTGCTAATATTAACCTTTACTTACATATATGAACATTTCATCATTTCTGTTTTTAATAATATTTTTGCCATCTCTGAAATGGGTCGTTCCATTGACTTTACCTGAGCAGCTGTGTTAAATACACAATAAAACCTCACTCATGCATTTATACTTAAATGAAGCAAGAACAAAATGTAATTGCATATACACATTTATTCGAATGATAAAATGTACTTAATTTAAAGCTTTTAAACTGAATATTCAAAAATTCAGTTTAACAATTTGTAAATCAATTACATGTGAAAATAACATTCAGTGATGTAACAGAAGGTTCTGATACATTTTCATTCAGAATTCAGTGATCAACAAAGGTAGAATTTTATTCAGAAAATGAACATAAAACAAAAACCAATTTGCATCCTGGCAGCATATACTATTGTACTTTTTGTTAGTGTATAATGCAATCATAATGATATACAGTATAACGACATTTGACCTAAAAATGGTACTAATCTCATCTGTAGGCGTAGTGCTATTGTCTAGCATAAAAATGAGAATTGTTCAGTTACCACTGTGTCACATGATGTCAGGATGAAGGTTCTGGAAGGAACTCTACCCGCTGTGTCCCCACTCATTAAAACAAGCTCTTTTGTAGAGAAGGCCTCTGAGAGGTGATTCCACACTTAGCTCAGTGCTTCACAGGCTAATTCTCTGACAGTCACATAATTAGCATTCGTTTGCAGGACTAATTAAAGAGTACCTGTACCCGGAAACATTCGCCCCCACTTCAGTTTTCACCTTACACTTCCCTGACTAATTATTAAGGTAGAACTGGACTGTACAAATGAGATGCCAATTTGTGCTTAATTTTAGTCTCTGTAGCTGAAATGTTTCAAAGAACCATGTTTAACTGGGAAAAAGATGAGCAAATTTGGTAGTTACTGGTGCATAGTTCATATACATGTTTGCCATAATGCTGGTTTGGTGTTAATAAAGGCTAATTTAATTGAATTTCAGCTTGAATTTCTGGAAGTGAGTCAGATTTCATTTGTCCAGGATTTAGGACCTAAAGGAATGTAAGAATCCACATATACTGTAGTACAATAACACTTTAACAATACATCAACAACGTTTTGGCTTGATTTGTAATTGTTGCTTTGCCTTGACAAAAGTGAAGGTCTGATCTTCAAGAAATCAGGTGGAAACACATTCCCTGTGTGTTACTGGTGTGGATCCAACAGCGTCTGTTACCGCTGGTCCAAAAGGTGAGAGCAGTTCATAAAAATCATGTATTTAGGAAATTATAGTGCTTTTTTGAAAATTAAACTTTTATTTTTCAACTGTGTTCACACTGTAAGGCCATAACATTATCTTTCTGAGAAAAACACTTCAATCAGAAGTGTGCGATTTCACAAGTGAGGACACCAAGCCCTGAAATGAATATTGCTGAATAACAGATGCTGATGTCAAACTATCTTCATCTGTGTTATTGTTTTTTCTTTGACAAGCAGCTACAGTAACATTACACTTACATAATTCACATGGCTCTTAAAAGCAAACACTGGAAGATTTGGGTCCAATTGAATTTTGCTCCTCGGATTGCGGCCTTGCTGAGCTTTTGGGTCATGGCATGTCTTCTGTTGCGCTTGTTTACTTATTTAGGTTATTATGATGTTTTCCCACAGCTGATAGAATGGCTCTCCCCCTTGTTTCAGCTCTCATGTGGTGACTGCTTCATGTTTCAGATGGCTGGTGGTAAAAGACTCCTTTGTTCTCTACATGAGGCCAGAGGATGGCCAAGTAGGCACTGTGATTCTATACGATAAGGGATTTCACATCAAAATAGGGACCCTGGAGACCGGAGTCAGGCATGGAGTCACAATTGAGAATCTTTGCAGGCAGGTTGAGATAAATGAGATTTAAGCAGATATTTGGTCATGCAATGAAATATTGAGCACAAAAAGTGTACTGTACTGTAAATAGTGAACATGCTTTCAGAAATGTTTCTATTTATATGAGGAAATGTTTTTTTATAGTGTTTTGCTAAATCTGTGGAAGCCTTTTTTAATTTCACAATTCTGACCTTTTTCCCACCTGGGATCCAGGTTTATATTTTACAACTTTAACTTTTTTAAAAATTGTAAATTGTCCCTTAATATTCCAAAATATAAACTCACAATTTCTCACAATTCCAAATGTACAGTGCATCTCACAGTTCTGAGTTTACTCCTCAAAAATATGGCTTTATTTCTTAGAAATCTGAATTCACATCTCTCAATTCTGACCCTTTTTCCAAATTTTAGTCTGCAAATTATTAATTTATTTCTCAGAAATTTGAGTTTGTATCTTTCACTTTCAAGTTGTGACCACAAAATTTGACATCTCACAGTTCTGAGAAAAAAGCTAGAATTGTGACTAAACAAAATAATAAACATACTAAATAATAAATGAATCAGTTTGTCATTTACAAGAAAATCATTATTTTTTATATACATTTATATACATTATTTTATATTTTGTATACTTATGAATTTGTTCTTATTTGTTTATTTGCTGTGACAAAAGAATCCACCAACATTTTTTTTTTTTCCACAGGGCCCTAACTATCAAGTGCTCCACATATAGACAGGCTCGTTGGTGGGGACACTCCATAGATGACTTTTCTCAGATGTTTGGACAGGACTTTCTGAGGGAAAACCGTCATGGGTCTTTCACACCTGTTAGAGAAAACACTACAGCTAAATGGTGAGAATTTAATAATTTAATTTTAATGCTCTCACATTAATCATTAAGACATATTCTAACTAGCTCTGAATAAAACTATAGAGGACATAACTTTCATTCATTCATTCATTCATTTTCTTTTCGGCTTAGTCCCTTTATTACTCTGGGGTCACCACAGCGGAATGAACCGCCAAATTATCCAGCACATGCTTTACGCAGCAGATTCCCTTCCAGCTGCAACCCATCACTGGGAAACACCCATACACTCTCATTCACACACATACACTACGGACAATTTAGCTTACCCAATTCACCTATAGAGCATGTCTTTGGACTTGTGGGGGAAACCGGAGCACCCGGAGGAAACCCACACGAACACTGGGAGAACATGCAAACTCCACACAGAAATGCCAACTGACCCAGCCAAGGCTCGAACCAGCGACCTTCTTGCTGTGAGGCGACAGCGCTACCCACTGCACCACCGCGCTGCCCAGGACATAGCTTATTTTTTGTAAATATATTTGAAAGTGTAATGTTTTCAATTTCATTTCAAGTATTACTACAATCTCAGAAGTTCAGCTTGTCCCTTATCCTTTTTTATGTCGACATGTGCGCAACACTTACCAGAACATTTTCTGTTAAATCTCTGTGAAGTACCCTGACACAGTTCTTAAATGAAGCGCCCTGTGCTCCTTTTGAAGGTTTGTCAACGCAGCAGGATACTTTGATGCCATAGCTGATGCCCTGGAAGGAGCAAAGGAGGAAATCTTCATCACAGCCTGGTGGTACAGATAAGAATCAGCATCAATTACTCCACATGTACCTAGATTTTATTCTGTGATTGCTCATTTCTTTTTTTATGTAACATTGTAATTTTTTTCTGTTATTGCAATTGGATAGCTGTTTTTCTTTTCAATAGGAGAATGTTCAGAAAGAATATATAACTGGTTGTTTTTAGCTAATCATTTGAACTCTTTCCCTGCCAGATCCTGCCAGCATTTTTGATGATTTTCACCTAAAATTGACCCTCTCAGAATATTTTCTACTAGGAATATATGACCATATTATATATCAAAATAAAGCTACTCAACCAAACCTCTGAAAAGAGTTGCCAGAATGTTCTCCAAAAATATCATCTTTTGTGTTTGAAATAGTAAAAAAAAAGCCATATGTGTGGTACAACGTAAGGCAAAATGAATTAACATAAATGGAAGTTTTTGAATGAACTATTGCTTTATACAACAGAAATAAAGAATGAAGATTGAATAGAAGTTATCAAAGCATGAAGTGTTTTGATAATGCTTTCAGGTTAAGCCCAGAAATCTTCCTCAAACGGCCAGTGGTAGACGGGAACATGTGGAGATTAGACCACGTCCTTAAACGCAAAGCAGTGAGTCTGAACACCTGCTCAAATCTGGACTTCTGCCAGCTTAATTCTACTTCTTGCACATCCATATATTATGTTAAACCTCATGGTTCATCCAGTCGTTTTTGGTTAAAACGTTTTGTGTTAACTCAGGAACAAGGAGTGAAGATCTTTGTTATGCTCTACAAAGAAGTGGAGGTGGTGATGGGACTCAACAGCGAGTACACCAAGAAGACCCTGATGGGACTTCACTCTAACATCAGGGTGAGCTGATCAGAATGTCAAACATTATCACAAGCAGATTCTTGTCCAGAAATCACAGTATTACAGAGGGGATCCGTCCCTTCGAATCAGCTTCCCATTCGTACGTCTATCCACATCTCTCCAAGAACTAAGGTTCAATCAAAACAAATCATAGAAAACTCGAGAGCACTCAGCTTGCACACTACCTCAGGACACAGGAGTGGCATGTTACTTAGATCATGTTTGGACATTGGCAAAATCCTTGCTCATAGAATAAGGGGGATCGCTCTGTTGGGAACCCTACGGATTGTGTCTGGAGATGGTCAGGTTCTTCCTTGCAGATTGTCTCCTTGAGAGCCTGAGGCTGCTTCCCTGGAGCTCGCGTGGCACCATAGCGCTGTGGTATTCATCACCGCAGCACCCCAGGCCAGTGCGTGATTGACGCGCCGTCACATTGTCTTATTGGAGAGCTGGTTAAGTCTGGGCAGAGGAGTGACACTGGGAAGTGGCTTGGGATCCACACCCCAAGGACGTGTGCGGTGAAGCAGCTGGGTGGAGGTATTCCTGGGCCCTGCTGGTGTAGAAACACCTGCCAGGGGCGGCGTCCTCTGGAGGGTTTGCCAAAGCTGGTGGAGACGCAGCTGTTTTGCACAAAGGTTGACACCATCTACATCATGGTGTTATTTTTGGCAGAGGGCCCGCTGTATTTAATTTTTTTTTTTTTTTGCAGATTTTTGTGAAATTTGGACAATTGAGAAATAAGTTAAGTTTATCAATTGCGGTTATATCAAATGTTCCTCACATATATTAATATGTGAGCCAAAGTAAAAAAAAATCAGTTTGCACTTATAATATATATATTTTTTCCCAAAAATGGTTTCTGTCATTGGAAGGATATGGATATATGATGTTTATCTATTTTTATATTCTATGGTTTTTATAATGAAAGGATATAATAGGCTTGATTGATTAAATAGTAAAGAATTGAGTGATTTAATAATCATTATAATAATACAACTAAAATAAAAATCCTACTGAGCAGAATTTCCCAGTGTCTCATGCAGTTGAGAAAAGGAACCTGACAAGCTGGCCGTCTGTATTGATTGACAGGTCATCCGACACCCTGATCACATGCCCTCCACTGCGTTGCTCTGGGCTCACCATGAGAAGTCAGTGGTGATTGACCAGTCGCTAGCCTTCCTGGGAGGGATTGATTTGGCCTACGGAAGATGGGATGACTCCCAACACCGACTGACTGACGTGGGGAGTGTGAGAAGAAGCCCTCAGCACAGTCCTGCTATTTCCCCCAGCCTCACTCATGTAAGACCACTATTACCTGTTGCACTTTCTGAGGAAAACATCACCATTAATGCAATTCGTACAATTATTAATCTCAGTCATTCGGATCTATTACTGCACTACTGTTTAGAAAGTAATAATTATATTCCTTTGATAGCAAAGCTGAATTTCTACCATACTCCAATCTTCAGTGTCACATGATTATTCAGAAATCATTTGAATATGCTATTTTTATAGTTTAAGAAATATTTCTTATCATAGTTAGTTCTGAGAGCCGTTATTGCTGCTTAATATTTGTGGATAACATGATGGATTTTTTTAATTTATGGAGAATTCAAAAGAACAACCTTAATTTGAAATAGAAATTTGAAGTTTTATCAATTAAATGCAAACCTGCTGTATAAACGTATTCATTTATTTGTAAAGTAAAAATATAATATTGCACAGAAGTGAATTGTTCAAGAATAAACCTCGAGTAAATGCGACCCTAGTAAACGAGAGTGGCTTCTCAATGTTTGTCAACATGCCATGCTATTGACAGCTGGGTGTTTCTGAAATCTGTCAAAGACCTCAATGGGGAACTTGAAGTGCAAGAACGTCTTCTATTTCAATCTATTCTTTAAAGCCATGTAAATTCGTCTGTACAACTGCCATGTATTTTTTTGACATGTATTCTGACATGTTATGAAGTAATCACATTGATCTACAATTCTTACTTAAAAGCATTGGGAGCACAGCTAAATTACAATTGTAGCAATTTATATTTTGTAGCCATTCTAACAATGGTGTGGTCCAGACTGCATTTCAGTTGTACGCTTACAGGGATTGATTTTGTGGCTGGCAATTCAGGGCCTCGGCCTTCTTATTCCTTTCTTTTTTTCCAACGAGCCAACGTAAAATTGCAATTACTAAGCATCTGGGGCACCCTTGAAGGGCCTGCGGTTGATAATTCCAGTCCTTCTCGCTGGGTCTTTCCTTCCCCCCAGAGAGCTGCATTAAACATAAAGGCCCTGCATGGATGAGTGAGTCAACAAATGACTGGGGCCACTAAATGGGAGCTTGATTTCGTCTATATGCCACCTCTCCCGGCCTGCTGCCTACCTGCCTGCCATTGTGTCATTAAATATGGGTCTGAGCTTTTAAATAAACATGATTTGAACCCAGATGAAGGCACTTATTGCATTTACTAAGGGGCTTCTCCTAGCATGCTTGAGTGACTGTATCTAACAATGCGGGGCTCCTCAACTGTAAAATCTTTGCTAATATACATGAAACTGTTACAGCTGTTGGTCTAACCTTTCAAAACGTCTCCTAAGGAGCACAGTGATATTTGCACTTAATAAAATTATGCCCACCAGGAGAATAGTGCTCTGACATTTGCCATTTGTCAAGTCGAGGGCACTATGATCCCCCATGAGCCATTAACTCGCACACATCAGAGGGCATTTTACCATCGCTCAGACTGGAGTCACTTACACTATCGTTTAAGTCATAGCTTCCCTGGGCCGATGCTGCACGGGTGGCCATTACCGCTCCCTACAGTACGTATCACAGGCTGACAGCTAGCCAGATGTGGCAGCCATGTAGATAACATGGAAGTTTTCACTGTTCAATGGATCGGTGTGGGAAAAGATTGTCTTTGTTCTTTGGCCTTGGATTGTGCAACAGTCTTTTTTGCAGACTTTTTTAAACATGTAAAATCTAGGAACAAAGAAAACATGGAAATTAACCAACATTCAAAAATGCTTTGACATTTTACCCAAATTTTTATTTATCATTTGCTAACCCTCTTGTTGTCTACCAATAATAACTTTCTTTGCTGTATTTGATGTCTAAAAAAAATTAAGAGCGTCTCAAGTTTAATGTTTTTTATTTTTATTTTGTTTGTGTACAGAATATAAAGTGTTTAATATTTAATAGTTAATGTTTTTTCAAACATTTATTCTTATGCAATAAAAACATGTTTAGCCTAATCCTATTACATGGGTTTCCCATGTGATTTTCCCATGTTTTCAGATGTGAAATTTCACATGTACAAATTCACATGTACATGGGGTCACATGTGATTATGTGCAAATTCACATGTGAAAATCGTGTGACATTCCTGTAAGGGGCTGTCTCCAGTTTTGAAGTTGATTAAATTTAACTTTATGAGTCATTTCACTCACTCACCTTCCTTCGACTTAGTCCCTGATTTATCACAGTGAAATGAACCGCCAATTACTCTGGCATATGTTTTATGCCCTTCCGGCCACAACCCAGAACTGGGAAACACCCATACACTGTCTCATTCACACACTCATTCACTACGGCTAACTTAGTTTACCCAATTCACCTATTCCTATACTTGGAGGAAACGCACGCAGACATGGGGAGAACATGCAAACTCCACACAGAAATGCCAGTCAGGACTCGAACAAGCGACCTTCTTGCTGTGAGGCAACAGTGCTAACCACTGAGCCACTGTGCTGCCCTATGAGTCATTTCAACTTTTGATTTTCTGTTTTGTAGCACTCAGTTGCCACCGTGGAGGAGGGCGAGGAGGTAAAGCTTAATGTGGTCGTTGAAGAAATTCATACTGGAGGAGGAGCAGGCAAAGCTGGAGATTCAGGCTCGGTGGAGGATCCAGGTGAGATCTGTGCGAGTTTTATAATGACTTTGCCTAAAGAGGAACAGAGAGAAAACAGCCTCACCCTACCCACAGAAAGACTGCTAAGAACACCCTCAGAGAAAAGTCACCACAGCTTTGATGCAACAGAGTCCAGTAAGAGGAATTCAACTAAATAAATGACTCCAGCTTTATAGATATGATTATATTTTATGATATCTATTTTATTCAATTTTTTACCAATATATACTGTATATATCAAGCAATTTAAAACCTTAAACATTAACTTTGGTGTGCTGATTGTGGTGCAAAAATTAAACATTACATATTACATTACACTGTATAAATTACAATTACTTGCCTAACAGAGATTGTGTGTATGTGTGTTCTGTGTGTAGCGCATTACAGCAGAACTAGTCTTAATTCCAGGACACCTCTCACTCTTGAATGTTACACCAAGAGCTTATCTCTGCATTCCAGCGATTCCTACTCTCTCTGCCAGCATCATTCTCTCCCTCTGCCTTATGGTTAGTATACACTAGTACTGTCACTGTACCAAAATCCCAGTAGTCAGATCCAGTAGCAGTATAATTTTACTTTAGATGAAGCCGATTTCACTTTAGATCAGCCACATCACAAGCTGTTGTTATAATGAAACCTTTAACCACCATTTATTGGCTATAAATTACAACAGTACCATAAGTAAAATAACATTTATACTAACCAAAAGGAAATTGATTGGCAATAATAACTGATAAACCTTTTGAGATCTGAGGTTGCTGGTTGATTTTGCATGCTTTCATTGAACCCCTCTGGTAAGTGTTGGTTTCATACTGATTACTTTATCAAACAATATTTGTTTTCAACATGATTACTGCATTTAAAAGTGGACATTTCAAGCTTTCTATAGATATATGTCTTGTGTCTGCGTGTCTTGTTTTCATGGAGTTCATTTCAGTGAAGCGTTTCTAAAAACAGTTCACGGAGAGACAAAAGAAAGAACGCGCATACTGTTTATTTTCCTTATTTTGCAAAAGAACACACTTTTGTTGTTATTGTGAGTGTACACAAATAAAGTAGAAACCTAACAGATTCGAATGGTGTATAACACTTATTTGTGTGACCAAAATCCACAGATTATTCTTAGTGTCTTTTACACTGATACGAAAAAAAAGATGCTGGTCACACCGGTGTGACCTGGCGACCTCAGAGGGTTAATTACTCTTGTTTTTATACTGCATTACCCATGATGCTGTACAGAAAAGTATACACTGCTCAATATTATTTATACATGTAAACATTTTATGCTGTTCACATTTACAAGCATATGGATTCCAGACTGACCAAGTACACTGAACTACTGGTACTGCAGAGAGACAGATAATAAAAACACTGGTGTCTGAGGCATCATGTTTTAAATATTATGTATCCACTTGATACTAAAGGACTGGTATTTTTGACAACTCTAGCAAACACACATACATTATGTTTATATTAACACACAAATCTAGTTATCTGACACAACACACTAAACCATTCACTGAAGCTGACAGCTGTGAAGAGCAATCACTCTTTAATAGTTGATATATCATATATGTGAATTGATACAACATTGTATCTGTGAAATGTGTTTTTTGTCTGTCGATGTGTTTTAGAGACCAGTTCCCTGAGAAGTTACATAGGCAGTACTGAACTCAGCGGAGAGACTCGTTTCTGGCACGGCAAAGACTACTGCAACTTCATCCTCAAAGACTGGGTCAAACTCAACAAGCCTTTTGATGGTACGTCTGCAAAATCACAACCCACAACCTCAGCCAAAGTATCTTCTTTTTAAATGTAGACCTCAGCTGATTATTTTGCATTACAAAAAAGAAAAAAATATCAAGACACGTTCATATTTCTGTGTTTCTCGAAACAGTGAAGCTTTAGGCCTTTAGACAAAACAAACAAACAAACAAACTAGCAAACAAGAAAGACAAAAATGACAACTGCTCTACACATTCTTTGATATCTTAAGTCAAATTCATCAAATGAAGCAATCTCTCCGGCCCAGGAGTGAGGGAAAGAAGGCATAGATGTTGTTTCCAATAATCCCATTCTGTAGCCGGTATGGGGTTATTTTCCCAGCTCTATTCTCTTGCCAGAGGGAGATAACTTCATTTTTGCATCTATGCTTCGTGAATGTGAAGTCCTGGTTTCGCACATAGTGCCAACTGGGTAGGACACAGCAGGAGAATGGAGGAGTCTGATAGATGAATGTAGTGAAATACTCGAAGACGGTTGCGCACTGACAAAGACGTTGAAAGAGAAAGACCACACTGTGATGCCTTCAAAAGGCCTGTCTGTCATCTCTGCATAATGGTTTGGCTAATGTTGTTATGAATTATAGAGGCTGTTTGTTGTTTATTTTTCTCTGCTTAAGATTTCATTGACAGGTATAAGACGCCACGGATGCCCTGGCATGATATTGGTGTGATGGTTCATGGAAAGGCTGCGAGAGATATTGCACGACATTTCATTCAAAGGTGGAATTTTACAAAGGTAGGAGAAATTAGGGATGTTTTTAGCAATCTCTGCCTTTCACCTGTGAAAAATTAGGAAAATCTGGTTCTAAAAATTTTCATCTGCGAAAAGCTGAAGTTTAAAAAAAACTATGAAAATAACAGTTGTGTCACTATATATTGTATCACATATTGTCTGTACACTGTACAAAATATTTTAGTGAACAGTTGTTTGTAGCTTGTGATTTTAAATTGAATTTGGAAATTTATCTTTACAGTTTACAGTTTAATTATAACTTTTATTTACAATATATTGTATAACAAAAACATATTTTTGTATTGTAATTTACATAACCAATCAGACAATATACAATTTAATAATAATAAATTCGTTTTTTTTACTTAAAAAGCCTCAAAGTTGTCAGAGCAGAGATTGAAGTTCCATTTGAAATCATACATATACAAAACAAAACACTCATTAATCAAAAACTACAACATTTTTTATAGTGGAGCTATAGCAGTTTTTTTACACTTTGAAAATGGACCTTGATATCTGCTCTTTTAATAGTGTGAAACATTATAAAGTCTGAGTGATGAGCTACCAGGTGATGACCTGCCAATTGTTTTAATATATATATATATACACACTTCACTTCTAAAATATTCCAGTCTGATTAAAAATACAATGTATAATATTCAAAAGCCATTTTCAGTTAATTTAATTTCAGTTTAAAAGTCCGATTTTTTGCTTCCATAAATTTTGTGGTTCAAATGTCGGCCGTTAAAATTGGATGTTTCAGTATTAAACAACACTTAGTATCCAATTTTTTCAAAGTCTGAGCTGTAAGATTATTACATTCATTTTCCAGTACTACTTTTACAGTGAAGGTTTTGTAGCATTTTTAAACCCTTTTCAAAGTTATAAGAGTTATATTAAAGAAAACATCTTAAATTCAAACTTCCTGAGCTATACCGTAAGTAACCTATGAGCAACACAATTTTCATCTTGAGGAGTTTTACATTTGAAGTATTATAATTAACTGTCAGAAAGCATGTTCACCACACAATGTATTGTTTGGTATACAGTATATGTATAAACCAAATCCCTGAATGTACAGAAAAATGAGCTTTTAAATTGTTAGAGGGTGAACAAACACCACCTCCATTCAGAAGTCTAATTGTAAGAAGTACAGATCAGAGAGCATGCAAGAAGCCGTGGTTTCCAAGTCTTTTTGTAAATCCATCTTTATTAGCTTGAGCTTAGCACCCCCTGCAGTTGCTCATTGTGTCCTGTTCTGAATGCCGTCAGCATTCAATGGCCGCCTGCTCTCTCAGCCCCCTTTTAGAGCAATTAGAGGCCTTTTTACTTTGATTGTTCAGTAATTGAATTGGTTTGAGGCCTGTATGATTTCCTTTGGATTATGCCAGTCATATTTCAGGCTTGGCTAGCGATCAGACACTCTGCTGGTGAATAATTAAAGGAGAGGAAGCCAGGTGTGTGTGTGCGGCAAACAAAAGCCAGTTGAATGCCTCTGATGAGGTGTTTAGTGGAAATGAGAATTTACAGCTCAAAGACAGACTAGTCTCATTTATATCTTTTGCTGTTGATTAGGGAAAACCGCTCATGACGTTTCACAACAAAGAAAGTACTGCGAAGTGGAAACAATCCTGTCAGTGATTTGTGAGGAAGGTGCTATCAGATATATTAGAACACTTTTCTTTTTATATCAAAAGTTACAGGGTTTTTTTGGTAACACTTTACATTAAAATTGTATTTGTTATCATTGCTAAATTGTAACAGTACTAAAACTAATACTGTAAGAAATGTATTGCTCATTGGGAGTGAGTGTTAGTCAATGCATTATATTGTTAACTTATGGCATATTGCATTTATAAAATAAAAATCTTGATTTTGTAAATCAATAACCAAATTAAACAAAATGACCTCTATATTTTAATATATTGTCTTGTTTTTTCAGCAAGCTTTTTTCCAGGCATCATTGTTATGCACATTATTCGAATATCCTGATTTGTTTATTAATGTTTAAATCATTTTTTGTAAAAACCAAGATACATCTTTTTCATGACTCTTTGGTGAATTAAAAAGTTTGTTTTTAACATCTATTTACTGTATTGTTGATAAATAAAAGTATTAATAAAGTATTAAAAAACTTTATTGCTAATAAAAATAGTAGCATAAAATCAAAATGAACTAATTTCAACTTTTAATATTACTTTTTTTTTATTTTATGCACCTTTGGTAATTAAAAGTATAAATAAAAATATTTAAAAAAACTAGTAGCCCAAGCTTTTAAAACGTGATGTACACAGAATATAGAAATGTCAATATTTTCATGAGCTCAGAATAAACCCAGCATTAAGCTCTCCAGTATCTCATCGTCTTTTACTAAACATCATTTTTATTAAACAGTTGACTTTTGTTTGCTGTTTATGTACAAATATCGCATTTGTACACCTGTGCTGAACTAACTGCTATTATAATCACAGAACTAGAATTAGAATCTATTCTTCACTCTCTAAACATATGCTCAGTGATTTACTGAGCTTCACACTTATGCTCTGTACCTGTAATACGAAGAAGAAAACAAAACAAATTAGTTTAAGTCAAGTCTTTTTTTAGAACTGTGGTGAATCAGACATGTGATTCACTATCAAGGTCACTGCAGTTATGAGTATAGCTTGGGCAGCTGCCAACAGCCCGTGAGCACAGTTAATGTTAGTTCTCCCTCATCAGGGCTCAATGGATTTTAATCAACACATTATGCCAGTTGTTAATTGCCTGAGAACCATCTGTTTATAACCACACAGCCCAGATTACCGCTTGCCCACAGTGTAAGCTGACACGGCGTACAGCTCGCTAATTTGCACCACAAGCTCTTCCTTCAAGAGAGGTGAAAACGTCAAGTCAAATAAAACTTCCAAAGAAACTCCGGCGCAAGTGAACAAATCATAATTTTGGGCTTTGTTTTAATAACACTGTTTTATGCAGAACAGAACTGAAAGAACTGTAGATCTGGGGTGTCAAACATACAGCCCGCTAAGGCCTCAAAGATGATTGGAAGAATGATGTAAATAAATAAATAAAACGTTAATTTGAAAATTAGATCGTGTTTTTGGTACAGTTTTTTATTTGAAATTCAGCCGACAGCTTGCAAAAGGGAGGAAGCTTGAATTGTGTGACATAAAGTGCGATATAATATAATTGTTTTAACCATGTGTGAGAAAGATGGATGTCCAGTCTACAAGCATTCACTGCGGGATGCAGCATATTAGAATGTAGTTAGAATGACTTTATAATTCATGATTTAGAGACAGAAATAACTGAATGAGATGTTGTTTTATATTTATGTCAAATGGCAAGAGTGCACTTTCTCCCATTGTATCAGTGTGATAAGCAACTGAATTTAAGTGTAAACAAAAGTAAAATTAGTCTTTGTAGACTTACATTTTAAAGGTTCTATTGCTTTGTTCTTTCATCAGACATAATGTAGATGAAAATCTCAGTGCACCATTTTGGTGTTTCATTCCTGAATTACCCAGTGTTTGAATGAAAATTTGAGTCAATGATTCAATGATCCATTCATAATAACAGTCATTTGCTACACTGAATTGCTACAATTTAATGAATCAGCTGTTTTTGAATGAATCATTTGAATGGAGTAATAAGAAAGTGAATCACTTTAGTTTTCGTGTAAAATATATTGTAGTTAGTAAGGTTTAAACTATGGTTTAACAAATTCAGATTTGTATTTTTTTTAACCAGCCATTAACCGAATTTTAGACACCACTGGTCTAGATGAATCTAATATCATTAAAAGCATTAAAAAAGGATTTTTCTTCCATATGCAGATCATTGGTAGAGGGTGGCGACATCATTTCTTTGTTTCCCAAAAAACAAAGCTTGTCTGGTGTTCAACCGACCTTTGAACCGTGTGCCGAGCCCGATTGAAAACAGTCTGAGTGTAGTCTAGTTAGCACAATAGCCATTAAAAACCTAGTTTCTGAAAACCTTCACACACACCGCCATCAATTTACTGTAATCAGCTGCACTGTCTAAAACTAAACAGAGGAACAGAGACTTTTGTTAAGCCTCAAACAAGCACTGCATCTCTGGGGAATGGAAGGTTGATGGTCAGCCCAACGGGCTATCTGGATGTGGCACAGTAATTAGCGCTCTTTAGGGGTGTGATTTTGGAGTCAACGTCGGGCGTTCTGTCTGATCCCAATCAACTCTCCTTTTATTTGCTAGCTGGTGAAGAAGCGGTCGGGGGCGACGTGTTACCCCTGCCTCATGCCCAAGTCTCTCTGTGCACCCATGATGCCAGCTGAGTACACCGACAGATCCACACAGGCTAACATTCAGGTGAGATATCAACACCAAACCACATGGGTGCCTGCTTTCAACTGAAAATTTTGTGTGTTATACAATTTGGATTTAGATGTGTGTTTGTGTGATAATTGAAAGCATTTATTGTGATTGTGTTTATTCCCCCTTTTTTCCTCCCCTACATACTAAAACAAGGTTTTGAGGTCTGTGTGCCAGTGGTCTACTGGGTCAAAGGTTCATGAGGAGTCCATTCATTTAGCCTATGTATCGGCCATCCAGAACAGCAAACACTTCATCTACATAGAGGTAAATCCAGTATTAATTTGTACAGGTACTGTTTATATTTGGCAATAGCCAAATATACATTGTATTCCATGTTTCTATATACATGGAGAATGCAGGAATCCTACGGGGAACATGCAGGAATACTGCAGGATTTCTACATGGAACATGCAGGACTGCTACAAGGAAGGAGAAGTTACTTCTCTGTCCCAGAGAAGTGACATATATACATGTATTTATATGTTACTTTAATATGTTATGTTATATTAAAATAAAGTGAGTTTGTAACTATGTAACAGTATGTTGAGGAGTAGTAACATTTACTATAAAAAAATCTTTCTGCCATACATTTTTTATTGAATCAAATACTTATCTAGCCATCTCAGCTTACATCAGTCGAACTGGCTAAATGTTGTATAACTTAATTTGTTTGTTGAAACCTGATTAACCTATTAAAGTTAAAGTAACAAAAATATTTGTCATGACTTTTGTCATATCATGTTTTACAGTGTAGTGTAGTTTCCTTTGAGGGCAGCCATAATGCTGAAGTGGCCCCCTGTGAAAATGAGGCTGCATGTTGTTTGTGGCTAAACATATAACGCGTTCAGGTAAACCATTTACATCTAAAAGTAATAAAATAAAATAGATTAAATAAAAAAATCAAGGAATGAATTTATGAATGAATGAAATAGCAAGGCCTTTTAAGTCAATATATTTGTCTCATAGTTTTAAATAAATATTTTAAATATAAATTCAGACCATTAATGTATAGCGGATATGTAACAGATTTTTGCTTGCAAATCATTTAGCAACATTTCCATTGAAAATAATTGGTCATAATAAATTATTTTGATGAAAAAAATCTGAATTTAAACAGAACAACTAAAATATATATATTTAAATCATTGTAATTCTTTAATAATCTTTAAGCACCAATTCGTCCCTTACATTGTTTTATTTTTACTTAAATGCCTTAACGGCAGCTCTCTTTCACCCATCTCTCTCTCTCTGTGTCATCTCTTTATCTCTCAGAATCAGTTCTTCATCAGTTGTGCTGACAAAACTATCCACAACAGCATTGGCGATGCTCTCACTGAGAGGATCCTGCGGGCATACAGGTGCATCACCACAATGGACACTCTTGTAAACAAACATGAACACAAAAAAACCCATTGCTGTGCGCTGTGTCATCTAACTCCTCTTCTGGCTGGCCACAGGGAGAAGAAGAGGTTTCGGGTGTACGTGGTGATGCCCCTGCTGCCCGGCTTTGAAGGTGACATCTCTTCAGGAGGAGGCCAAGCCATCAAAGCAATCATGCACTTTAATTACAGGTAATATCCCTCCAAAACATGCGTCTTCTGTAATCACCAAATTGCCACAATTAAGGGCAAAAATTCAGGCTGAACGGGCACTCGCAGCAAATTACATGTCTGTGATGTGGAAACAACAGACCCCGCTTTTTGTGGGCTACAAAGAGATGATTAGAGCCCCGGCTTGAGCTGGACTATAGATAACAGGAGTGCACTGCAGAGTCACTGGGGTTCAGCGAGCAATGTGATTGGTCAGGAAAAGGAGAATTCAGATGTGATTGGTTCAAGACAGGATAAATAAATATATGCACCCATGTGGTTATGAATATGTTATAAAATATGCACCCATTTGAGGTTATGTAAATACAAGCTTTTATTTTGGATGTGATTTATTGTGATTAATCTTTTGACGCCACTATATATATATATATATATATATATATATTATATATTATTTTTTTCCATTGCAGGACAATGTGTCGAGGGGAGCAGTCTATTATTGAGAGGCTCAAATGTGTGAGTAAGTAGACTAGCATGTGGAAGTTTAAATCTACAGCATCCACTTTTTTCTACGCAACTAAATGTTTTGCGTGAATTATGGGTGATAATTGTCAGTGAAGTGTCTAAAAAAAACTAAGGGTGCGTCTCATCTGATCTACTCTGCTGTCTCAATTGCAAAATTCCTCCAGTGCACAGTGCATTATTTTTAAACATTTCTGCATTTAAATATACAGTATATTTCAAATTAAATATTTTTACATATAGTTGTATTTGAGTAAAACTTTTTTTGCTTTGTTCAGTACATTTCTTATAATATTACAATGAAAAATGCTGTCATTTAGAGAATAAAATCTTGGCATGTTTTCAGACATGTTTATGTTGATTATTTAGACAACGCATGTGTTTTGACTTCAGAAGAGTTAAGAAATCAATATTTGGTCACAACAAACGAAAACATTTGTTATTAGACCAATTGTCTTTTTCTAAAAAAAATATATATATATAAATAAAATTAGGCGTCACGGTGGCGCAGTGGGTAGCACGATCGCCTCACAGCAAGAAGGTCGCTGGTTCGAGCCTCGGCTGGGTCAGTTGGCATTTCTGTGTGGAGTTTGCATGTTCTCCCGGTGATCGCGTGGGTTTCCTCCGGGTGCTCCGGTTTCCCCCACAGTCCAAAGACATGTGGTATAGGTGAATTGGGTAAGCTAAATTGTCTGTAGTATATGTGTGTGAATGAGTGTGTATGGATGTTTCCCAGTGATGGGTTGCAGCTGGAAGGGCATCCGCTGCGTAAAACATATGCTGGATAAGTTGGCGGTTCATTCCGCTGTGGCAACCCCAGATTAATAAAGGGACTAAGCCGAAAAGAAAATGAATGAATGAATGAATATATAAAATTAAAAATAAACTAACTTTACTTTTTTCATTACATTTTTTTTTATCAGACATTAGAATAAAGCAACAGAGTTGATAAAAGGTAGGTCATGTGTATGAATTAGGGTACTGATGAGGGCAGTAAGGAGCTTGGTTCATCAGGACACAGATGATTACATGAGACACAACGTCAAACCGGAATTTATGAACAACAGCAGAACTGATATTTTCATTTTGAAATTGTTTTTAAAGTTCGAAATCATAATCTCTTACCCAAAGATCACACACATTAACTACCCCTGAAGCACTTTTGGTTTGGTTTTGGTTTTAGTTTTTAAAGTACATTATAGATAAATGATTTGATTGTTTCATATACCAGCAATATTTCAACCATTAATCAATAATAAATGTGTGTTGGACTGTTCTGTACCTGTTTAACAATGCTCATTTACTGTTAAATATAAGTAAACTGTTTCTTAAAAAAAAAGGAAAAAAACATTTAGTGTGTCATTTTGTTGATGGAGTTGGTTCATGTGATTGATGTTTTGTGATTCAGAACTTCTGCTAATATTGAGCACTGATGTTCACTGATGTTTCAATGCACTGGAAGAATTTTGCGATTGAGACAGAGCTTAAAATGTTTTATTAGTGCTCTGACTAGTGAACAAGGGAGCTGATTGAGATGCATCCTAAATGATTCTCCTCACAGTTCATCTATTGAATATTAAAAAGCAGTTCATTAGTATTAAGCAAATAAATTTCAGCAGATCACGAATAATCCCAAAAGCTCAAAAACAAGTCTTTTTGACGCAAGGATGTCTTATAGATATTGTACAGAAGGGAACACAAAGAGAAAATTATCTGGAGGAATAAAAAAAACATAGTGAACTCAAAAGAACTTTGGCCACAGATATGATAATGTAATATTAAAATACCAAAAAAGTAATGCACAAAGCCAAACGTATACCTCTCAATCAGTTTTCAGTATGCATATGGATGTATTCCAATATATATATGGGAATTGTTTTAGGTTTTTTTTAATGTAAATTCCCCCAAAACGAATGTTCAACCCATAATTCTTTACAAAAAGTGCCAAACTCATGTGTGGAGAAATGGTCTATAGCTCTTGCATCTGCAAATATCATTTCCATGAAATGTGCATTCTTTATAACCGCACTAGCATGTGCATGTGTATGTCTGTGCAGTGTCAGATTGCTGGATCAAGTACATCTCATTCTGTGGTCTTCGGACTCATGCTGATCTGGATGGTCGTCTGGTCACTGAACTCATTTACGTGCACAGCAAGCTCATGATCGTGGACGACTGCACTGTCATTATTGGTCAGACTCTTTGCACACACACTGAAAATAAGATTGGGTCGTTCTGTAAAAGTGAGGCCATTTGTGACAGATAATATCAGGGATATTATTATTATTTTTTATGGTTTCAGTTGAACACATTACGGCTAAGAAGTAACGATGCAATTTTTTGAAGCCCCACTAAATCTAGAGTAGCAGGGCTATTACTGAACCATAGATATTTAAAGTAGTGGTGGACAATTAGTTTTTTGGTTTTTAGCTCAAAAGGCTGTCAAATAGAATGAAATATAACATCTAAATATACCTATTTAATTTTAGTTGTCTATTTTTTGGATTTAATATTTCAGTACATATTCCATTTCTATACAACATTTATAGTTAAATATTGAAATGTTTTTTATAAAAATAGTTTGGTTGAGGTAATAAATTGGATGCAGACAAGAAATTATTATATATATTTTTCGAATGTTTCATTATTTAAATACTGTATCCTTCTCAAATTCAACATTTATTTATATGTATAATTATGTGTTTGTGTAAAACATGTTTTTGTTTTGTTTGGAAAACTAGTGATGACATTTCTTCTAATATTAAAATAAAAGTATACAGTCATTTAAGTATTGGTAAAAATAACAAAAAGGTGACATGTTTTCAGACATGTTTATATTCGACATGTTTTAAGAGTAAATTAATCAATATTTGGTGAAATAACCTTGACTTTTCAGTCCCAGCTGATGAAAAGATTTGTTATTTTAACCAATTCTCAAACAAACAAAATAATAAAAAACTAAAAATGGCAACATTTGTATTTGAAATTTTGAAAAAATCTTACCAGACATTAACAGAATAAAACAAACAAAAATAATAACACTTTAATTTTCATTTTATCTTGTCCGTTACAGTGAATAATTGCATGTAAAGTTATTCCTATACTGTTTTTTGCTTACATTTCTTTTATTTAATTTAACATTTTTCGGTTCCATTTTCCGAATTGACAGAGCTGTAATGTTTATCATCTGAAAACTGTAATCGCGTGTTTCTCCACTAGGGGTCGCTGCACGCACACAAAACTCTCCTGCCGTAAACCTGCGCAGAATAACAAACATCAACAGATGTTTATGAAAAGCCCAGTCACGCCTGTTTCCTCAATCAGTACAAATGCATTATTAAAATCCCATTAACGGCGCTCAAATCCTGTTTGTCTTTATCAATCCCAATTATCCTCTTATCCTTATGAATGGGCTTTGAAGAAGAGAAAGAAGAAATGTCAGTATTTTCCTCCGCCGTGTCCTTGAGGCTCTCGGTAGAGGTCAAACACAAACCCTGATCCTCCCCGCAGGCCTTCAGCAGAGATGTGTGTGTGTGTGTGTGTGTGTGTGTGTGTGTGTGTGTGTGTGTGTGTGTGTGTGTGTGTGTGTGTGTGTGTGTGTGTGTGTGTGTGTGTGTGTAGGC
>CAIGQV010000001.1:15313173-15329483 GCA_903798115.1 Danio jaintianensis
GTGTGTGTGTGTGTGTGTGTGTGTGTGTGTGTGTGTGTGTGTGTGATGATGCTGTCTGTGGTGTGCTCAGGCTCAGCCAACATCAATGACAGGAGCATGCTGGGAAAGAGAGACAGTGAGATGGCTGTGGTTGTGGAGGACACTGAGCTGCAGTCGTCTGTCATGGATGGAGAGAGTTTTCAGGCCGGCAGATTCGCTCGGTCTCTGCGCGAGGAGTGCTTCAGGTCAGCTTTACACAACTTCACAAACACTCATCGTGTTTCAATGCTGTAGCAGCGTCGTCGAATTTATGGTGGGAAAGAAAGCGCTTGAAAATTCTCAGTTTCTCTGAAATTAGGTTTGGATTTAACTGAAATGTTTTTTTGTTTTTTTTCCTACACCACACTGTAAAAAAATGCTGGGTTCCACACATTCGATATGTGTTGGGACAACATGAAGAAATTAAGTTAACTTAATAATTTTTACTAATTTAAGTGGATTGAACATAAAGCAATTGAGTTGTCGCAAAAAAAACAAACCCATCATGACTTGATTGTTTCAACTCATTTAAAATTTTTCAGCTCATGTACATTTTTTTTCACATTAAAGTTTGAATAAACAGCAAATGTCATTTTTGAGTGTATAAATGTATATTTTTTTATGTTTTATGATGGTATGATTATATTTATTCTAAATTTGAAATAAAATAATATTGTAACTTTGAACTCAAATAAGAAATGATTCATTTGCTGTGATTGAAAATCAGGGTTATTCCATCAAATATTGATTCTTCATTTTTCTGGAGGTAAAACAGATATTGTTTGGTCTAAAACGGAATGAAATACGGCAAAAAATAATAATAATAATAATAAATAAAGTTTACAGATTAAAACATATTACATTTCACCCAAACACCTAAAAGTGGGAGCAAAAAAGAAAAGAAAATCAAGCATGTTTTCAATGTTCTGTGACATTATTTTCATTAGTAATTTTACTTACTAAAACTGCACAATGGACAAATTTAGAACTACTGTAAACTTTTAACAAAATCATTTATATAATTCTAGAATTTTAATGAAATAATTATAAAATGATGCTTAATTTTAATTGATTTAATATTTATCAAAAACATGAAATAAAGGTCCCATAATACAATAATATATCATAAAATAAAATAAAAAACGAACTACAGTCAAACATTTTTTATATATATATATATATTTTTTTTTACAATGTACGTCTTTACAGTTTATTGTAAAAGTGCTATTTATTTATTTTTGTAATTTCTCGATCTCTCATTTTAGACTTGTTCTTGGCTTGCCAGAAGACAATACAGACATCAGCGATCCCGTCAGTGACCGATTCTACAAGGAAATCTGGATGGTGACCGCAGCCAGAAACGCCAGTGTGTATGACAAGGTAAATAAATCAGTCCAGTGAAGAGCACAGCACTGACCTTCCTCTCCGCACGCTACAAATAGCCCTTGATTCATTCTTAGAAAAGAGCTTCCTTTTATCACTGATCGCAGAAATGTGATTAACCGGCTGTCAATACAGACGGATGTTTACCTGTGCTCTGATTCTGCCTTGTCATTCCAGTGTTTCAGTCTAATATTAGATCAATTTGCTGCAGTTTTGGCTTTTTAAAAATTTGCTTAAAGGGATAGTTCACAAACAAAATGTAATTTATTTACGCTCCCAAATAAAAATCTGATAAAACTGTATGACAATATATGCGAATGACATACAAGTTCATATATCAATTTGACACATATAAAATGTCATATATGCAACATATATTTTGAAATATTGCCAAAATGGCTGCTTATATATATTTTTAACCATTGGAAAAACAAATACGCACATATACAGTGTTAGGGGAGAGTGGGGACGAAAGTAACATTTTTCATAAAAACCTAATTTTAAAAGATAATGTTTTTAGCAGAAATATAATTTTGCTGTGGTTACTAGCTCACAAGAGTGGTCTATCAAAATCAGCTGTTATTTTGTATCAATGTAGAACAACTCCAATATAACTTCACTTTAAACAAAAGTTGCACATTGTTACTTTTGACCCCATCAGCAGGGCTGAAAGTAACACAACCATATTTTCTGGCTTATTCGTGTTTATTTTACATATATCTGATTATGATTTTGTTAATGTTTGTCCTTTATTTTGGCAAAAAATATTAAACTGCATTTTCATTTTAAATTTCACTTTCATCAAATGTTTCAAAAGCAACCCAACAATGCAAAATGGTAAAATTTTCTACAATTTTTAAATATTTTTTATTATTATTTGCAATATGCATTAACATATGAGATCAAGGGCAACACGGTGGCGCAGTGGGTAGCGCTGTCACCTCACAGCAAGAAGGTAGCTGGTTTGAGCCCCAGCTGTGTCAGTTAACATTTCTGTGTGGAGTTTGCATGTTCTCCCCGTGTTCGCGTGGGTTTCCTCTGGGCGCTCCGGTTTCCCCCACAGTCCAAAGACATGCACTATAGGTGAATTGAATAAGCTAAATTAGCCGTAGTGTATATGTGGGTGTGAATGCAAGAGTGTATGGGTGTTTCCCAGTGCTGGGTTGCAGCTGGAAGGGCATCCGCTGCGTAAAACATCTGCTGGATAAGTTGGCGGTTCATTCCGCTGTGGCAACCCCAGATTAATAAAGGGACTACGCCGTAAAGAAAATGAATGAATGAATATGAGATCAAAACACTGAAAACTAATGTGGAAGTGTTTGTCTACTCTATAAGGTTTGTCTATTAGCAGTGGGACATAAATAACAGTGTTACTTTTGTCCCCACAGGAACTCTTGCCATTTACTTATAAACTGTAAAACTCAGACATTGCAAACTTAAGGATGTGTTATTGCAGTAAATAACCTGTAGATTGATCATTACTGTGACGCATGAAAAGAAAAACACAACTTGTAATAAGGAAAAAAAAAGTACCACTACAATGATTTACTTTTTGCGCTTAAAAACTGAAATTTGGAATTTCAGAGTTTGGAGTTTGGAACATTTGGATATTGAGTATTTTTTTGTTTGTTTGTTATTGGTGTTGAGAATAGTCTCCATCTGCGTCTCTGCAGGTCTTCAGATGTCTGCCGACTGATGCAGTGCTGAACTATAAGATCCTGAGGGAGTACACGTGTCGTCCTTGCATGGCGGCTGAAGACCCGGCACAGGCCTGCTCTGAACTCAAGAAGATACGAGGTTTTTTGGTCCAGTTTCCCTTGCATTTCCTTTCTGAGGAGAACCTTTTCCCTTCCTTCAACTCTAAAGAGGGAATGATGCCCATCGAGCTGTGGACGTAGAATCTCTCAACCCTTTAATGGCTGTTCTCTCTTTTCCAGCATGTCATCTAATGATGCTTTATGTGCTGTCAGTATCATTCATACTTCTGTAGAGCAAAAACTGCCTCCGTTACCTGTAGATGCTAGCTTTAAAGGGATAGTTCTCATTTCCTCTGCTGGTTCCAGACCTGTTTTTCTTTCTTCAGTTGAACACAAAGGAAGATATACTGAAGAATGTAGGAAAAAAAACAAAAACCTTTTTGTTACTACTATAGATGTCAGTGGCTTTTTCCCCCAGCATTTATCAGAATATCTTGTTTTGAGTTCAACAGAAGAAAGAAATTCATAAAAAGTTTACAACTACTTGAGTAAATTTTCAATTTTGGATGAACTGTCTCTTATGAAGGAATAATTCACCCAAATATGAACATTATAATATGTAACAGGTACTGTATTCATTTAGTTTTGCCTGTTTATTATTATTTTTACATTTTACTTGGGACTACAGTTTTAGCAAAAAACAAAAAAAATCTTTAATGTTCCACTGAAGAGGAAAAAAAAAAAAAAAAGTCACTTGCATTTTGAATAGCCGGAAGGTGAGTAAATTAATTAATCTTTTTTTTTTTTTTATCCTATTAAATGTTGCTGTGAAGTCCCAAAGCTTCACTCTTCTACTGTGTTCTGATGTCCCTGTAGGTTTATAACTGAACTCTTTTAATCAAATATACATGGGCACCGTGGCTGATGTAAATAATTTAATTTGTTCTCTATGTAATCATCTCTTTTTATATGTGCACACTTCTCTTCAAAAAGCACCGGCACTTCTGCTAATATCACACTTTTAATTTAAAAGCACGCAATAAACTGCTGCAATTGTCATTTTTACAAAATATATTTAGAGAATTTCAATATATTATTTAAATTAATTTTGTATAATTATGCATCTTTCTTATAATATTTAAACCTTCTGGAAAAGTCACAATCACAAAGACACACATAATAATACACTTACATTCACTGTCTTGCCACGCAGTAACGTCTGCAAGTGTTTGCATTTGATGAGCCGTAAGCCCAGAGTTTACAACACAAGATCATTGTGGAGCTTACAAACACCCATGTAATGAAGACAAATGATGTTGGCACAAAGACAGACAAACAAACAAAGAGAACGCTATGGCTTCAGTTAGGTGCATCGCATGCCTAACCGTTAAATCTAGATTGCAGATTATTAGACTCTTGTATTACGTTACATAAACTTCCTGAGGACGCATTTCAGCTGCTCTTTCATCACACATTTTTCAATTCTCACTGAGAAATTTCCAACACTGTAGAGTGAGCATTAGCATGGTTGAAACCGGTAATTATGTTTTAAATTAAGCAAAAAGTGGTTTGATTGGGTGCAGGAGTTGCTTAAAGCTATAGTTCACCCCAAAATGAAAATGTCTTCTCCATTTACTCACATTCAAGTGGTTGTAAACTTTTAGAAATTTCTTTCTTCTGTTGAACAAGAATGTTGAAAAAAAAAAACCCATCAACATCCATAGTAGGAACAAAAACAAAATACTATGGAAGTCAATGACTTTTTCTTTCTTTCTTTTTTTTAAATAACATTCATCAGTATCACGTTCAACAGAAGAAAGAAACTAAAACAGGTTTGGGAAAATTGGAGGATGAGCAAATGATGACTACATTTTCATTTTTGGGTGAACTATCAGAATAATGCAGAGTAGGAACACCTACATGAATCTAATACAAGAATGGAATAGTGGCTTTAAGCTTCAGATATCAATGAGGTCATCTCCGCTTTCATCACTTTCCACAGTCAGTTGACGTGTCCACCATTTCTTAACTTCAGAGCCTGAGGACGCCTCGTCACTCCCCGGGTTCATCTTACACACCATAGACTTCACACTCGTGCGGCCTGAGGGACAAACACACACACATCATCATGCAGAACAAACCATAAGCATGTCTTTGTTTAGTTTCAAACCTGTTTAAAAAAAACAAGGGAAATTTGGCATTCTTATTTCTTATGCCAAAATTGACTTTTACATTTATATAAGAAAATAGGTCACAAATTACAATAAGGTTTACTTGTTAAAGGTGCCATAGAATGGACATCTGTATATACCTAGCAGGCATAGTTAACTAATATTAGTTCAGTACATGGGAATGAAATGACCTGACAATGATCATTGTTTAATCCTCCTCATATAAATCCCATTAGAGCAAAAGATCACAGAAAAATACACCAATTAGAACATAACACTGTCTGTTACGTATCACGGGATCATTAATGTGCCTAGTAAGATAACAGCAACAAGTGTTTCGTTGTTTCCTTTTGTTCTAGCCTTAACACAGCTATGTTTGCTTCCAAACCTGTAAAAAAAAAAAAAAACAAGGGAAATTTGGCATTCTGATTCATTATATGCCAAAATTGATATTATTTTAATTTATATATAATAAATATTTTTTATTTCATATATATATGGGACATAGTATTGATGTCAAAATTGATGGCCAAATTGGATCATAAACTCGCATTACTTTGCCAACATTTTGAATGAATAAAGACATGAAGTTATTCTGTAAAGCACATGAAGCTAATTTGACTTTATAGACTTATTCCAGGTATGATTCCTATGGATCTGTTACCTGAAAGCTAGTGAATTCTATGAGAATTCTGTCACTTTTCATTGAAATTCTCAGAAATATTATGTAATGATAACAAGTCAACATTCAAAATCAGAAAATTGAAAAACAAGTGACTGGATACAATTTTTCAAAGATCAAGAACCACCTCATGCTTTTTCAGACTGGATGTTGATTTTTTTTGACACTGATAAAAGTTTTGTTGCAGGTAGGAATACATTCACTGTCCTGAGATATTGAGTCCTTTTCCAGATTTATAATATAGTTATTTGTTGTAGTGTTATATTATAGTCTTTGTATTTTCATGAGGACGGTTGCATTCTTCAAATGATTTTCTGTGTCATCCATTTTTGTGTCATGATGATGAGCACTACTACATGTTTCTAAAGAATTGTTTTTTAATAATGGAGAATTGGTTGCCATATTGGTCAAAATCCTCCTGTTTACTGAAATACTAAATGAAGAAATGACTTTAAAATTGGAAGAATTCACTTTGGGAATCTGAAATACTTCTAGAATGTAAATGTAATTTGATTATCACCTCTTTAAAATGTAATTATGACGAAATACAATTATTTATTTTTGTATTTTAAATAAGTAACACCATTACATGTATTTTATTACTCTTCAGCCCTGAACATATTGTATCAATGCATTCTATGGCACCTTTAACATAACTGTAACATAACAGAACAATACTTCTATTAAACCAAGTTCATTTGAAAATTTGCAATGTCATAATTTTCTATTCAATTTTTAGAAAAAATATATATGATAATTGTTTTTAATATTTTATCGCTATTACAAGCATCATTATTTAGTATAGGATGACACTTTATGTTCTATCGCTCATTTGTAAGAATAAAAGCTTTAGACCTGCAGGAAGTCTCCACTGTCCCAGCTTCCTCTGGGGTCGATCAGCAGAGTCCTGTCTGTATCCACTGCGGTCTGACAGTGTGGGGCTCAGTAACGTCTGCAGGCCGCTGTTCTGCTAGGACACAACCAGAAGCATCCATTCAAAGCACTTCATCAGAATTAAGAGCACACAGAAACACACACACACTGCTTTGTTCACCTCGGGCTGGGTGGGATTGTCCTGGTTGTGTGTGTTGGTGTCTTCGCTGGGGACGGTGGTCTCGATGCTGGGGGGGTTGAGCAGCCGCCGCAGGTCCTGCTGTTGACTCTCTCTCAGACTGAGGATGATGCTGCACGACTGCTGCTGCTTCTGGAGGAGGAAGATGCTTTCATTCAGCTCATCCTGCATGTCTAATATCAGCGTCTGAAGCAGTCCTATCAGCCTAATTCTGCTGCAGTAAAAGCAAACCCACTGCAGCTAAGCAATTCTATCTGTGCCTCTGTGTGTGAGTTTTAGAGCTTTGACTTTGTTCACATCACAGGCTGAATGCGCCTAATTGTGATTTCCTGCTCAAATCAGATTTCTTTGTGAGAAGAGATATCAAAGTCCCTTTCAAGGAAGTCAGTTCACTCGCTGGCCAAATATATGGAACCACTCCAGGAGACTGTTTTAGATATTTGGAGATCTATTACTATGAATGAAGAAAAAAAAACAAATCTCTAATGTAATGCGATAATTTTTCAAACATATTTCAGTAACAAATTCTGTCCAATAAATGTCGCTTATGCTCACATAATGTTAAACAGGCATTGATTGGTTCTATGGGAATTCTAACAGCAGTCTTCTACATTTCAGGAGAGAGAGGAGAGTGCATTGTTAGATATTGGAGTAAACTGAACAGCAATACCCTTTAAAAAAAAAAAAAATCTTATCAACAGCGGACAATAAAACTTCTCAGCCTTCTACAGAAAATGATTAGATTAATGATTATGATAATAAAAAAATAAAACCAAGATTTAGGTCATTATAATGCAATATTATACTCATTAAATGTCAAGCAAAATGACAAAATAAAATAAATTCACTCAATTCAGATTAAAGTCTTTGAGAAATACATTTTTGAGAAAAAAAGTTTTTACATTTTGAGGAAAAAAGTTTAAAAATGTTTAGAATAAACTGAAATTCCAAGAAAATATGTTATTAATAAGTTATTTAAAAAAAAGACTATGAGGTGCTGTTCATGGCGGTGGTGCTGAATTGGTTGATGTGGATTGTACAACTGTGAGAACTGTATTTAATCCCAATCTCATGATTTCATTGTCCACTGATGCTAAATTTAAATGCCGTACATCATTTCCGTGTGTCGGGGAGCTACTGAATTCGCTTTTAAATGAGCAGTGCTGTTTCTCACTTTTACTTTCAATTTTGCCATCACAGGTTTTCTTTGTAAAGGAGGAATAGTTTAGATAAGATATTTAGCAATGAGCTCAGCATTCGTTGAGCATGAAAGACCATAGTTTCTCTTATTATTATTATTATTACTATTATTATGGCAGTTTCAGTCATGGTAGCCAAATGACTAATGTTTTCTCTAGTAAATATGCGCATACACTGGGTCTGTGGAGGCACCGTCATTTGATTTAGTACAGTATCGCTGCCCCACCAAATTTAGCTTGAAATTTATAAATCTTTTAAAAAATGAACACGTTTCTTAGAATTTAATGTTTATTCTCAACATTTTATTTAGTAGATAGATAGGCCCTAATCCTCTTCCGTAGTCATGCAGCATCTGAATTGGGACACTGCTACGATGTGTGTTTGTATGGACTCACGGCTCGGATGCGTTTCAAGCACTTCTTCAACCACATGCGGATGGTTTGTTTGGCCACTTCCTCCTCTATAGTGTATTCAAGCTGCTCTCTCGCCAACAGCTCCTCCAGCTGAAGACTCTTGCGGATATCAACTGAGCGATACGACAGCATGCTGAAACACACACACAATCATACATGGCTTCATATAGGCCACAGAACATCAACAACACAGCAGTGATGATGGTACAGTATGACCCTTTCAGTGCTAGCTGATTTTGGGCTGGGAAAGAAGATCTTATTTCAGAAGATTTGTTATAACAGTAAAAAAAAAAAAGTGCTAGAATTAATAGCTGGCTTTTTCTTGTCTAACCTCAGTACATCATGAAAGGTGACGTCTCCTCCATTGTGCAGACGCTCCATCTCATAACACATGTGTTTGAAGAGAAGCTTGTCTTTGTCCAGATCCACTTCCAGACGACCTCTCAGCAGACGGAGCAGAAACTTCACCCGAGAGGTCGGAATCACTCCCTGCGTCACAAATTTTATTTCAATTAATTAATTTATTTATTCAAAAGCAGATGCAGGTTTCACAAACCTTATCCTAATAAAAAAATCCTGCTCAAATGGCAAAAAGGCTGAACACTGTATGACATTTCTCAGATTATTGCTCTGTTTCTATATACAGTATGTATATATACTGCATATAAATACTATCATTAGCAATAGTTTAATCCCTTAAAAGCATAGTTCATCCAAAACTGAAAATTCTGCCATCTGTCATTTACCCAATATTCACTTGTTCCAAACCTGTTTGACAAACCTTTTTCTTTCTTCTGTTGAACAAAAGAATATATTTTGAAAAATGCTGGAAACCTTTAACCGTTGACTTCAATGGTATTTGTTATTTCAACTATGGAATTAGTGGTTACAGGTTTCAAATATTTTTTTTAAATAATGTATTTTGTGTTCAAGAGAAAAAAAAAGAAACTCATACGTTTGTGACCCATTGAGGGTGAGTAAATAGTGAGTAAATTTTCATTTTTGGTGAACTATTTTTATGACCATTACAGTACTGTCCCATTTAGCTAGTATTAGCAATATGCTTTCATTTTTGGTTCCATACTCATTCTAAGTATTGTGCTAAAATATTTTGGCTATTTGCCTAAAAATAAAAATGATATATACAGTATATACTGTATATTTTTACCACCAGAGAACAGACAATCATAGTTACTGCAATTTTACTATAATAAAGCCATGGTTAACTTTTGTTTGGGATAAGAAAGATTTTAACTACAACTACTTGTTGGCTCTGCAGAGTGTTCCAAATCAGCAGTTTGAGGTTCCTGTCTTAGAAGTCTAACAGACATCAAGGAAGCTCACTAGTTTTGGAAGCAGAGCTTGTGTCTCTAATTTTAGACAGTGTTTCCTGTGCTCAGCTGTTGCAGCCTCAAGTGTTTCTAACTGATCCCAGTACTGCGGTTTGATTCATTAGGGCCAGAAAATGACTGGTGTGCCTCATTGAACTCATCTAGACGAGCAGATATTACTGATCCTACGGGGGGAGGTCAAATCCGCACGCACTTCTCTCTGCTGCTCTCAATAAGGCTGTTTCCCCCTAATGAAGATGACAGCTCAACACCTCTCGCGATCTGTGACAGGCAGTAATAACCTCCAATTACTCTGGAGGTGAGAATGTGGATGCGTGTGATTCATTCATTTGCGGCTGCTGAGAGCATTAACTGAAAATCATCCCCACCGACAGGCGCTGATCACAGGCACGTCCCCCCTCCTCACCTCCCGCTTGTCATCCACCATGTTCCAGATGATCTGGAAGTGACGCAGGTCGTTGTAGCTTAGCAACTGGTCCTCTTCGGTGGAGTAGAACAAAGAGAAATTCTCCACAATGATGGCTGAGGGCGAGATGAAGTGATTAGGGTTGGCTTTGCCTTTGGTTCGACTTACTGTACTGAAGTGTGTGGCTGAAAACATGCTCTGAAGAGAAGTGACAATGATAATGCTTGGCTGATGAATGTTGTACACACACACTTGCTGTGGTGGCAATGAACCTCACCTTCAAATGTGTCTGTTTATTTGTCAGATTTTCACAGCTAATACCTATTACAGCACTTCTTGTGGCAATGCTATGAATGTTTAGTTGAGATTTGGTTATATGTTTAGATTTGGTTACTACATACTACACTGAAAAAAAATTGTTGCAAACAATTTATATGGGTTGAATTTAAACAAATTAAATTTAGTAATGTTCAACTTACAACCACTTAACTTAAAAGAATTTAGTAAACGCAAGGAATCATCTTTTTTAGTAAACGCAATGAATCATCATTTTTTCAGTGTATATATATCAGGGTATATATTTTTCCATGATTTTTCCAAGACATTCAAGCAAATTTTCATGACCTAATGTTTCATGCAATGTCTACATATGCATGGTAAAAAACAATACATGTTCAAATTTATTACAGCATATCGTAAAACACGCAACAATCTATTTAGTTTCAGCTTATATTTATATTATGTAAAATTGATTTAGATAATGCTTACACCGCACTAATAATGTGAGAGTATGTGATTGGCCAAGGACAGAAAAGTAGTAAAGACAACTAACCTATATTCAAGTATACAGATATCTGTTTTCCATGACTTTTCCAAAACTTTGTGGGTTTTTCGGATTTTCCAAAACTTGAAAAATGCCAGGAAAATGCCATGTCAAAATTCCATGACTTTTCCAGGTTTTCCATGACCGTATGAACCCTGATATATATATATGGCATATTACAAATACATTTTCTCGCATATAAGGGCCTACTTGAAACTAAAACTATCATTGCTATGGTGGTTTAAGGTAGTTAGTGCTGGTTTGAAGTTAGTATAGCTAGTGAATCATAAGAACAATGAGAAGTGTTTATAACACTATTTTGACAAAATTTAATGCTAAGGCAAAAAAGAAAGAAAGAAATGGTTGGAATAACTTTGCTTTTTAATCACAACATTAACAATACATTTGTTATTCTGACAAATTGTTATTTTCTGAAAAAAAAAAAAAAAAAGTTCTTCTTATATTTGTATTTTTTTATTTTATATTTCAAATAAATACTATTTCTATTTGAAATGTACCAAATATGTTATCAGACCTAAGCCAGAATTACATTTATTTGACAGATAAAATATTTATATACTATAAATTTCATATTCAAACTTCAAATTGCTAAATAAAAACAACAAAACAAAAACTTTTGAACAATAGTTTAAGAAAAAAACTGTAATATTTACTAAACAACAATTCAGTGAATGCATTTTTGTGTGTGCATAACCCCTTTAAACTTCAAAGCATTACTTTCAAATTTAATATCAATTCTGCATCCCGTTTTCAAATTGGTACAAGGCATTCTAAAAAAAACAATCGAAACGTGCGCTATCTCCACACAGCCCATAAACCAAAAGCAATAGAGACAGAGAATAAACTGGCTTTGACCCAAAGTGATTCAAAGCCTCATTCATATTCAGCAGTGACCAGTGCTGAGCTCACAGAGACCCTTCCAGAAGGAGAAATCGCTCTGTTCTCAAAAAAAACACCCAGATAATAAACATAGAAGGGCGTCAGGAAGAAGAATGAGCGGGGTGTTTTATGAGCTAGTTTTGTCTAGCCTCTGAAACAGGAGGAAATGAGATGGCAGCCTGAGAGATGGAACAGGATATTGTGTCAGCGCTAAAAGAGGCCAAAGATCTGCTTACCTACGAGCAGGTTGAGCATGATGTAAGCGATGATGACATAGAAGGAGCAGAAGTAAATGAGGGCTCCAGCGTAGTTGCCGCAGTCCGTCTCCCAGTAGCGGTGTTTGTCTGGGGTGCAGAACGGCGGCTGCACCTGAGCCAACAAGACCCATAAACAAACAGCGTCAGCACATGATGGATTGGGTTTAAAGAAAACATTTAGAAGGAATGAAACCAGATACTGCACAGTTCTATTTGTGAATCCATTTGACACATTTAACTGATTTGTTTTTTAAAGGGGTACTGTTTAAACAGAGATGTGTGGCTAAATCAGTTCATTCTGTTTTTCTCCAGAAACACGTTGACTGAGATGTACTCTCCTGTTGTACAAATCATTGGATGGGGAAAGTCCCGCCCATTATTGATGACATCTCCCTCATTGGCATAGACACAACCGAGTGAGAAGCAGCATGGGTGTGTGTAAATCTATCCTCTTTTTAAAAGAGGGTCGGGAGCACAATTAAATTTGCATTTGTTGCAACAAAGACCAAAATAACATGTTTTTGGATCAAACCCTATAAGTGGCAATTTCCAAAAGCTATAAAAAAAATAATCTGCCGTATATTTTGAGCTGAAACTTCTAATACACACTCTAGGGACATCAGACTTATCTTACATCTTTTAAAAAGGGGCATAATAGGACCCCTTTTGATTATTTTTTATAGTGAGTACTAAATGACAGTACAGTATTTTTATTTGAAATTTGAAAGATATGATGTTAGATCTGAACAAAAGAATTTATTTGACATTATTTGAAAGTCTTTACCCTCACTTAATTAACTAATTATTTATTTTTGTTTAGTTTATTTGTTTACAGGGTGATTGCACATTAATAAACATTACGGTAAAATGTGCCAGAATTAGCCAAGAATGGTTATTTTTCATCTGTAGACCCCTTACAAAATGTTACAATGTCACACATAAAATAATTTGATTAATTCAAAATCGTACTGAACCCAAACTTTTAAACCGTAGTTAAAATAAATTGTATTAGAGAATTTACACAGCAATTCAGCAGCATGTCAAAAAGATACCGTACAGTTATATATGCAATTCTATTTAACTGAATTGTTTACTTGTTTATGATGATTATCACAGCAAGAACTAAAGGACTGTTTTTACATTTGGAGGAAATGTTATCAGACCTGATCCAGAAAAGTATATTTTTCACATTGAAAGCTTTTATACAAGTATTTACCTCCACTTTAGTTTCATTAAATTGCTGAACAAAAATATTAATTTCTTAATAAACACAAAATCATATGACCCAAACTTTTGAACACTAATAAAAAAAAAAATTGCAATATTGGAGAGTTTACACAGCAATTCAGAAGCATGTCAAATAAAAAAAACTAGATGCTGTACAATTATGCAATTCTATTCTAACTGATTTACTTATTTTTTTATGATTATCACAGCAATGACACTAGATAGCAGGCAAAACAAGGCTGAAAGCCAATCTCTTACCATGCAGTCATGCATGATCTTATTCCAGTCTTCACCTGTGACTATTCGAAACAGTACGGTGATGGCTTTCCCTGCGGTGGAGAAGTTTGCGTGTCTGTTGGCGAAAGAGGAAACGGTAATTTCTCACGCAGAGTCGCTTCTTCTCAAGCTGTCAGCTGTACCTGAAAATTGATTCCCCCAAATGCAAGCAAGGGCACTGTAGCAAAACATTTAGACGGCGCCAATTATATCAGCGCCGCAGGTTGTAGTAGAGTGTGTTACAAATCTGAGTTCTGGCACGCAGACACAATCCAAACATCGCCTCCATGTGTAAGAAATACACAGTATTTGAGTAAAGCTCACCTGTTAATGTTTTCTCCATATTTTACGGTGCCGAAAAGGACGACGCCAGCGAAAGCATAGCACAGCAGCAGCAAAAACATGCCCACGATAATGAAGAAACTCTTGTACATGCTGACGACCACAGTTAGCAGAAGCATCTTTAACGTCACCTGTAAATACAAATGCACAGTCAGGTTTAAAGTGGATATGTGTGATTTTTATGTTGTGTTTAGCATAAAAGCTTTTTTTTTTTTTTATTGAAGCATATTAATTTATGCGTACTTACATGCTTTCCGCATATGGTGAAAAATCTGAATACTATCACACAGGTGCCCATCATGTATGTGTAAGCATTCTGAAGAAAGAGATCAGAGTAATAATTACAGAGTACTAATAATCTCTAATAACCTTTGTTTTGAAAAGTCACAAATTGCTTATTAAATGTAAATTCTTCTAGCAAATGTATGTTCTTTGCATATGAAAATTAAACAACAGATTCTTATTTTCCTGATAGTATGTTAGGCTTAAAATACAATATTACATATTTGGTGTAGTAGTTCAGTTTTAATTTAAATTCACATTGTTTTTAAATGGTAATTTTTTATTTATGGTGACAAAAAAGTCATTCTTATAAGTTTTTGAAAGTAATTTCTCAGATAAGAGTATGTTGATGTTGTTGTTTTTTTACATTCATGTCAGTCTTAATTCTTTTAATTTTGCTCTATTCTTTAGATCCCCTTTAAAAGAAGGGAAAGTAATTGGATGATGAGATATTCTTTGCTGCTGAACAAGGAGAGGAGTCCATACAAAACAATTACAATAAAAATATTACAAGGCAAAAAACAATGTGTAAGATGTTTTCACTTCAATCAGTATTTCAAAAGACCACAGTACACACAATTTTATTTACATAAAAAAAAAAAACTACCATATTGACTAAAAAAAGAAGTAAAAGCACATATGCTGTCCATCAAAATATTCTGAAGCTGCCCATCATTCATTCATTCATTCATTTTCTTTTCGGCTTAGTCCCTTTATTAATCTGGGGTCGCCACAGCGGGATGAACCATCAACTTATCCAGCATATGTTTTATGCAGCGGATGCCCTTCCAGCCGCAACCCACCACTGGGAAACATTCATACACACTCATACACTACGGACAATTTTAGCTTACCCAATTCACCTATACTGCATGTCTTTGGACTTGTGGGGGAAACCGGAGCACCCGGAGGAAACCCACGCGAACACGGGGAGAACATGCAAACTCCACACAGAAATGCCAACTGACCCAGCCGAGGCTCGAACCAGCGACCTTCTTGCTGTGAGGCGAACGTGCTACCCACTGCGCCACCGCGTCGCCCAGCTGCCCATCAGAATATAATAAACATATTTTAAAATAACAACATTACATGATATAATAAAGTAATAACCCCCTTAAGGAAATATTGAAAAAAATGGAAAATGTACAATCATACAAAATTCTAATTAACAAATTATTAATCGTATGAGTTATTTTTTTTATTAAAGATGGTTAGACGTTTACTTCATTTTTAAAAATGTATTTATATATTTATTTTGGTTAATATTTGTATAATTTTGGTCTATTTTTGACAATTTAATTTAGGAATTTTTTTGCAAATTATGCCTATGTAATTTTAAGTTATGATTTAAGTCAAGTATATTCAAGTTAAAATTACATCAAATATCTGCATTAATACAATCAAGTGTGCTATTGGTTTTTTGTGACACATTTGACAATGTGAACTGAAAACATTGTTTTTTTGGCCTCTTAATAAAACAAATCTTAATTGTACAATTAAAAAAAATGAACTGATTCAGCTAAAAGTCCCTTTGTTTAAAATGCAAGAAATATTAGAATGTACCTGTAAAGCAAAGTGCAGAATGATCCATATGAGCCCGAGAGACGTGACGAGTAGGTCATATCTGTTCCTCCTGCTCTGCCAGTATCCAGCTGGTGACATGGCTATCAGCTTCATAGTCACCTGTGGCACAGCAAATTTCATTATGTCATGACCACACAATATTTTCAAAAGACCTTGTGAACTGCAAGGCCTCTGGTGAATTTAATGTGTGTGTGTGTGTGTGTGTGTGTGTGTGTGTGTGTGTGT
>CAIGQV010000001.1:15329883-15340249 GCA_903798115.1 Danio jaintianensis
GTGTGTGTGTGTGTGTGTGTGTGTGTGTGTGTGTGTGTGTGTGTAAAAAAGGAAAATATGTGTGTGTGTAAAAAAATATATAGCCTGGTCTGACTCATGAAAGAACAAGAAACAGAACATGAGACTGTACTATACACAAAATGTAATATATATTTACCTCCAGAACAAAAATGAAAGTGAAAACCACCGACATTGTGGCCAAGGGAAAAGTAACTGCGCCAAGTTCATCCCACTGAAACACATGGAAAAAATGACATTTATTAATGTAATGCTAAGATACAACACCAATATTAGAAAAAGTTACACCATTTTAAAAAATGCTACTGGCTGTTTTAATTTAACATTTATTTAACTGGCAAAAATACAAAGAAAATACATTCAGTATTTTTTATTGACAAACTAAAATATATGTTGTCAATATGAACACATTTAGATTTTGATGCCTTCAACACACTGCAAAAAAATTGAATTGAAAGGTTAACATAATGTCCATATTAAATATACAACAGAATCAAAACAGTAAGCAGATGATCTGGTAAAATGTGAGATAGGAAAAAAGAGCATCTCAGGGTTTTCAAGCAAAGCTGGATCATGAATCATCACTTTGTGATGAGACCAAATAATTCAAGATTAAGTTAATTACATTAAAGGGGTGGTCCACTATGATATCATATTTTAAACTTTAGTTGATGTGTAATGTAGATGTGTGAACATAAACAACATCTCTGAATGTAATTTGCTCAAAGTTCAATGCAAAGGGAGACATTGGCTTTTACAGAGTTAGCTTAGCAAAGTCTACAAGCCCAAAAAAAATACACTCGGGCTAGTGAGATCACAGGGACTTACGGTTAATCGCATTCACCACACGCATACACCCTGCCTAGTGAAGGGGCGTGGCCAGAGGCCCTGTAATGTTATACCAGAGAAAGCTAAAATGCCGTCCAAACGCTGCTATTTCCACAGAGCTCGTTCTGTTTCTGTATTTGGGCTTCCTAAGGACATGACACAAAGAGAGAAGTGCTTACAATTTAATTTTAATTATGTTCCAGAGAATTATAAAAAATATATAGCTAGCATTTGACAAAGGACAGCTTCCAGAATCTCTCCCAGTTCAGTGCAGGATTCGGTTAAAAACTCCTTCAACTGACGAAGCTGTGGATTGTGAGCCACAACCTTTAAGTATTTTTATTTGGCCACAAAAGATATGTGAACGTTTCATATTACTTACACATGCTTATTCCGAATATATGTGAAAGACACTCGTCAGATTTTATTTTAGAGAGCAGGCATGAGGTTTAACCGTGTACTCTTCATTTTCTGTCAGATTCAAGCACAAACTGCTGCGGCAAACAGCTTCTCTGTTTACACAGTGCTAAAGCGCGTGCTTGAAGGCGTGTGACGCTTCCTGGTGACGTGGAGCCGATCCGCGAATCACAGCACATTATGTTAGCTGACCTGTTAGCGGGCCTTTCGGAGGAACTAGGAAATATGACAGTCGTTTTCATGTTAGCTGAGTAGCTGTATATAATCAAAGGTAAGGTATATGAAAATATAACATGATTTAATACAAATGAAGCATGAGCACACATTGCTTTGCATCTTATAAACACAACCAAGCCTTAAAAATACACTGTGGACCACCCCTTTAAGATTCTAAGCTGTTAAACATGCCTTTGTAGTAACATTTTAAGTGTGTGTTGCAGCCACCAAAATCAAAATATATATATATATATATATATATTTAAAGAATGCATTTATTTGGTCTGTATAACATCTGACATCTTTTCTTTGTACTTTTGTCAATTAAGTAAAGGATAAAGTGAATTAACAAATCTTGATTTTAATGAATGTCGCAATTTTTTCCAGAATTGATATTGTACAACCTTATGGTGTTTAGTAGGCCTCCTCACCTTAACAGACAGGAGGACAGACTGTGCTAAAACAAGCACCGCAATCCCTCGCTTGAAAAAGGGATGCTGGGTGATGTCGTACATCTTTGCACGGAATCCACCATTTTCTGCAAATGCAGGAAGAAGTATTCAGATTTGGAAGAGCAGAAAATTAGGGCTTTCCAGAACAATCCGCTGCTCTAGTGGTAAAACAAAGACCTGGTTAAAATTCCCTGACCTTCAGAATAATTTGTGCGCTCTCTTCTTTCATCAATTAAAGCACTCGCCGAGAGAAAATCATCTCAACTGTTCATTCAATGCGCTCGGTAAGAGCTTTACCCTTGGTATTGCTTCGAGATCCGCCACATCATCGTTTTGCTGTCTTTCTGCTAAAGGTCGTGAGGGTCTGACTGGCATTCATCATGTACTATAATCACAAGTTCATTTCAACAGCCACAGAGCGCAGACAGATCATTTGAAGCTAGTTTCAATGGAGTTGGAATTGATGTGGTTGCTCTGCCGAGTGCTGACTAAGGTATTGATTTTTGTGTTATTTCAGAGTACAGAATACCTGCCAGGAAGCACAAAAGAAACTCCGCCTCCTGCCATCCACAGATCTCTAGAACCATCCCTCATTTCAGTTCTTCTATGGCAAGAGCTCAACATTGTTGCAGCAGTGTTATTTTTAGTCTTATCTATGAACTATTATAGCATCAACAGGTGATTTGAATTAGGCTTTCATTTTTGTATTTTCAGCGTTCATTTACATTTTTAGGTATTCTGTTGTACAGTTGAAACTGCAGCCGCAAAAGTGAGTGAGCTTTTAATGAAGCAGCAATTCACTTTTTTATTTAAGACTTTATTAAAATAGCCAAAATACACTAGAACAGAGTTATATATTTTGCTTACTTATGTACTTACATTATCCCAAATGTTTTGAAGAATGTCCAAAAGAAGCTATTTTAATTAGTCACACTATAGCGATTCATACCGAAACTTCATACCAAACTTTTTTTTTTTTTCATTTTTGACAACGGTGTTCGCTCAATAATAAAATAATAAATTATTAGGCCCAGCCCTAATAATAAGTTTTGAATATTTTTGCTCATCCATGAACATGAGCTCTCCAGGAGTCTGATAGGATGTAATGAAGACCACAATTCCCAACAGTAACAGTGTCATCAAACGACACTTTTGTTTGTGAATATGTGCCTTCTAGCGGCAATACATACATATTGTGCCTTTGAAATGTCCAAATACCAGATTTTTAAATAATTCTAGTGCTGTTTATTTAAAAAAATATATCTATAATTTATATTTTATATACATCTATTTAAATCACTGCAATGAACAGTTTTTAATAGTTATAGTTTTAGTTAAAGCAAGTTTTAATAAAATACCTCACTCATTAACTAACTAAAAAAAATACATTTGGTAACTGATTATAATAAGGCTAATTTGTTAACTTTAAATAGCATAAAGTAATAGAGAGTAATACATTTTTACAGTATTTATCAATTGTTTATTTAATAAAAAGGAAATTGTTTGCTTGTTTGTGCAATAACTAACATTAATAAACACAACTCTGGATTTGTTCCATGTCATCCTAATAAAACCTATTGTAAAGTAAGTGTTACCATTTTACCATATTTTTCTCTTATCATATTATTACTATTGTTACATTTATTATTATTAGTAGTAGTAGCAGTAATAGTGGTTGTGGAAGTAATAATAATGTTACAATGGATGGTGGATGGTTAAAAATGGGGATGTTAATTATGCTTAAATTACCCAAAAAAAAAAAAAAAAAGATCATAAACCATTATTCATATTTGATCGCTGTATGAGGGTAATTTAATTAGGAAGCTTGCATAACTTGCAGTATTGCCATCAAAATGCTTTTTGTTTCGTTTGAATTTGTTATCAACACTGGAGGAAGAGCAGACTGTCTTCATGCTGATAGTGAAAAACCATTGGTTCAGCCCATTGTTTACAGGAGGTGGCACAGACGAACAATTCTATTGTGATTTACAAAGAGCGCTGCGTGTTTCTCCATTGGTTAAAATGATACTTGAGAGAATTACACAATGCTTAATGACTAGAAAAGAACAGAAAAGTACTGAAAAGCGGTCCATTGCAGCCTTTGGAGTTTGGCTCAAAACATATCAATCAAATATGCACGCTTGTCAGTAGATTGGAGCATTTTTGGTGTCTAATTGCCACATAAAATATGCCTAGATAATTGCCTACTATGATAATTGTGTTTATTCCTGCCTGCTGTTATGAAACATGTCTTTGAAGTGTCTGTTTCCAGGCGAGCCGACGGCAGTCAAACATAAAAATATAACGAGGCCCCGGCATCACCGCAGAGCCAAATCAATCAGTCAGTCAATCTATGGGAGACACGGGCAGAATCGCTCCTCTTTTTTCGGCTCTAGGGTGCCCACGGTGCCCAAAGTCATTCATACTGCAGGCAGCGCAAACTCTTCTGATTCAAAAGTGAAGTGGTTATTATCAAGTGTGTGATTGCCTTGGGGCTGCACCCACCGCTGAAAGCTTAAATTTAGTTTGTTCTCTACTACAGCAGAGGAGAGCTGATTAAATGCTTCAGGAAACACATGCAAAGCAGGGACGCCTCATTAGCCAGGAGAGGAAGAGAGGAAGATGGAGGGAAGGAAAAAAAAGAGAAAAAGAGATGAGAGACTGCTTCTGGATAATACACTGGCTGTTCTGGTGATGTTCGTCCGTGTGCCACTGAAATGTCGATTTGTGGCTGTCTGATCAGACAAAAACAAAAAGCATGTAAAATAAAAACTATATAAAATAAATATTTAGAACACAGTGTATATAATAAAAAATATTGGTGTTTAGATTGGTGTATTACTGGTGTTTGTTTAGGTCAAAATGTTGCAATGTTTATATTCATTTTTAGACACAATACCAATGTTTTAACTTTAAAAGTTATTTGGTAGAATGACCCTGATTTTCACTCAAAACATTTGAAAGAAATGTTCTCAGACATTCATAGTATAAAACTATTATTATTTGACTATGGAAGCCAATGGTTACAGATTTACATAATGTGAGTAAATGATGACAGAATTTTCATTTTAGGTGAACTATCACTTTGTGACGATGTCATGAATAATAAAAAAAATTGCATTTCTTTGAATACTAGCATCAAAGTGCGTATATTGTTTGTAATTGTATATTGTAAAATTCCGTCTGGCACCCCAGCATATAATTAGATTAGATTCAACTTTATTGTCATTACACATGTACAAGTACAAGGCAACGAAATGCAGTTTACCTGTAGGATAGTGCAGGATATAAGTATAAGTTATAATGTGCAATTATAGAGAAACTATGGGGATATTTACAGATGGCTGTACTATGGACATTATATACAGGTTGTATTAACTATGAACAGAGATTTACAATAGATGAATATATGTACAGGTTGCTATTAATAATCAGAGGTATGCAGATAGATATGAACATAATTACAAATGTATATGTACAGTGGGTATGTACAATTCAAGATGAATTAGTGCAACAGTGTGATGAATATGTGCAATTTTAAACTTCATGAGGTAAACACAAAACAACAGTTTCCATCTAGAGCTCCTTCATGGGACTCCACACTTGTAAACAATCTCTCCATTGGGCTCGTGCAGCTCTCACCTCCGCTCACACTCGTCAGTGATACAAGCCGACCAATCACAGAGCTTGCACTACACGTCGGTGTGACGTGTAGTTAAATTTTTGAGACGGCCACGGCGAGGGCTATGCCACGTGAGACGGCCACGGTCACGGCCGACGGCCACGGCGAGGGCTATGCGACCACGAGTAGGCTGCGCCAGAGCATATGCGTGCACTTGACGCAGAAGTATAAATCAGCCTTAAGTTATGAGGAGATAAAGAAAATCAGGAAAATAATATAAAGATAATTAGGAAACATTACAACTTTAAAGACTCAAACCGGATGCGAAGAGCTGCACCACGTCTTTTTAGAATTCTAAGCATTGTTTTCTACTGTATGACTGTAGGCACACCAAAACTGCCATGTGGGATCTGTCCACATTGCTTTTTATTGTATAGAAAACAATGTAAAGAAATCACATAGTGGGCTTTAGTCTCTCTGCCTCTCTCATTTTCAAAATAAAAGTCTCTCACACGCAGTTAGTTTAATAAAAGCTTAGATAAACGTAAAAATAAGGGGGTTGGATGACGATTGTTCTCATTAGCAAACATTGTGGCCAATCAAATGCAGCTTGGGGTGTACACAATAATCATTCTGTGTGCAATGTAACAGTCTGTTTTGTTTCAATTGGCCTGTTTTTCACCTGGATTTTACATGAGAACTAGGAAACAATGGTGTTTGAGGCTCACGGTATGTCATTTTCATGAACTGAAATCTTATTATTGTTATTTCCAGATTTTCATTATATGACACATTTAGAAAAATATATAAAGAATAGAACATAAAATAGAATGTGTTAGTAATAGCAATATTATGATGGTTTAATTTTGGACCCTGACCTGGACGTGGAGGGAGGTGGAGGGGCTGAGCAATCTTGAGTCGACTCTTCAAATCTTCCCATCTCCTCTGATCTACAGTCAACAGAGCAGTGCCCTAAACAAACACAAACAACATTACTGATCAGATACCAGCCAACAAACCTGACATCTAATCAACTAACAGCAAGGAAATCCCATACCTTATTTTCATTAAAGTTGGCAATGACAACACCAACAAAAAGGGTGAGTCCGATCATACATCCCAGGAACACGAAGACATGGATGTAGATGCCATGAATCTGACACAATCAAAGAGCCCGATCAGTGCAGTCCAGAATTAATGCTATAAAGAGACACTGTTAAAAAAAAGTGACTTACCGGTCCTACTCTGTGAATGATGACATCTCTCACCTCAACCCAACCCTTTAGCGACAATACCTCAAACAGAGCCAGCATGGCATTGCCTACATTATCAAAATTGAAGTTTCGAGGGTTTGCCCTAAAACAGCAGCACAGAAGATAGAGTATTTGTTTGAGGCTTTTATTAGAAAGAAAAAAATGACCATGAATTTTTTTCAACTTTAGTCAAATGAACAATATTTTGACTTGTAGTGAAGTGAAGTGAAGTGAAGTGTAGTGTGGCCAAGTATGGTGTCCCATACTTGGAATTTGTGCTCTGCATTTAACCCATCCAAGTGCACACACACAGTTAGTGAACACACACATACCGTGAACACACACCCGGAGCAGTGGGCAGCCATGCTGCGGCGCCCGGGGAGCAGTTGGGGGGAACGGTGCCTTGCTCAAGGGACTCACCTCAGTCGTGGTATTGAGGGTGGTGGAGAGTGCTGGTCATTCACTCCCCCCACCCCCAATTCCCGCTGGTACCAAGTATCGAACCAGCAACCTTCGGATCACGAGTCCAACACTCTAACCACCAGGCCACGACTGACGTTGTGACATAACTGTGATAATAAATTTCCTCTTTCCCTGCCCCTAAAAGCTCAGTAAACTTCTTTAAGCATACATCATTGCAGTAATGCTCTCTCAACATCAAAATTACCAATTTTTTTTGTTGAATTGTACAGTATTGTTTTGTATTCTGGTTTGGTGATGATTAATCAGGCATTTATTATATTCAACCTCAAAGCAATAATAGGAAAACAAGAAATGCATTTAGAAGGCAATTATAAAATGCGACCTCTCAGTTTAAGACCCAGCACTCTTAATATATTGTAAACCAAGAAAAAGATACAATGATTTATACTGTTCCTTTTTTATAATCTCAGGTATAAAATGTGTACGCCTGTGTTTGTGTGTGTACCCCTGTGTGTGTGCATGTGTGTGTGGACTGGAGACTTTTTTTATTTGCTGAACATGAGCACAATACCTAAAGGATCAAACGCCTTGTTCTTTTCCTGTTACTATGCAAAGCGCTCAAAGATAAAAGAGTGACAACCTTTCCCTCTCTGTGTTATTCCGGTTTAACCGAAGCCTTGCTCACTCTAGAAAGGCTATGGACCCATGTGTGTGTTTTTTGCTGGTCTTCATTATTTAACGTCTCACAAATAATTTGCCATTGTGTTACCAAGCATCTCTAGAGCAATAACACACTCATTGGTGTGTGGGTGTATGATTGTGTGTTGTTTGTGTTTAAGCCACAGGGAAAGATATATCAGCCCCCTGCTCTGTGCCCACGACTAACCGTACGACTGCACTGCAACACTGACTATTGCTTATGGGGAAAATACATATGAAAGATGATGAAAATGTACTGCTGTTTACACAATGAGAGCACTCATCACACTGGTTTGTGCTGTCACAGATGAATTGTTACACTACAGGGATTTCACAAAGAGACCTCAGAACTGTAGGTGTGACAGGTGTGGTTTGTGTTGACTTTTCAAAGAAAATGAATTTCACTTGGTTGTGAAAAATTCATGTTCAGGTATTTTTCTTTAAATGTTCCAACTACGGGCGATGCGGTGGCGCAGTGGGTAGCACGTTCGCCTCACAGCAAGAAGGTCGCTGGTTCGAGCCTCGGCTGGGTCAGTTGGCATTTCTGTGTAGAGTTTGCATGTTCTCCCCGTGTTCGCGTGGGTTTCCTCCGGGTGCTCCGGTTTCCCCCACAAGTCCAAAGACATGCGGTATAGGTGAATTGGGTAAGCTAAAATTGTCCGTAGTGTATGTGTGTGAATGAGTGTGTATGAATGTTTCCCAGTGATGGGTTGCAGCTGGAAGGGCATCCGCTGCGTAAAACATATGCTGGATAAGTTGGCGGTTCATCCCGCTGTGGCGACCCCAGATTAATAAAGGGACTAAGCCGAAAAGAAAATGAATGAATGAATGAATGTTCCAACTACATTATTAAAACCAGAATGAAAGTCTCTTATAAAGGCAGTGGATTACTGCACTTAATTGATGCTTTAATAAAATACACTTTTAACTGACAACTTGTACTTTTACTTGAGTACATTTCTAAAGAAAAAAACTCTGAAAATACAATTTTTAATTTTTCTTTCATGTTATGCACAATAACTATGGTAAACAGACTCTCAAACATGCAAGTGGTGTTTGTTTTCTTACCGTACATTTTTAGGCAGCAAAGTGGCTGTCCAACCCAATAAAAATTGCATATATTTGTTAGATGTTAGTTAATTTTATTGGCAAGTAATGTTTTTAAATTAACATTGTATCTTAAATTTGTATTTTTTAAAAATCTTATAAGGAATGGATAAGTAGCATATTTATATTAAAATAACATTTTCTGTCTGTATGTATACATCAACCCAGGCTTATTGGAGATACCTGCCCAGGGCTACATTTGTGAGAACAGAGAAATACAGTGTGTACTATGGGGTACGTCTGCTTGCAGTTTTCATTTTCATCCTTGGTCCATCCTTACATCCTTCTCACATGCATCTGTGAGAGAGAAGCCGCTCGGCCCTTCCCTAAACCCAACCGATAGTGTTTTCAAAAGAAAACTATAAGCGAAAAGCTGTCGTGGTCGGATGCTTTAACCACAATTTCACACCACTATTTTTTTTTTCATGTCCATATGTTCATGCACAGTGAATTAAACAAGCATATTCAACAATTAAAGTGATGTTTGTATTAAAAAATATAATGAATATTCTTGTTTCATACCAAACTCTTGGCACCCAGAATCCTGGTTTCTTCTCCCCCTCCCTGAGCTTTAAATTCAGGTTCTTTGAAATGCTCACATTGATTCTAAAGATGCCGTGACAGTCATCCTGAAAAAGTACAACATTTCAGTGAAGTACAGAAGATCCTCCACGATGAACAGTTTGAAAAGTCCAAGAATTGCTTCATACCTTGCTGGAGATATGAGGATCATTACATTTGGCAAGTTTTCCAGCAAAGAGTTGCACCCCGAAGGTTGCAAACACCAGCATTAGTGTCAGGAGAAGAATAGAGACCTGTTTGGGAAATCAATAATTCAGTCTACAGCAAAATGGCTTTCCCACAAAAACTGGCCAGTGCATTACTCTCATATACAGTAACACTATAATAAGCTCACAGAAATGTGCCCAAGGGGAACAAAGCTTAATAATGAAAGTCCATAAAGAAATCTCCAGGACAAATTCTGCTGAGTTAATGCTTTACATTACTGCAAAAAAGAGAGCTTCTTGCCTTACAATTAAAGGGCTCATCTTGCGTTTGATCTATTGACCTTATTCTTCAATGCGGAAGTGCGCTCATTTTTGCGATTGTTTTAGAACTTCCGATTCAGCTGCCTATGGGAGAAATGACTAGGAATAATAAACGGCAGAAAACGGTCACACTACTTACTCTACAAACAAGTGTTTGCATGACTATACAGACAAAGTAGAATAATATAATAAGAAAATATCAGTTTGCAACATCAAGCAGCAAAACGAGATGTTTTTAACATCTAAAAATGAATGGAAGTAAATGAGACCGGAAGTCTCGAG
>CAIGQV010000001.1:15343630-15360648 GCA_903798115.1 Danio jaintianensis
CACGCACGCACGCACGCACGCACGCACGCACGCACGCACGCACGCACACACACACACACACACAAGGTTTAGTGAAGGCTAAATGTGCCAAAACGGGATTTTCCTACTCTGCATTCTTCCTGCTCTTCAGTCTCAGCTTATGTAACTTAATTTTGCAGATCTTTGAAACTGGTGAAATCCTTTTAGGACAATGCAGCCCAAAAGTTTTCTTCTAATCCCACACTGGCGTGTCATACAGATCAAAACTTTCTAAAGCCCTTTTCTCAAATTCCATTTCTAGAATCAAAATAGACATAACTAAAGGAAACATGCATAGAGCTAAGTCACATTTTGACCCCCCAAAATATGAAACTAAGACATATTACCTTTATTTTAACTATTAATATTAATTATTATTATTAATATAATTGTTCCAGATTTGTTACCATATATTAACATTTAAACATTTTTAACAAATTTGTTACATTTATTTAAAGCCATGTAACTTTTTCACGTACAGTATATTGCCATCTCGGATGGAAACATATAACTGTAAGTTACTTGCAAAGTTATTAATCGTGATCACCACATTAGACCAGACCTGTCATTCTACATCAACATGACTGTAAGAACTTTCTAGGCATATTGCTTAAAAAATATTCAATAAGTAACATTTCTGCCAGTTTTGTTCTCACCAAATTAAAACTTCTGAATAAACTGCATTACTGAGGGTCTCAACCTTTGAGCATGAAGCACAAACACAGAGCTTCCTGCCAAGTGTGTAATAAAAAATTAAGTAAAAGTGAGAGTACATTTGTTTACTTTTGGACAGAACAATTCAATTGAAAAGACAATTTTCGCATTTTATGTAGTTAGGAACATTGCTTGAACACTGATGTCATATTATTTTCTTCATAAATGCTTTTTGTTATTCTTTTAACCACGAACAATTCACATAGTGCAGCTTTAAATAAGTTATTTATTGAATTTATTGATTTATAAATAAATAAATGCAGGTGTATGCTGCAATCCTTTTATACAGTTTATGAATTTCACAACCCTTTCCAACAAAAATGGAAAAATAAATAAATAAATAAATAAAATTAAGAATTAAACTCTGTATATATTACCAGACTATCATAATGCATAAACCCTAAACATATACACACTTACTATAATTGATGGTATTTTGTGCTGTTCACTGCGCCTGTATTGGGATCCGTATTTGACCTATTCATAAAAAGCCCATTAACACAGTATCAGCAAAGATATGGAAAACAAACACACACACACGCACACGCACACACACACACAGAACATTTTGTGAAACAAACAACATGTTTTTCAGTGGTTATGGTGCAAAGGGATTAGTCATCGCATTGATGTGCATAAAAATGCTACTGTATCTAACAATATAATGCAATGGATGTGAATTAGCTTTAGTCTTACGCATTGAAACGGGCTCTAACAATCATTCGGCAAAAGTTTCGGAATCGATGCTCTCTACCAACGATGAAGAGTGGCTTGTCAAAGTATGGATGGTTTTCCCGAAGTTCCTCCTCTTGGACTTTTCTGTGAATTAACAAACCAAACAAAAGTAACATAACAATAAATCATTCAGAAATCTCATGTACTGCAAACTCAGTTCCCCAATACTGCTTTTAATATTAGAGTCCACTTTAGGATATTCAACAAAAACAAAACAGCTAAAAAGAAGTCTGATATCTCTTGTATAGTCTCTTCTTGCCCTCTGAACATGGCAAATAAATACAGTCGACCTAAAACAAAAGCATTGCTTCTGTGCAATATGTCTTGTCATATATGGATGGCTCTATGCCACCATCAGCATACAGTACAAGAGAAAGATAAGGTGTAATAACTCACACATGGCATGTTTTGTTTGCGAGGAGGAGAGATAAGATCTGTTTGATTGACCGAGTATGTGGAGTGACAGAATTACCGTTTCATCTCAGCCTGCTCCTTCTTCTCTTGTATCATCTTGATTTCACTGTCCTCCCGCTGGGCGTTACGGTAGCGGACCGTGCTAGAGTGCTGCAGAGTTCACAAGCATGTCAGAGATCACAGATAGTGCTGTCAGCTATTGCTCTGTTACATTCGACTGTGTGTGTGTGTCTGTGTGTGCTCACATCCTGAGTGAGTGTTTCCAGGGATTTCCCTCTGCTGATTCTCTGGCTGGTAGAGCCATGTCTGAGGGACCTGTGCCAAAAAGTGCAGGTTAAAGCACGAGCTTAATGTACTGCACTTTAGCCACAAATCTATCCAGTGCTTGTTAAATAAATGAAATAGAGGAGTATGAAATCACTGTAATGCTCTTTCCTAACCGGCGTTCTTGGCGGATGTGATGCTGGACACTGAGAATGGATCTCTCTTTAGTTGGCTGACCCTCAAATGAGCCACTCAGCATACGCTGCCTGGTGCAGGCTCTGGAAAACACACACAGACAAAGCAGAACTAGGTCAAAAGCATATGAATAAATTATGATGTAACACAGTGTGCTATTCTTTTTTTTTTTTTTAATTAAGCCATTATTTCTGGTTCAAATTCTGGCTTAGTCATAAGCAGGTCGCACACTGGACACTCCGTAGCCCATCTGCATTCGTTGTGCGACCTCTTTTACTATATATTACAGCATGTTATTCCAAATTCATCTTAATTCTAAGTTTTCATAGTCAAAATCTAATAACCATCTCCCATGTCATCATTTTGAATGTTCTGTTCAACAAACAAATTAAGTCACATTACAAAAGCTAAATGTTTTCAAATGCCTTTTAAAACAAAAACATTTATCAATTTTGGGTCTGTTCATACCAAGAGAAAAAGTGTCTGTGGTGTTAGTATCAATAATCAGAATAGGCACTTTTCCTTTTTTGAGCCAAATGGTTCTCTTTGTTTAACCGTTTTGTGCCATGGATATGGTTTCATTTTATATGGTGGTGCTGATATCGATAATGTGTGAATGCTGTTTTATGAACATAATCATGTACAATTTTTACCCAAGCCTGCCTAAAATGGGTGGTCTGAGGTATATGTCATATAACGCCGGGACAGTAGTCATTATAAATCATAAAAGTAAGAAATAACTGTGACACACACAGAACATTAAACAGAACATTATCGTGCATTGGTGTGGATGCTAATTAAGCTATCATTATAGTAATCACTTTTGGTGTGAATGAACTTGCCCTCAAATGCAAATGAGTTTTGCATACTGTAAATGTTCAGGATTACAGTATTCGATGATCATCTTTGAACGCCTTTTAAGCTGTCCCACAATTGACTGTCATGTACCCTGTTTTTTGTCCGATGCAGCAGATGGTTCTTATTAGCTTACACTGTGTTGTACAGGTGGACACGGTTCTAAGGAACCCATGGAGAGGAAACTTGATCACTTGTTTTTTTCAGCGTGGTCAAATTTGACCTGTGGTGCACAAACAATTCATGCTAACAGTAAACTGAAGAGAAAGGCATAATCTGGCACATTTAATATGGGTATGTGAGGTTACATATCTACTAAGTTCCATTTCCATTGCTAACAAATATTACTAATACTAATTTAACAATACTGAATTTAGTGACATCATCTGCTAGATTCAATTTTTAAACTTTAAACTGAATAATGGCAATTAATTTAAGTGTTCAAACTTGAATTAAATGAATCATACTTTTTAAAAATCTTTTTTCTCATCATCACATTACACTTCTATATTAAAAAACAAATCTAACCTAAATTTTGGTGGTTAAAACACCATACTTTCACTGTAGTTTTTTCCCTAAATTTCCTGGAAATAAATAGAAGTGAAAAATGTATAGAGCTGCTGGCAACTCTAACAACTGGTTTTGCTAAACATCATGTAAAGTGGTGTCTACATTAAGAAACCAACATCTGTCTAAAACTCTGGGAAATGGTTATCGGAAATCCTATAGAATTCTACAAATAAGCATTCCCCATTTTATGCACTTTATGCATGGCTGAAATTGAGACTACATTTTGGGCTGAAATTATAATTTCTAGTAAGTCAAGAAGCAGAATTTTTTATATATATATATATATATATATTTTTTTTTTTTTTGTTATTATTATTATTGTCATACAAGCTGCAGTTTTTTGAAGATGACCCATATACTGAGTTTGTGACAAGTGACAAGGAATAGTTCATCAAAATATGAAAATAGTCCTACAAAACAGAAACTAAAGTACAGAAGAATTTGATGGAAGTGACACAGCCATTCAACACCTCCTGGAATCATATGGACCACTTTGTCGATGAATGGATGCACTTTTGGAGCTTAACAATTCTGAGACCATCCACTGCAATTACAAAGCTGGAAAGAGCCAAGATATTAATTGACTATTAAAAAGCATATTCACATAAGACAGCTTGAGGATGAGTAAATTATTATTGTCATAAGTAACATTTTTGGGTGAACTATAACTTTAAACAGATATTTAAAAAAATTAGAATAACTATTTGGATAAGAAAAACATTTAAAAGAAGAATCCCTCTACAAACCCTTGTGGTATTTTCAAGGCAAATCTTCCAAAGTTATGTCTGAAAATGAATTGTAACTGGTGAGGCTTTAGCTGTAATTGGTATTGGGAGATTGTTCCGCCGCTGAGATCCCATTGGCTGTTTATGCTCTAAATCAGCGCTGATCTATGCTTTGAAAAGCCTGCTGCTCACCGACGCCTCTCTATTGTCCATTAATTGCAGAGTCATGTACCAGAACACAGCTAATGACAATTTCAACTTCAAGAGAACATGTCGCCCTTATTTATGGCCACTCAGAGTGATGAGTGTCTGGCCGATGAAGGGTGTGTGTGTGTCTGTGTGCGCGTGTATGTGTGTGTATGCAGACAGACCGATCACCCCAGACGGCACAGACGACGTGGGATGGCTACTGATGTGCCGTCTGTCTGCTTAGCACAAGGAGGAGGGGTGAACAAGGTGTGTGTGTCTGTGCGTGTGTGTGTGTGTGTGTAACATGAGGGAGGTAGAAACGGCGACGACGTGATCTGAAATTTAAGCACACAGACGTGAATGGCTGAAGCAAATTGTGGGAATATGTGGCTGCATCGCTGCCAGATTTTGAAACATTAATTTGTTCATTTATGCTCACAGGTGACCCACTAACAGTTATATTGATATGGAGACGCCATTATCTGCTCTGACTGCTGGCCTGGCAGGAAGACAAACATGGAGTCCAAATCATGGAAATGGAGGATCGCAATCAAAACACATCCAGCCCGTATTAGGATTAATGTGTTTTTGCCTGTGGCTGCTAAGGAAGCAATGCTCCACCATTTTTAATTTAAAAACACAGATCAACCTATATCTGTAATATGAGATATCTTTTTTTCAAATTAATTTGAATATTTCCCTAAAATTTTGCCTGATGTTTTCTTAATATTTTATTATTTATATTTTATTTTAATTAGAACATTGTGGGTCTCACTCACTAACTGTGCATAAAATAAAATTAAATTAAATTAAATAAAAAAAAATAAAAAAATAAAATAAAATAAAATAAAATAAAATAAAATAAAATAAGAAAAACAAGCTCACCGCAAAATTTTGTTGACAGTGATTTCCTTTTCCATTAGGTTGCGAGCCCGGATGCTAAATACTGACTTTCGTAGCTGGGAGGAAGAACAGGTTTACACAGTAAGATGTGCAGAGATATGTACACAGATCAATACACAGATCATATACACAAATACATAATACATAGGTCAATACACAGCACAATTCAGAAGTGTACATTTCCAAACAACTATTATTATGTGGGTAAAGCTGACTTTGATAGCAGCAAACAAAAACATCCCAATGTAATAAAGAAAATATTGTTATATAACTGCTGGTTATTTGAGTCTTGTTGCGTGGGAAATGGATCGGTTCCTTTCAGAACATTCATGAGATTATTGTTTGGTCCCTGTGTGTATTGAGGGGGCAGACTGTAGGAGTGATGGAGTGTGCTACCTTCTGATCTATGTATTTATTATCCTCAATGGCAGAGCGTTTGGAATGGTCGCAGGACGAGGATGATGCTGAGGGAAGGCGACGGAACAGACAGCTGGGGTCCTGCTGCTGTCGGTCGATGAACTGCTTCATGAAACTCTCCCTGTGGCACACGCAAACACACAGGAGACTTCACGTCTAACAGGATTCTTAAAGATGAATTCGGAGACGCACAGCATAAATGAATAAGAGCCTTGGCCAATATTGAGAATGAACATTTCATGTTAAAGCCAAATGTGAATCCACAGTTCAAATGTATTTTATTATTTTAGATTATACAAGACTGCAAAATTGTTGACCTTTTCTAAGTAGAGCACAAGTGAGCGTGTGCAAGAGAGTATATCACGTGTAGTGATATTGTAAGCCTTAAATTATACAAATATCACGGTAAAGTTCCTCTAGTGTGAATCGTAGGTGTCATTGGAGCTGCTTTGAAGCTTTTCTGGACTACGACCACATATCCTGATCACTTATCAGAAATATGCGCTCAAACCGTTTCATTCCACCACACTTTCTATTAGATAAAGATGTACAGGTATTCATTTCTGTGGTCACCTCACTGAAATGAATTTTTGCAGGGTGGGATGTCTGGATATGTGGTTGCTAGGATGATCTGGATGTTTGGATTTTTAGTGGCTAGAGTGTTCAAAGTAGTTTAATAGGTGGTTGCTAGGGTGATCTGGACTGTTGCTAGTTAGCTGGTTGTTACTTAGGGTAATGGTTGGTATGGAATTCAGAAAGTAACGATTTGGTAATCCGAAAGGGGGTGGTCTTGATTGTTCCAAGGTCATTGCTAAGGTATGCAGCATGGTAATTAAAAAGGTTGCCTAAGTGATATCGATGGTTGCTAGGTGGTTCCTAGATGGTTGCTAGGTTGATTTAGTTGATTTGTAGATGGCTGCTAAAGGCCCTGGTATACTTTAAAACATTTTGAACAACATGCATCTGAAAAAAAGTTCTTATTGAGTTTGTTATGGCAGTTCAAAAAAGCTCACCAAAGTGAACTTTTGGAGAGTTTATTTTGGATTCTAAAAACCTTTGAGCTACCATTCAGTCTGTGGTGATTATGCAATCAGTGGGTGTGTTCTAGAACTTTGCCTTCTTTAAAGTACAATTTCTTCCCCCAGTTCGTTTCTCATTCCAAGGGGGTCAGACAGGAGAACAACATCCAAAACAACAACACTAGCCATATACTGGACAGTCGAGTGACAGAGTATGAACCTCATCGCGCCACATCTTTTCTAAGAGTTCGCGGCAAATGGAAAGCAATATAAAGCCTTATTTTTGCCCTCAAATGAAGAACGAAAAAAAAAACTTGGTTTGAAGTATACTGGGGCCTTAAGGTGCTGTGCATGATTGTTATTTGATAGAATAATGGCTGGTAGGATAAACAGAAATGTTGCTAGGGTGATCTAGACAGATACTATTTGGTTGCTAAGGTGTTCAACATGGTTATCATTTGGTTGGTCGCCAGGTTGGTTGCTTACTAGCTTAATACCACATCAAGAGAGCTCAGAGATACTCTGGCTGCCATTCTTAGTTTGGGAACCTCCTGTAATGCAAGTCTGAGATTTCTGTCATGTTTAATCATCCATCAAATGAAAAAAGTTTGATTAGGTCTGATTACTAGAAGAAAAAAGCCCACCTCTCTTCATTAACACTAGAGATCTCATTCAGCTCACCTGATTCTGGGCACAGTGAAGTCTGAAGGCAGCTTGGAGATTTTCACCATCTGTGGTCGATTGGGGAACTTCTCAAAGATTCGCAATCGCAAAGGAAGTTTCTCTTTTGTATCAGCATTGGCTTCACTCTGCTTCAGCTGTGGAGAGAAGCCAGGAGACTCAGTTGAAACAAATGTCTCGTTCTGTGACTCAGTCGAGAGACACTGATGGGGCCACATTATGTTTTCACACATCACCCTCAAAACATTTGCCGGGCGGTCCAAAACTGACATAAGCTGACCGTCTCAACTCCGCAATTGGCCATTTGGAAAATTCAGCTAGGATTTAAGTGGAATGCAAAGTCTGTGGGTTTTATATTCAGTTCCTCACGTCTGGCTGTGAGAGAGGAAGGGGTGAGTCTGTATGGTGCACTGCTCTGAATTAATGTGCCCCTCTGAGGCTTAACTGACTTTATGTGCCATAACCTTTTATCTTTGCCCATGTCCATCAAGCAACATAAAGGCCTCAGATGATTAGTCCAAAGCACGCTAGAGGATCACTTCTCATTCTCCTGTCAGATAAGATACATAAATTAAAGATGAAACTTATATGACAGATTGGCTCATATTTTGTTAACATATCTATGAATGTGTATTTAATTTAATATTTGTGTATGTCTCACAAATGAAAAACTTAACCGTGACATAACATAAACCTTATTTTATGCATTTATTTTACAGAGAGCAAGATGTTCATTTGCCAGGATTATAAATCAAATATTTGTGTCCACAAGAGTGCTGTTCTGCTGGGCTGTCCAAAGATGGCAGCAGCGCACAGTCTCAATAACAGTTATCCATCCATTACTACAAAAGCTGTCAACTCATTTTGCTTCAGGACCCAGATTTTAAATTGACAAACATGTAGAAACCCAAGACAGAAACAATTTGGAGTTGAATCATACAATACAATATATGACATTGGAAGTATTCTTAATCTTATTTATTTGACCATGTTACTAGGAATGGTTATACAGTTAGTTGTATTTTATTATCTTCTGAAAATAGACTTAGAAAATAGACTTAGAGCCATTGAGAGATCCAGCTGAAAAGTACTGCAATAGAGTGCTGCAGCTGCCAAAACCCCAGAATAATAATGCACCACCGGTTCTCCTGAGATTTTTTGATGAGATTTTTATGATGGCTTTTTATGAGTCTAACAATTTATGCGGTAAATATACCCTGCCAGTGAAAAGTTAGGAATCTGTAAGATTTTTAATTATATATCAAATATTATTGAAATATTATATAACATTTTTTAAAATTATTTAAAAATGTGCTGTTATGTTTAATTTTATTTTCATCAAAAAATCCTTAAGAAAAATGTGTCAAATGGAAAATATGAATTGCAAAGAAATGTTTGAGTATCAATAATAACCACAATTAGTAATTGAGCACCAATAATATTCTGCATATTACAATGATTTTTGAAGCATCATGTGGAATCACAATAATAAATTACATTATAAAAAATATTCACATAGGAAATTTGTTAAATTGAAAAAACATAAATATACAAAAAATAAAACATATTACAAAACTGATCAGAAAATTGACCGTCCACCCACAAGTACAAAAAAAAAAAAACACTCATAATGCAGAATAGAAATGATACAAATATATACATTAATGTTTTTATAATAGGTAACTACGTATATCTGGTCTGTGAGTGTGTTCAGGCTGTTTGACGTTATAATAGCAACGCTCTATACAATATAATTCAATACACCATTAGGGAAACAAAACAAAGCCAAAACCAGGACAAAAAAGTAATTTCTGTAAACACATTTACACAAACAGGCTGTGTTCAAACAAACAGGAATGCCACAAACAACAGAGAGCAATTAATTTCATTTAATTAAATATAGTATGAAAAGAGACACACTGAAAGTCTTTCCATCTGGATGATTGTAGATAAATACAATGCATTTCTGATTAGAAACGAGAACTAACAAAATTAGGCTTTCTTATGATCGCTTATGAATGGAACTGCACGTCTGACCTGAGCGATTCAGGAAATGAAAGGCATTTGGCAAATAGCCATTACTGAATCACACTTTACTATGACTCATGATTTAGTTCATTCATGGATTGAATTGGCCATACATTCAGACTTCAGCAGTGCAGCACACATGCTGTTTTTTATAGAGTTATAGACAGAAGGTCATGTTCTGTGCTGAATGTGAAGCTGATGTTACTGAGAGCCTGCAGTGAGAACGATGCTGCTGGATGCTTGAGCCAAGAGGAAATGTGCTCAACATGGATCTTGTCCATTTCAGTGCATTGAGGTGAGGGTTTAGCCAGCTCAAACCAAATGTGATGCTGCTGTTAGGGAAGATTGCTTTAGCAAGAGCCAAAAACAGGACTGGACTGTGCAATGTAACCTGTTTACACCTGGTATTAAGATGTGTTTTGTACTATAGATTGGATCCCATGTACTGTAGATGAGGGAGACACATTCCTCTTGTCTGGTGTCTCTTTTGTCCACTTTTCAACTTTAACCACTTTGAGGGAGGGAGGACCTATGAATGGGTGTTTGTATAGTCTTTTCTGATGTTATTCATTCATTCATTTTCCTTCAGCTTAGTCCCTTATTTATCAGGGGTCGCCACAGCAGAATGAACCGCCAACGATTCCGGCATTTGTTTTACGCAGCGGATGCCCATCCAGCCGTAACCCAGTACTGGGAAAGACCCATACACTCTCACATTCACACACGCACTCATACACTACGGCCAATAATTCACCTATACTGCATGTCTTTGGACTGTGGGAGAAACCAGAGCACCCAGAAGAAACCCACGCGAACACGGGGAGAACATGCAAACTCCACACAGAAATGCCAACTGATCCAGCTGGGACTCGAACCAACGACCTTCTTGCTGTGAGGTGAGAGTTCTAACCACTGAGCCATTGTGCCGCCCACTTTTAAAATGAAAAACAACTGACTTCCTCTTGGGTTTCAGATCTTGCTCAAAGAAACTTTATTTGCTCCCTGTGTCTGACCATTTTTGTAAGTTTACGTGAAATGTAGCACAAGGGACACTTTGTTGAAAGAGTATAGGCATATTGAGAGTATTAAAGAGTATTGAGCCTTTTTGAGTCCTGAAATCCATATCAAATGTTAATTTTCGATCAAATGTGAGTTTCTGAACCTGTTAAGGCCCTCAAAATGCACTCTACAAAAACACTGGGTTGCTTTAAAAAAGGCTGAGTTAAAAATGTACAAAGCCAATGTTCTTTTTTTTTTTTTTTTTTTATAAAATTTAAATTACATTTTTTCAACCAAACAGTTATTTTTGTCCATATTTATCCAAGCGTTTTATCCACTAATAACTTTTTTTGTGAAAACAAATCTAAAAATATATTGCTATAAACTAAAGACACATAAGTATTGGATTTTAGGGAATTATTTTGCACTTGATTTTATTTTTTAAATTTACATAGCAAAGTTATTTATTATTTTGGTATTTATAATTTTTTGTAATGTATGAAAATAAAATGAGACAAAACAAAATGATATAGAGAGCAGCAGCTTTCGTTTCTGTTCTGATAGCTGCCAAAATACACTGAACATTATTCGCTTGGGGCGGGTAAGAGAACATTTGCTTTTTTATTTATTGACTTTTTTTATTTTTTAACCTCCAAGCCAAACGTATAGAAATAGTTTGTTTAAAACCCATTTGAGTTTCTCTCTTCAGTTGAACATAAAAGAAGATATTTTGACAAATATAAATAAATAAACTCATGAAGATTTAAAACCATATGAGGGTAAATAAACCCCCATTTTTGACTGAACTATCCCTTTAAGATTAAAGATGGCAAAGTTCAATTCCTATCCAATGCTTCAACAATATACTGTAATGTTCAGAAGGCAGAGGATACAGTAGGTGGTCTGTTCTGGCTGTTTGAACACATTCTGTCTACACTCTGAAAGTAATCTGACTGCCTGCATTTCAACTATCTCTGAAAGTGGTTGAAAGTGGACAAGCTCAAAACATTTTAGAAACCATTTGCATCTTTCTTTCTGTCCACTTTTGATCGGACCAACAAAAACGCATCTTAACACCGGGTGTAAACAAGGCCCAAACATGCATTCAGTCACTTTATCACTACAAAAATGAGTCACTTCACAAAAATGCCCATGGAAATCCACTGTTTATATAACCATTCAAAACAAATGTTCAGTTTTGGTACGAACAGAAACAAAGAATGCATGTGGAAACCGACCACTTGCTGTGCTTTTATATTCTTAGCTGCTTGTTGAAAAACCTAAAAACAGGTTTAGACTGCACAGGAGCAAAGTTGGATTTCCCCATCTCCTATTCAAAAAATAAAATTGTTGTAGGGGAACTTTATTGTAAAAGAGTGTGTGCTTGAAACCTTGCACGTCCCTAAGGCTCCAATCAATAGCTCTGCGGGGCGGCTTGAGCTCTGTGCAACAGCCTCTGATTAGCTCTCACACAGAGACACACACACGACACTGAGCACTGCGGTGAGAACAGCAGATCCTGGCTAATATCAACACCATTTACATCCCTCTAGCATAAAGAGCTGAAGTGAAGAATCCTTCCTGCTTCATAGTACCACACATCAACACTGTTTATTCCAGTGTGCCAGAAAAAACAGGTGCTTGTATACTGGAGTTCATTACAATATATGACGCATTTTTTGTTATATTTATTCATCATCTACAGACAGGATGTTATTACAAAACCTGTATAGCTTTCATTAATGGAATTTTGTATGACGTGTATGATACTACTATATATACATAGATAAGAGCATAAACATTCCTTATGTGAATAGTAAAATGTGAAATTTAAATTGCACGATTATCAAACTTATCACAATTATTTGGAAATTAACCAAGACTACTAATCACACCAAGACTACTATCAATAGGTGTGATAGGTCAACAATATATATAAATAAAATATTAACAAATACTGTAAAAAAAGTATAGAAATAATACTTGGTCTTATACACTTATTTGGTCACAAGCTTTTGAATGTAAAACTCAATGTGTACATCTGCTAAAATATCTCATTTGTGTTACACAGCATGCTGGTTTGGATCAAAACGAGGGTGTGGGTGACAGAATTTATTTTTTTCGAGATTTCAGAGTGCTGAAGAGGAAGGGAAAGCCACATCCAATCAGCACAGCTAGATAGTGAAAACCACCTTGATCAATAAACAGATCAATACGGAACTTGTGAAATGATCCAGAATCACACACGTTACATACAATGAAACACATTATGCTAATTTGCATCCTAGGATTGCCTGTTGCTAGCTGCATGGAAGGTTGCATGTAATGCTTATATTTTTTGTAAAAATGCTGTATGACCGATAACAGTAAATCATATGTCGCATTTTCCATAAATCACAGCAATGGGAGCCGTGCATCTGAAATGAATGTGTTGGCCTTGGGACACATTAGGGTGATCCATTCACTCCTATTCACAAATTCTTTCTTATTCTCACCTATTCTCCAAGTCTTTCGCCTTTCTAGAAGACAAGGGGCCCGCTTTTTGACCAATTGATGCGCGGTCTGTGGCACATTCACAAAAGGGCCCGTAATGGTGCGCTGTGTCATGAGTGATTGGTTGCTCCACAAATCTGTATGTCACTTTCCCACAAATTTACTCTACAGGCCATTAGACACATTTATGCTCCAGTTAGGTCACCATAAAACAGTGGAGAGCTAATGTAAACATGGGTAATAATGACTAATGGTGTGTGTGCGTGTGTGTGTGTGTGTCCTTCGGAGACTCTATAGGCAGACATAATTGCATATCGGTTTTAAAAAAAGAGCAGAATATTTGACATTTCAGGCTTAGAAGTCTACAGTCTGACACTGGTAAGAATAAAGCTCCAATAAAAAAAGAAAATTCCTTTAGCCTTCTGTCAGTCGTTTCACACTTGGGTGAGTTTCTTTCTTCTGTTGAACACAAAAGAAGATATTCTGAAGAACAAAACTATTTTTCATATTCTGAATAATTCAACTTACAATGAAAGTAAACGGGGCTCAAAATAACAATTGACACCATTGACTTCCATCACATGAACAAAACACACTTTTCAAAATTTTAAGTGACAATGTTTTGCATTCAACTAATAAAAAAAAATACATTAAATGTTTTCATTGTCTGAAATGTGCTATGACATGTAGCAGCTTATATAACACAATTCATTATAGTTAAGTCTAGTGAGTAGTGCACTGACATATTGACCTTATTCTGAGATGTGTAAGTAAGTACGCTTTTTTTTTTTTGTGAATTGCGAAAGTTCTGTGTTAGAACAGATTCATTTGCGTATGGAAAAATGACTATAAATGATCAAACTACTTGCTCTACAACAATTGTGCTTATGTGAATACAAAAAAACAACATTAAAAGAAAATATAAGTTTTCAATATCAAGCAGCATAACAAGCTGTTTTTTAAAGAAGATTATTAAATTAAAATTAAATGAAAGTGAATGACACCGGAAGTGTCTAGCCAATAGGGTTCCAATGGCTGTTGTCAAAACAGTGAAAGTGACATGGATTTTTAACATGTTTTTCGTTCCTTTTACAGACTTTGAACATTTCGGGACCGTTGCTGTCTATAGAGGATGAGGGAGCTCTAGGATTTCATCTAAAATATCTTAATTTGTGTTCTGAAGATGAAAGAAGGTCTCAGTGGATTGGAGCTGCATGAGGATGAGTAATTAATGACAGCATTTTCATTTCTGGATGAACTAACCCTTCAAAAAAGCAATTGAAATGAAGACTTGTATGTTTATATTGAATTTGCCACATGACGCTAGTTTAGTTTCACTTTAACTGAATTATGCAAGATATGTATAATATATCTTGTTTAAAATGAATGACACTATGTCTTCTGTTTCTTTCAATCCTTTGTCTGTTCTGTATACTGTTACATTTAAAACCTGAGTTTTGCTACAGTTACTCAATTTTTTAAAGTCATTAAATCAGTATTTGTTAACACTATACTTAAGGGGTGTTCATAAGAGTGGCATGACGCCTTTATAATCATGACGTGTCATGAATATGAAGGACATATTATGAATGCTTATGACAACTGTCATTAAGTGTCATTAGAAAAATTATGTTATTTTAAATGCAAAGGTGACTTTGTTTGACATGTCTTTGTTATGGCAACTTGACAAACAAATACATCATAACCTGTCTTCAATATTTAATGACATTTGATGACAATTTAATGACAAAGTAATTTTGTACCATCGTAGCTGAGGTAGAGACAATATTAATGACTATTATAAAATTCACGACATAATTTTAATGGCCTCATGACAATCAGGTTTATGATGGATTTATGACAAGTTATTTTGTCTTGTTAATGTTAAATTGTCATGACAAAGAAAACACAGGTTGTGATGTATTGGTTTATGTCAAGTTGTCAAAAATAGACATCTCAAACAGTGTCACCTTTGCATTTAAAATGATGTAACAGACTAAATGACACTTAATGACAGTTGTCATAAGCATGCATAAAATCTTCATATTCATGATGTGTCATGTCATGACTATAAAAGGTTTTATGAACACCCCCTTCAAGCAAAATATTACCCAGTATTTTATCAAAAATAACAAGCTGTTTTATGAATAGTAAAATCATGATATTAGTACTGAAATCTCCTGTTAATTAGTACTGAAATCCACTAGTTATAGAGAAATGTAATACTATTATTAATATCACTGTAACATGTAACTTCCCAGCACAGAGCATCCTGCAGCATTTAGTTCTGCATTTTTAAGACACTGTGCACCTTTTCTTAATGCATCGAAAGACACCCACCATCAGAATGCAACCTGTGTAAATGACCCCCAAGTAGAACATTTCAAACCAGTGACTTTCGAGGTTTCCTTTCAGTTAGGCTGCTGATTTAGTTCTAGATTGAATGATAAACATACATTGCGTTTGTGCTCTGTACTCTGCTGCAGACTTGGTGAACTTCCATAAGCAGCTCAGGTGTAGAGGGGTCATTCTTTCCTTCTCATTTAGTATCTAATGAGGCATGCTGCTGCATAGGCTATAAACTCCCAAATCTCTTAGAGGCACACCTTTGAAACCTGAGAGGCTGACTGGATGAATATTTAGCGTGGCGCGAGTGGCACAGCATGGCAAGGCAAAGCGTTTGACATTCCTCAAAAAGCCCCTGTGTTTATGTTGTATGCTGACATTGTGACAGTTGTCAAGACCAGCCACAACCTCCAGAGACACAGCAGCATCTGATCTTTGCTCCCTTCATCGTAACTAATTGTGGCTATTTTGCATTCATTCAAGGACTAACAGAAATGCCTGCAATTGAATATGAGTGGCACGGTTCATTTCAGAAAACGTGAAAAGTACCCAGTTAGCTTTAAAATGTATATTTATTGCATATGAAAACATATGATTTGTGGCTAAAACATCACCATGAAGAGACACCTAAATCTAAGACTCAGTGGGGCATAATCATGTACAAAATAATTTTGCACAAATTCATATGAATTTTCCCAACAGTTTGTTAAATCTGCCTACAATTTGCTAAACTGCACAACACTCAAGAAATTTGAAGAAAGTGAGCTGAAATACGGCCAATTCCCTGGTTTGTCCAACCTACGTTACAGCTAAGGGCAAAATCAGGGTATGATGAAAGATGATGAATAATTTAGTTTTTTCTTCTTTGGAATAACATAAGCTGATGAACCATGCACAATTAGACCAGGAAAGTGTCAAAGTAAATAAGGTCAATTTTGATTTCACTTTGAAACCCTATGATAAAAAGTGGGCTGCTGAAAGGATGAAAATGGGTCTAGGTGAGAGACAGAACACACACACATACAGCGTCTGGGGCAGCAGACATCTGGATCAGGTGCTGCCGCAAGGGTGGTGTGTGTGTGCGTGTGGGTGAGAGAGAGAGTGTGTCTGTGGGCGTGACTGTTAGATCAGAGGATGGCGTAGTGGAAGACATATTTGATGTACAGGCTTGTTACCAAAGGTCCTTTCATGTCTATCACAGCCAGAGGGGATCAGCGTGTGTTTGTGTGACAAATAGGTTTGATCATAAACAAATGTGTGTATATTGTGTATGCATGCTTGTGTTTGACTATGTGTGCACATCTGAGCCCCATTACAATTTTTTTTTTTTTAGGAATGCATTTCTGAGGAGGACCAGATGTGTTTTGTGCAGATGAGCACAAGGGAAGGGAAATTATCAGAAACAAAACAAAACAAAACAAAACAAAACAAAACAAAACAAAACAAAACAAAA